>OY748308.1:16567303-17064038 GCA_963556515.1 Nudaria mundana
CAGGCGGGCGGCGTCAATTGACGAACCCAATACTAAAAAAAAAACTTTTTGAGTATTTGAGGGCAACAGAAAATACATAATCTGCGAAAAATTCAACTTTCTAACTATCACGGATCATGAGATACAGCTTAAGGCAGACGGACGAATGGACAGCGGAGTCTCAGTGATATGGTTCCCGTTTACCTCTGGGTACGGAACTCTAAAAACAAGATAAAACAAATATTATTACATATTTTCGTCGTCGCTCAGCGTCATCTTCGTTTATACAACGTGTCTCGTAAATCAAATTTAACGATTACTCGGAACCGGTGAATGATCGGGTCGATAACTAGCTAGGGAAAAGATTTTTTTTTATAAAATTCCAAATTTCCAAAAGTTTCTTAATACGAAAGTAAAATAAGTAGGGCAATTTATTTCTTAAACCACAAGTGCCGCTTTTACGGTCGGCATTTGCCGCTGAAAGCCGTGGTCACAGTACGGCGCTACTACGAGAAAGCTAGGAGCGAATGCCGCGCGGCCATGTCGTGTTGAACTAAAAAAAACAGTTTTATATCTAGGAACACATGTGCCAAGTTACGTGGAGATTTATACAACAGACAGGTAGACAAAAGCATAATTTCCAATCACAAAATGTAGAAGCTACGTTCGCTCTGTCATCGTGATAAAGCAACTTCTATCTTTCCAGTACAAATGTAGTGATGAACTACACGAGGTGGAAGGCAAAGTGCGTGAGGCGACGTCGGACGAGGCGTGGGGTCCTACCGGTCAGCAGATGCAGGAGCTCGCGCTCGCCACCTTCACGTACGAGCACTTCCCCGAGGTCATGTCCATGCTGTGGAGGCGGATGTTGCATGATAATAGATCTCATTGGAGACGGACTTACAAGGTAACTTAGAATTTAGAACATAGGTAATTTTATTTTTATGGCTTGATTTCAAGATCTTTAAGTCGAGAATACTATATAGCTACTATAGTTTACACCATAAATATTTAGAATGTTATTAAAAACTTTTCAGGATCTGTAAACAATTCACACTATTTATATGAGAGAGAGAGAGAGAGAGAGAGAGATATGTATTGTATGGATGACTTGTGTGTTGCCGTTGGGTTCGGCTTTCAGTCTACCTGCAATTCGGCTGAACTTCGATATGCGACTGCTGTCTGACCTCGACAACACATGAGCGATATCGAAATTCTGTAGTTACACCTGTAGGTCGGATTTTTGTATTTAGGGCTCCAACTAAAGACCCCTAAATACTGCCATAGATATTTGTATGACAACCCGACCGGGACCGACGGCACAGAGGAGTCTCAATGTCTTGCCATGGGGAATACTGTCGAGTGCGCACCCGGGGCCCCCGGCAATGGTCGATGGGGCGGCCGCGTCCATCGGATAATGTATAATTGTTATTCCCAGTGTCTCCTACTGTTAAGCTACTTGGTGAGGAACGGCTCCGAGCGCGTGGTCACCTCGGCGAGGGAGCACATCTACGATCTGCGCTCCTTGGAGAATTTCACTAGCGTCGATGAAGTGGGGAAAGATCAGGTAAGTCACCTGCAATGTCTATTTGTATATGTCAACTGATGGCGATGTTGATGGGTTTTGATATCACACTGGTTCTGGCATCATAAATCACATATAGTATTCTGCCCAGGCAAGTTTATTTCGGATTTTGGGTGTTTTCCATATATATTATGTATGTATTGTAAGTGGTGGTGTCATTTCGGCTAAATTCTAGAACTCGCGATATCTAATATCAAGATCCTGCAATAAGTTATAAATATTATGTAAACTGATCTTTATTTGACGACGATTCTCACGGTTAATGAACACTATTTATCCAAGTAAACACAATCAAACCATTATCTAAATCACACTCAATGACATTTTCCTATACATATTTTTCTAGACAGTTGCCAATTTATGAAATCCAGCATTAAGGTTTCATGTACCTTACAGGATGTATTTAGAAAATGTGAGTTTATCAGTTGTCTAGATCCCACAGCACAAGCTTATTGTATTGTACTCGTATTATTTCATAAACTCATATTACAATGTCAAAAATATTCACAGGTCAGTCATATTACCAATTAAGAAATGTCAATTATCACAAAGTCATTTACACAATTAAATTAATAAAAAATAGCTAAGTGCACATAGTTAAAATATAAAATAAGTACAATAACTGCTTCGGTAGTGCATCGGCTTTCGACTCCGGAGTCTCGGGTTCGATCCCCGGGTCGAATCAAATGTTTATATCGGAGTTTAGGTGTTTTCTATGTATATTATGTATGTATTTAGAAATATATAAGTATGTATATCTGTTCTCTAAATCCTATAGCACAAGCTTATAGTTTAGTTTGGGCTGGATGACGTTGTGTGACTAGGTCTAAAAATATTTATTTATTATATCATTATTACTCAACCATGTGTACAATGTGCAACCCACAACAGTGATTAATGTAAGGGCATATTAGCTTAATTTGGGTACTAACAGAGCATGTAAGAACTAACTGCACTAATTTTCAATAAAAATATATGTAATACAAAACTTACAAATAGAAATAAATGCTTCATAAAAAAAATGGTCTTCCAATATCAGCTATCAGTCAACCATATTAGTACATTGATTTAACAGTAATTGAGGAACATATATAAAGTATGTCTCGCAACAAGGATATTTACTACTATTGTGTTAATATATCCTAATTGACATACAAATATATGTTGCCGACCCATATGGTGTATGTGTTACCAAATATGGCAGGTTTACAAAACAGTTATGTGTCTATTTAAGGTTATAAAAGTTTGTTTGACTGTGCTAACGTCAGAATCGAACTAGTGGTTTAATTTGAAATAATATTGCCGGAGTCTCGTGAAACTGTCCCCGAAACGACAATAGACTCGGTCCCCTATTACCAACAAAGTGATAGGTATTCTATGGGCATACACTTTACACACATATTCAAATCATGTCTTTATCCCCGAGAGGTGAGCCGCGCATGATGACAGTAGGATGAAGCCTTGTAATAAGTACGAATAAAATACTTTATCCGTGCTTTTAGCTATTGATGACGTCACGCAGCGGTTATTGTGACAAGGGTTCCATCCTACTGTATCGTGCGCGGCTCATATAAATAGGGAATTATTGTAGAGAGGATGGATGACAGGAGATTGACAAAACAGATACATGAAACTAGTAAGGGTCGACCTAGGCGAACATACAGCGACCAAATCGCAGATGTCCTAAATAAAGGCCAGGTTAAAAGCACCAGTAACCGGCAAGCATGCATGAAGACATTAATGAAAGTTGAGCAAGCGAAAGAAGTATGCCAGGATCGTAGCAGGTGGAAATCCGTGGTCTCTGCCTACCCCACTGGGACAGAGGCGTGATATTATGTATGTATGTATTATTGTTTGTATATCGATTTGTTTCATCGATTTTAGTTGTTCCTGACTGGGTTGGGTAAAGGCTCGTTGGATCATTTTATTATTTGTTTGTTTCAGGGCGTCAACATAAGGCACAAGGTGCGGGAACTGATCGACTTTATACAGGACGATGAGAAACTTCGGGAGGAAAGGAAGAAAGCCAAGAAGAACAAGGACAAATATATAGGTATCTAGCGGAACTAAACTCCTCAACTTTGTTCCAACGTTGAACATTAACGGATAGACCCTCTGACAGGGTCGAGGCTGCTATTTTATCTATTATACAAATTATATACACAGAAACCTACCTCGAGAACCACTCTATCCACTGGTGGCAACCGCATCAAAATCCGTTGTGTTGTTTTAGAGATCTAAGCATCTATTAGTTCCGGAAGCTACTTTGTTTGGAAGCATGTTATGATAAGTCTCATTGGTTTGATCGAACAACGGAACCACCAACGGAAACCACAACCGGAGTAGTAGATAGTGGTACTAGCCTAAACTAAAAAGAAAATTTACAGTACTACAAAAATTATTAAAACAAATTGAAATTTTTTAAATTGTTCCAACCCTGCAGGTATGTCGTCCGAGGCGGCCGTGATGGGCGTGCGGGGGGGCGGGGGAGGGGGAGGGGGCGGCTGGGGCGAGTACAGCGACCGCAGTGTCGGCAACTGGGGTACGTACCTGCACATCTAGCTGGAGTGCGGCCAGCGAGACGAGATCGTTTTTTTCAGCGAATTTTCTTTGTCTAGTAAAGTGTTAAGGGGCTCCCATACAACAAACGTGTTTTTTTTTGCCGTTTGTATAACCAGCTAGTACTATAGAGGTAAATACAGTTGCTGGTGACACTGCCCCCTCGGTCCGCGGCTCAGAAAGCCGCACACGGAAGGCTTGGCCGCGCGGCATTCTGCGGCAGATGACGGCGGCAGTGTGTGTGTTTAATAATATTTTAATAGTGTTTATAAATTAGTTGCGTCGTAATTTCCAGAAGAGCCGAAAGAGCGTAACGAGGAAGAAGAATACGACAGAGAAGACTCGGACGGAGACTATTCACAGCCGCGGGATCGGGACAGGAGACCCAACAAGTTAGTCACTCTTATGTTACAGCATATGCTGGAGCTCCTAGAGCTCCTGGAGGTCCTGGAGCTTCTGGAGCTCCTGGCTGTAGGCAGAGCCGGGAATTGAACGCGCCAGCGTAGCGCTTACATTTCCAGACCATACTGGACGATTTTGGTTCTGTCTGTATTTATATTAATAATAAATAATAAATATTTTTGGACATTCTCACACAACGTCATCTAGCCCAAATTAAGCTAATATAAGCTTGTGCTATGGGATCTAGACGACTGATATACATACTTATATATTTCTAAATACATACATATACATAGAAAATACCCAAACTCCGAAACAAACATTTGTGGATCACACAAATAATTTGAATCGACCCGGAATCGAACCTCAGGGGCGGCAGTCGCATACTCATACCACTGAGCCACCGAGGCAGTCTATATATATATTCCGGGCTAGCAGTCACATTTTATATCCAAACTCCACGAAAATTGCCAACCAATGATGATACAGAGACCTTTAATGGGACAAGCGGGAATCATCCCACAAAAAAAAATCCTTCCTAGTAAGTCTATGCCCGAGCGCCTCTGGTCAGCACTAGGAAGAGTGGCACCCGGCGAAGAAATGTTCCTGTCCTATGATTTCATCTCCTTGGTCAACAGCCACTAAAATATAGGTCACACTAGTTCAATGAGATTACGGGGACAAAAATACGAAACGGTCTCACTTGTCCCATAATAGGACAATGTCAATGGGACAAGTGGGACACCCTATTCTTGCAATGTCTACTTGTAAAGCAGGGGCTAACCACTAGTGTTAAAATATTTAGATCGCGATCTAGAAATAATAATATGAAACAAACATTGAATGATGTTGGTGTTGGTCATCGTAGCTCAGTGGTTCTTGTTAGGGAAAGGTCGTGGGTTCGAATCCTGCCGATGATATGTAGTTTTTGTTTTTTAAAATTTTTATCTTATTATTTTAAGAAAGGTTTAAACATTGATTATCCTTACCTTGATTACCTTAACGATAAAAGTGTCTGGCTTGAGCATGGTGCAGGCGCCTCCTAAAATGCCGTAATTGTAGCATAATTTGTACTTTGGTGACTATATTTTTTTTGTTGCATTATACACGCCCTCTTTGATTTTGACACGAGACTAATGTACGTACATTCGTCCACATTTAGTCTTAAGAAAATGTGTAAAGGAGTTAATTATTGAAAAAGAGTGACAGAGTTTTATTGCCAGGTTCTTTCTCTCGGTTCTACTTATTGCTTTGCGAATCTAGCAGTACATGTAAATATAGAAGCAATGACATTTTTTTTATTTTAAGTACTTACTGACGTTTGTAAGAGCCATTTAGTGACCTATACAAAATTTCATTTCATTTCATTGCTTTTAAAAACAAAAAAAATAAACATCAATATCAACAATTTTCAGGGAGAACGTGTACCGGGATTCCGAAGTGATCTCGGAATCTCCACCCCGGGCCAGGTCCGCGGACAGGTTCCCGGGTCCGGGGCCGGGTCCCGGGACCGCTGTACCCAAGCCGTTCAGTATCAACCTCAAGAGTCCCGTCAAGACTAAACCTTCTACGCCTATCAAGAAGATAGACCTTGGTGAGATTATATATTTTTACTAGAAACTATTTATAAAAAAAATTGTTACAGTGAAATGTACTAGAACATTAATTCATCACTTTCTATGAAAAAAAAAAGAAATGTACTAGCGATGAAAAAAGTTCGCGGGACTTGTTTTTTTTACACACCCACAATTTGCCAGTATTTTTAGTCCCATCTAATAGGAGGCAAGCCTATTGCCGTCACCGGTCACACATATAATGGGTTATTATGACCAAAATGGCTGAATGAATGTAATAAAAAGTAGCAGCTAAAAAATTGAAACCCCTTGTGATGAAATGTTGATGAAAGGCAACAAAATCTTACGTGCCAGTCGCTGTGGCACAGACAATTAAAGTCTACTATATATAATTCCAGGTGCTGCCGCGTCATACGGCAAGTCTGGCGGCAAGTCCGGCGGCAGGTCCGGCGCGCCCCCCCTCGCCGCCGTGCAGTCGGCCGAGCTGCTGGACGAGCTGTTCAAGACGTGCGCGTCGGCCGCCGAGCCGCCGCGCCGCGCCGAGGGGGGCGACGACTTCGATCCTAGGTGAGGTTATACGTAGGTCACACTATAAGTTTTGCGTACCTTAAAAAAACAACATGTTTAAACCAAAATATTATGTTTATTGCTTCTCAAAATACTCTCCTTTACATTTTAACCATTTTTTCATGCGATCGAACCATTTTTTAAAACAGGAGGACCACAGATAGGTAGGCATGTTTTCTACGTGCTGATTGAACGCTATCACTGCCTCTTCGGAGTTGGTAAAAGTGAAACCTCTCATCAAATCTTTGATTTTGGGGAAAATACAGAAATCACAGGGTGCTAGGTCGGGGCTATGCGCAGGATGGGTGACGAGTTGTACGTTTTCGGAAGCTAATAATGACTTTGTTTTGTTGGCCGTGTGTGAAGAAGCGTTGTCATGATGTAGGAGAACGCGGCTTTTGGGTCGTCTTTCGTGAACTTTTTCTAACACCCTGGGTAAACAAATGGTAGAATACCACTCGGCATTAACACTCTTTTGATCTTCAAGTGGAATTGTACAGATGGGACCCGTAGCTGAGAAAAAAAACGCGATCATTTTTTTTACCAACGTTTCTCGCCTGCCTCACTTTTGTTGGCTTGTTCTCATTTTTAAACACCCATTCACAAGATTGCTGTTTTTTTCGGGAAATCAATAAATCCACATTTCGTCTCCTGTGATACAGTACAAAAAAATAAGAAAAAATAGAGAATTTTGGGTACACCTATACTTTCGGAAAGATTACTGAAGGGACAGTTCCATACTGATGATATGATATTCTGCCTTAGAAGTATCATAAATTGCTGGTCTGTTTTGTATTTCTTGAATTAACATAGTTAGCGCTACGTCCACCCCTAGCAAATGCAGATTGCCGACAAGTGGGCGCCGTCTGCGTTAGCGCGCGTTGAAGCAAACGTTCAATTTAGTTCACACACGCGGTGCGGTCGGACTTTTTGCGCGTCGTGTGCGTTACTGCTTATAATTGCATAGGTTCTATTTTCACAGACTAAAAAGTACGTCACGGATAGTCTGTCGTCTGCGCAGGGTCTTAGTGTGCCCCATGTATAGGCCATCGACCACTTCACTATCACTACATACTATAAAGTAAAGTCGTTACCGTCCGTATGTATGCTTAGATCTTTAAAAATACGCAACGGATTTTGATACGGTTTTTACCAATGAATAGAGTGGTTCTCGAGGAAGGTTTTTGTGTTAAATTTGTCCGCTAGTAAATATATAAATAGCATATATTGCACAAAAACACATATACTTTTCCACGGTTCACTATCCATTTGCATAAAAAAAATAACCATAAAATATTTTGGTATATGGTAATGTAGACTAATGATATTTATGCATAATTTTTTTATCCACAACAAATATAGCATATTTGTCTTAATCATAAATAAAATTAGCATAATCATATTTAAGCATAAAATTTATAAGCATAATAAAGGCATAAACGTATCAAACTATAATGAATATAGTCATAATCATCTTACGCAGAATAAGTAACTAGTAGAAAAGTATGTAAAATAATTAAAAGGCGTCTTAGGGCCACCCCCGCCGCACCTAAACCTACTTTGACACTATATAATATAGGAAATACTGGCTAAAGTAACTTCTTTATTTTTCATTCATTTCATTAATTTATACCTATTCATTTTTAGTAATATATACTATTAGGCGGCTGTACACTATACCTAAAAACATTGTGCAAATTATAAATGTGCATAAATATATTAGACCTAAATATAATTATGCCACGGTACAAATGCTGCTAAAAATCAATTATGACCAAGTATAATTATGCCAAATTCATTGTGCCAAAACATTTTAGGATTACATATATTATGTTAACGAAAGGTATACCCTTTTCCACTGTTATAATTTTACTTGCACTGACCGACGATATTTTTTAAGGGAATTTAAAATATATTTTGTAAAAATCTCTGATGATGCCGTGAGGTGAAACCGGTCAGTGCAAGTAAAATTATAACAGTGGAAGAGTATATGTGTTTTTGTGCAATATGTGTAGCAGATTCCACCAAGTGCCGTCAATCGACAGTATAAATAGCAGTTTATGAAACTGTTCATAAAGAAAGGTATTATGAACATGAGTAGGCTTTGAGTATCTTTAAAGTGATGTAAAACCTAGTTTTGTGCTATTTATCTAATGCACTACTTTATCTAATCTCATCCGTTTCGGCATTTTGAAAAATACAAATTTCAAGAAGTTATCGACAATATGGCGGTAAATTTCGACACGGCGATATGGTCGACAGACCTTAGCCTATTATTGCAAATAGAACTTAATCTAATTCTGTTCTATTCAACTGTGTTTAAGAAGTAACTTTGCGATCCAGGTTTGCAGAAAATCGGTATCATAAAATAACTTTTTAATTTTTTAATAGCACTGGTGTATAATCTCCAATTATTCGACATGAGAGTAGATAAACTTTGTTTTAGTAGTAACCTAATAACAAAATAACATATACTTCCAGAGCTGAAGAGCCGAAACCTCGGAAAGTATCCAACGAGTTCACCGACTTCACTGACGCCTTCACCGACAACAACAACGAGGGGTTCGCCGACTTCACCAGCGCCTTCAGTGGGACCAGCCTGCCTGCCGGTGGGACCAATAACAACGGGCATGGGACCAACGACAACGGGTTCACTAGTATCATGACTAACAGTGGCAGTAGTCTCACCGCTTCTGCTGCAGGTAACTTACTATATCCATCATTCTTATTGTTTTTCTGTTTAATTTTTTACAAGAACTTAATTCTAAAACACAATCCTAGTGAACCATATCTTTTTCTAAAATGTCTGCTATCTGAATACCAAATTTCAACAGTCCCTTCAATATTTGTATGAAGGTTTGATGAACTTTTGCATCAAATTGAAAGATGTTTGGCCAAGTTTACAGCTTTTGTCTAAAAATGTTGACTTACATAAAAAAACAATTTTGAATTTTTTAATAATTTATTGAATCGACATTGTTACTTGAATCAGAAATTGAACCTTCTCAACCGTGTTACAACTTTATAAATAATGTACGTATGTATGATCCCAGGACCGGCTTCGAACCTGGACCTCCTCAGTGAGCTGTCTCCACCTCCCATGTCCACCATGCCGTTCCACACAGTGGACACGTTGTCCAGTCAGCTATCTGCCACTACGCTGCAGCCTACCCTGGATACATTCTCTGGTTAGACATATTTCTTATTTATAACCGGCTTAACTAAAGGTTGCTTAGTCGCATATAAATAAACCTGCCAACAAACTGACAAGTATCCGGACAGGTCAATATCTTCGCCCCCTATTACGTGGGACCAACTGTGACTGACGGGAAAACTATGGCACTATTTCTAATACATAAAATTTCTTAGTTAAGTTTGCGATAAAATAGTTTTGGGTCTTTTGGTGCTTTGTCAAGATCATTTGCATCTCTCAGTATTTTTGTCGTTAAAACTACGGTTAATACAGTTCCGACTCACAATAACGCGGTTTCAAACTGTTAAGTGTTGTGTTAAGTGATATTAAGTGTTTGCATGTCAAAAACAAAGTTGTATCGAAGCAGTTTTGGACACTTTCAGGATTTTTTTGTTTGCAGACGATACTTCGATGAGCAAACTGTCGGGCCGAGACGCCGTGAAGCACGCTATGGAACTTATACACGACACGAAACAGATAAATACTGAACTCACTCTGAATACTGTGAAAATGTCTTTAAATTATGTCCTCGAAGAGTTGCCCGGACCAATAACAGTGCAGAAGATTACGAAATTAGAAGAAAATGTTCTAAAAGATGATTTTCTAGATGTATATACAGAGTTATTGACTCTCACTGTCCGTATTATGTTGCCACAATGGCCGATATGTAAAGCTGAAATAATAAAAATGTTTACGCTAGAAGAAAGCTTTAAATTAAGTCATGAAACGTTGTCTATTCTATGTGGGTTCCTTAAAGCCGACACCGATGTCGTCACTCTAACGGCTCTCGCCGACATTGTGCTGAAGTATGTCAAGAGTGACGCAATATTCGCTGCTGCGGTCGACTGCTGCAGCTTCAATCCACAAGACGATGCTGAGACTTATCAAATGGAATATGAGTGGCAGATATATGTTCAGTTACTGGCAACACTACCGGAGAGGGTTGCCAATAGACTAAAAATGGAAACTCCCAAAGGATTCTCACACGAAAATTATTCTTACTATTTAGTGTTTCACATAATTAGGGTTATTGATTATATTTCGGACAGCAGTTTCTATCAAGGGGTTCAGTATAATGTTAAGTATTTATCGCATTTGGTGTCCAAAGTTGTCACAAGTTACTACAGGAGCGGGAATTCCCCCGCGATCATGTGTTTAGTCGATTCGTTCTCGGGTTGGATAGACTGCGATGAACCGAGTAAATACGTAATAAAGAAACTGGTACAAACATTACTCAAACATCTGTCGCGACAAGCCATAGAGTATCTGTCTGTGATTCTCTTGAACAGATGTCCCATAAACTACAGATGCGAGGAACAAATCGTAGCGAAGATTCTGGGCGACAATTTTGATACAAATAATAATTGGCAAGATATTTTCAGTTACAAAATACCTCTGTATATAAAACCTAAGGATTTTAAAGATACTACAATTGCAGAGAATTTAATTTATTACATTTCAACTACAAAAAAAGCTACAGAAAATTTAAATGATTTTATTATTAGACTTAGTACTGTTTGGGCAGACGTCACTCTAAGTAATTCTTCGAATTTGCCCGAACACATGCACATATCGGAACTTCTAATATTAGCTATCAAATATCGAGTAGCCATATCGATAAACAGTAAAATCAAATGGAAAACGAATGATCTCAAAAACGTACTATTCCGCGGAATGAGTAAACACTTGGACGTTTTGTCACAAGAATTCCGATGTATTGGAATGGCGACGATTGAAATTATACTCAAAATAATCACTGAAATTGGAAAAAAGGACGCACAAAATGAATTGAAGTTTGATTACGAGAAAATGGGCGATGCTTGTCAAGAAATACATAAAACATTGAAAGATATATCAAACAAATGTCTTATAGACAGAAATCGTAAGGTTCCGAATAATTACAAACCGAAAAGGGTCAATCTTAAGAGAGTTCTGGATTATGTCGCTGAGAAATTCGCTGACGATGAAAATTGCAATGTTCACAACGAGATAGTGACTTGTGCAGTAAAAACACCTGCACAGACCAAAGAGATTGTAAAAGCTATTATTTCTGTGAAGCTGGATGCGTTAGACGGGAAACAGGAGCCTTTGGATTCTGACGACGACCTTGTACCGTACGACATGAGTAACGATATACCCGCTAGCGTTAAAAAACAACCCAAATATCTAAGAGATATGTTTGAAATGATCGTTGAAGCGAAAGACGCCGAATTATTCGAAGCTAGTCTCGAAGTTTCCGAAGAATTAGTCAACAAACAACTCGGACACGAAGATAGAAAACTTATTGTGGAATTACTTGATTTGTTCGTGCATCTAGATGAAAAGTATCACGTTGATAATTTCGATAGTATTAAGTTCAATACTTGTGTGGCTATCGTTTGTGTACAACCCAAAGTTGCCGCTGAACATTTGTGTAAGGAATTTCATACAGATGTTGGCAGATACTCTATAGCAACTAAAATATTCATGCTCGACGTTATATCTGAGGCGGTAAATAGAATTGCTGATATTAGATCAAAGAATGAAACAGAGGAGAAACCGAATGAAATCATAAGTGAGGAACAACCTCAGCTTACTGCAGAAGAAGTAATTAGACGTCGATTGATCACAAAAACGAGATATTTCCATTCAAAACGGCCGCATCCCTTCGCTAAAGCAAAGAAAAATTTATTTGCAGCCGTTTCAGATTACTTCTTTTATCCGTTACTCGGTGGTCTCGGGCACAAACAGTTAACTTTGAGCCACCACAATTTGAAACAAGATATCGATAACATACTATTGTTAAGATTCCTCACAGTGGTAGGCAATGTTGTGTTAGCTTCTAAGAATTGTCCGAAATGTGCGTCGTATTGTTGGGAGGTCGTTAGAATTGTGATGTACCTCAGATACTCGCCAGACCCCAAAATTCAAATATGTGTTATGTCGTTATTGGCCTCAATAGTTATGGCTTTACCGGAGAGTATATTGAAAACGGAATTTTTTGATGTCACGATTGAATTGAAATCTTGGTTAGAAGATTGTTTGAGTACTGTAGACTTTACGTTGGGACTAGGTGGGTCCAAATCTGAGGTGGGGTTGTTCGCGGGTCAAGTACTTGGATTGATTGTGAAAGCGTTAGCTGACGATTGAATATTAAATAGTGTAAATCTAAGTCAAAATGTTGTTAGGTAAAGCTTAGCTGTGATAAGTGGAAATGTAAATAGCACCCAATTTATTAAATGTCTGTTTTTTCAAATTCAAAACAGATAACTCATTCACAGTCACAGAAAAACCACGGCTCGTAAAAAATCCTAAATTTTTCTCGACAATAGAATCAATAACGTTTTTTCGATGTACTTGATAAATAAATATGTGTAATGAACTTGGATCTCTTCTCAGGATATTTTCAACGCTTCTATAGAATAGAGAAAGATATGACTGCTTCGGTGGCGTGGTCGGTAGTGTATCCGCTTTCGACGCCGGAGTCTCGGGTTCGATTCCCGGTCGGGACAAACTTTGTGTGATGACACATACGTTTGTACCGAAGTCTGGATGTTTCCTATGTATAATATGTATGTATTTACAAAAAAAAAATGTATATAAGTAATTATATCAGTTTATCTAGTACTCATATCACAAGCTCTGCTTAGTTTTAGACTAGATGGTGTTGTGTGAATTGTCCTAACATATTTATTTATTTATTATTATTTATTTATTATTCCACTTCCAAAATTAAGTTTTTATTGTATGTATAGCTTATAATTATTTGTATATTGGTACCAATACATCTTCAGTAAGCGTCCGTTGCTTTGTGGGCTTTGATTACGGTGTTGGACTTGCGGTTCGACGAAGTAAGTTCGATCCCTGGGCTGTACACTCCTAACACAAGCAATTTTAGCTTATCTAGGGTTACAGGAATGCTAGTAACTCGTATTTGAGGTTGTTAGTATTTAAAACTTTCTAAAAAATTGGTACCTATAATACAATCTAAATATGACTTTATCCGGGAATGAGAAAAAATGTTCATAGTCATTTCATTACAGTATTTGGTAATAAATATTGCACACCTAAATTTGCATTTTTACAACAGCCAACAAAATATCGATAAGTATTTGTTTATAATGTGACAATCTCTATAATGAACTTATGCACTGAATAAGTGTATAAAGTTGCAATTTACTGCAGGAACTGTATTGCGGAATGTCTTATGCACCTTGCGTCGTCATGGCGGCTAAAGGCTTTCTTTCCAAAATTCCAATGTGCCATATTGATTACCACAATTTGAGTTGTGACAAATTATAAACGGCTTTAATTGTTATTATATCAAAGGTACTCTATGGTTATCTGATCGGTTAGAAACCTTGTTCAAAGACATAATCTGTGCTGTAATATATTGTGCTTTAGATATTATAGCTCATAAATTTAAAGCTTTTTTCTGCATTGTCGGTTTTTATCATATTTGTAATAGTTAATCTTATTTAAGATTACTTCTAAGCTATTGAACAATAGAAATGGAGTATCTATCTCTTTTTAGTAAAAGTAATTATGTACAGTAATTTGAGAGGTTTTTTAAATAACTGAACTAGCCTCTCGCTATATTGGCAGGTTGTCAGTTCAAAAGGTTTCCTATAAATTAATAATAAATATGAAGAAGCATGTTTTTATTCTTTATTTTCAATGACATATACAAGAAAACTTCATTTATGTACCAATATATTTCGAAATTCAAAATATATAGTGAAGATAATAGTGATGAAGTGAACGTGAAAATAATAGTGATGTTAAATAAATAAAAATGATCGAAAAAAATTAATAAATAAAAAATATTTTTATTTGTCATCACTATTTTAATGTATCAAAACGGCGATTATAGCGAGCCGCTAGTTTAGCAGAATATCGATATAAGGTGTTGCTAGTGTTTAGAAAATCCTGTAGATTTATGAAAATGGCTGTATATACCCACCGCTAATAAAAATGTGTATTGAAGTATTATGTATTATTAATTTGCCCCTTATAAATAAATTCTGACTAAAAGGACCCAGCAACGACCAAGGTAATATCACGCATGTTGTCCCAAAGGGGTAAGCATACGTATATTAATATTCCCTAATTTCGTACAGTCACTTTGTATTCCCACGTAATGAGAGGAGGCCACAGTAGTACAAACAAGTTTTTTTACCCATACAACCTCACCGGCGAGCCACCACAGTAGCCCGTTCATTACACTAAAAACAATAAGGTTTATAATTAAAACGACGCATTTCGAACCGCATTCAAAAAAGGAGGTTGTCTAATCGCTTGTATTTTTTATGTTTGTTACATAATATCTTTCGACTAATAAAACCGATTTTGAAAATTTACGAATGCTACCGCTTGTTGGACGTGTGGTTCAATCTATAATAATACACAGGCATGCAACCAGCACCGGCGGGACTCCTACAACCGATCGCGCCAGCCCAACACCAACAACCCAACACAACAACCAGCATTAAGCCAACAACTAAACTCGGCGCCACTTGGGCCGACACTACCGGGGCTATTAACATCGATGTCGATAACTTATTAGCGCCTAGATCTCCTAAAGCAGGACCCGCCCCGTCTATAAATCAATTGAAATCCACCCCAAATAGTCCAGCCCACAGTTTACCCCCAATGATGACACCTCAGATGCAAATGGGTGGTTTCATGATGCACAATCCCCTAATTAACAACAATTTCCCCCCCAATGGCGGTCAGAGCAATAATATGATGCGTCCGGCTTTCGCGAATCAGAACTCGTTCTTGCAATGATATTGGTTACTGGCAGATATTTGCCAGAATGGTTAAAATAGGTTAAGTTTAAACTTGGAGCAATGGTAAGATAAAATATCGACTTACAAAAATACTATCGATATTATATGCTGTAATAATATCGATATCGGTTATCGATATTATCGATATCGGTATCGATATTATGTAGTTTCGTTATCGATTATCAGACAAATCTTTGACCTATAAAGTGATATTAGGTTAATTAGGTACACATTCGGTTAGTGATATGAGTTAAAACAGTTTTCGAAGAGCAAATTGCGGTATCGTGACTCGTAGTATCTCACAACGGGTACTTACTTTAAATTATGAACTCTGCCTCCGAATTAATGTTCTTTAAGTGTCTTTTCGTGTCACGCGTGTGAATAAGGTTCAACTATTTCTATAATATTTTAATTTGATCAAAATTTATTTATTGTATATTTCCTATATTACCATTGCTCCAAATTTTCACGTTACGTATCTAGGAAGTGGAGTATCGATATGGAATAAAATATAAACAATTTTTATACGAATTTGATATTAGATACATAGGCGGACCCCGTGCGTGTACATAGGGTACATATCATATTAAACAAAATATCGAGTGATATTATATATGTCGTCTCTAAATCGATGTTTTGAGGCTGACATTCTAGGATTTGAATAACGTTATTGTTATTATTGCAATACCGATAAACATATTGTTGTCTCGTGGACTCTTCGTGTGTTAAAGAGAGATAACCGAGTTGGAAAACAAAACTCAGTGTATATTTTAGGGTTGCGAGTTATTCATTTTACAGTGTAATTTGTACTGTAAGGCCATGGAAAGGAGTACCTTTTTTGTACAACTATTCTATTATTATTCATTTAATTTGAATTTCTTTTTTCTGTCTATATAGTAATATCAAAGGACTGCTGTGTTATGTTGTATGCGTGTTTTATATTGTCTGTTTAAATTAAATGAGAAGAAATCGATTATATAACGTACAGAATTCAGTACAATTTATCGATATCACCACTTGTCCCACTCTATTATCTTCAATCCTGCAACTAGTTGTCCAACTAATCGGGCGACAATGTTGCCACGTGCGAGTCTACACTCTACACTCTACACTCTACGCTCGACATTACTGTGTAGACTCGCACGGTTGCGTCACTATCTTAAATTTGTTAAGTTTAAATAACGTTAGAATACGTATCGAGTATTAAATAATTATGATATTTTTCCAATTTACTTCGCTCATTTCACATTCCTTCCAATCTTTTCTTATTAGATACGAATAATATAATATATATATTATAACTTAACTACTGTATTGTATTTTAGACTCCATTTACCATTATATTATCACAGAATTCTTTGGAAACAAAACAAAAACTACACTTCAACACTTTAATTCTATCATTTAGTAAACGATTGTATATATGTACTAGTGTTTGAAGTAGATAAAAAATAATGTCGATTTTTTGACTTAACTCATTATTAAGCGAAAGGTCGACGTAGATCGTTTTGTCCTTTTCTATCAAGAACATTACAAAAACGTCATCGACATAAGGAAACTGCGCTTCTGGTGTCAATATTTTGTTCAATTGTGTTTTAGTATTATATAAAAATAGATATTAGATAAAATTAAAAATTATCGATTTTATTGACATTTTGTCATTTTAGTACGTTTGATAAACATCGGGATTGGTTTTGACAGTACATAAGAGTTGCGTCCCGGTGCCGCTAGAGGCGCTGGGGAATGTTTCTGTGGATTGTTGAACGAAGTGCCCAAAGTAGTTGTTGCAATCCGATGTTATAGAATATTTTTTATACCCGCTTCACGTAGTCGGACGAAGACGTGTCAAAAACATAGTATTACGCGTGTTCTCGGTATAAGTGTTACTGATGCAATATTGTATTCTAGTTATATACATATATGTATATATGTTTTGTTTGTAGTATGACATATTAATGTGATATACATATAACAATAGTAGCTAATTCATTTTCAAGGTTTTAGTTCAAAAATGAATAGCTATAGAAAAGGTAAAGTTAGGGTAACCAGAGCAAACAAAATCGATTTTAGTCGATTATGACTGAACATCACAAACACTGTATATCTATTAATATAAGAGTTATGTAGTGTCATTAATATGTTATATTACGACTAAATGTAAGGGCACGTACTGATTTACTGGAGATTTGGAGAGTTGTGTACCTTTTAATTTATTCGCCATATTTGCATTATAATTTATATAAAACGGGACTTAAATGCAGCTTTTATAGTACCACTCAAAATGTTACACCTTAGCACTCACTCTTCTACACACATACACACACTCATTCAATCATCCCACTTTATTTTATTTGTTAAGTATTTATTTTTCTCAATTACTGTTGAGGTTGGTCTCGCTCGACAACGCTAAGTTTAAACGTTAATAAAGATAATTGCAATGAAATCCCGTTTTACATAAAGTTATACGTATACTATATCGCATCGTAGAGTATATTATTTTCATCACGCTGTACTTATTATTATTAACTATTTAAAATTATTAATTAAACTTTATAATGGAAGTGAATATATTGCATTTAATTCATTCCATTATAATATACTAGTGTTGTGTTCGGCAGCTTTCCAAAGATATTTTCTGGGTATAATAATTATAGATATTATACCTACATACATATTCATATTTTATGGACTACAACATGAATAGGTACATGGGTTCATACCAAATAAGAAAAGTTACCTACAATTATTTACTGAAGTTTGTGCATAAGTTCCCCCGTGTCATTGATGACTAGAAAATATCTCTGACTGCGATGTGTTTTCGTTGAAAAAATTAAATTGAAAAATTACTATGTGTGTGAAAAAGATGGCATAGTATCTTTAACTATTATTATATACGGAAAATATCACAATATAATATATTTTTTGTTTTTAATAGTCCCATACAACAGGTCCGACGCTCACTAATCAAATGATTGGGACCAAAAATGTATCAAAATTTAGTATAACCCGGATCGTAGCAGCGAGCGGACGTCTTGTATGTGTTACAACTTGGGTTGGTTCTGTCTCGTTACTACCTACATATTTGTAGAATTTTATAACAAGAATTTTGTCGATTACCTACTGAGACTTTACTAAGGTAATTTAATTTTCATTATACTTGCAACACTGAACTGAACCGCCTGCCCTATGGCTACACAGGAGTTAGCGTTCAGTTGAGATCTTCTATTGAGGTCAAAAAGGGTCAAATTAATGTGAACCTTTGAAAATTACTACATTTTTATATGGAGTTAGACTATAACTTTAATTCAAAATAGTATTTCATCATCTCTAGTTACTTGTTACATTCAGTGACTCGACAATTGTTATTATATTAAATTGTGTTGATTAACAATTTAGCGTCAATTTTTGGTGGGATATAAGGCCTTAAAAGGAAACAGCCAAGAGTCCGACCGATAAATATTGTTATTACGATTTAGTAAACTTCATTGTTAAAAAAAATAGTTCCACACGCGTGATATAGTTTTCCCGTGCCGATTCCCGTTACAACACATTACGGGATAAAAGTAGCCTAAGTCACTCGGGAATGACGTCAAAATCGGTAAGCGGTGATTCAATTCAAACGAACAAACAATCAAAGCCTTCCTCTTTAACATATTAGTATGCATGTATATAGAAAAGTAAAGAGACATAAACAAACCAACATACTTTATTAATTTAGTAAATTCTAGAGTGCTCCTTGTTTGGTGCATAGTTTTATTTGAAATTATTACATTATAATATAATTTGTACTATAGTTGTGTCAGCCGGATTGGTTCATCATAAGTGTTGTAAACATATCATGTCACAGTGTTACAAGCGAAATGTTACAAAATATTACGGCAATTAACTTGAGTTCAACATTACATTAAACCAATAAATATTTTGTAAAATAACAAGTTAATCCGACTGTCAGAAAGGATAGTTATGGTTTTAATTATTGTTATGTTATTTATTTATTATATTTCCATAACTTATATGAATAGGAGCTGCTCAAATAAATTCCTGCTTGTTGGTTTACCTTAGCGCCGTGATCTCCAAAACTATTCGAGATTATGTTGATAATATTGTACATCTTATTGATGAACCTATTCGTAGCAGATTATTTATTATGTAAATATTATAATTATTTGTTAAGTTCTTCCAATAATTTCAATAAAACGGAGAGATTTTCAAGAGCAATAATTATTGTCATTATATCATTTTGTGTGTAGTTATTGATAATAACGAATTTTGTTATATAGATGTTATTTAGGCTGTATATCATGAAAATATATGTGTTGGATTTAATTTTTACTTCGCACAATTAATTATATATTTTATTAGGAACCCACCTGGGTAGTCGGTAGTCGGTAGTCGGTAGTCGGACGGAATCATTATGTAATTTGTATTTAATATTAGATTAGGCAGATACATTGTAATATTTGTTGTAAACTGTCTCGTGCAGTGACCCACGACTGCGGTAACCATCGTGGGAGTTTCTGTATGTTGATGAAATGTATTGAATATAACTTAGTAATTATATTGTTTGTTTTATTTACCTACTGCCTACATTACCACCAAAGATGCAGGATAGTACCCGACTTGTGTGCGTTTGACATCCACCAATCACCGGCCGCGGCTCGATGCGGCGTGCTTTAAACGACGCCCATTGCCGGGCGCCCCAGGTACTCGGAAGTATTCCCTATGTGCCGGCCACCTCTGCCGTCGAATCCACTTCCATCTAAATGAGACAAGCGACATTATTGGGACAAGTAGGATACACTTCCAAAGAAACGTCCCAGTTGTCCCATGATTTCATATACCGAGACATCTGACATAATATATGTAGGTAAAAATAGTCCCATGCAGTGGCGAATGTTCCCTACATTCCCAGAAGCCCGGAATTCTCATAATAATATTGTACCATTGACCCTAAAATAATATTGTGTATTGTAATATTAATATTTACCCTAAAAAATGTCGAATGCGTCCAAAACGATTATTTCAAAATTAAATTTCGCGCGCTTAGGGTCACCTATACCGCCGACAACCCGTTCCTCTATCTATGCGTTGTGCTACTGACTGGTACTCTGTACGGTGTTGAGTGTTCAATCTACACGCACATAAGCCTGGTTTTTGCTCTGAAGTTCGTCGCACATCGGTTGCGTGGCGACCTATACTATGTTCGCGTTTGTTTACTTCAGTTTCGCGTCGTAATTTGCTTTTAAGAGTAGAGATTTTTTCAAAATTATTTTTATTGTTTAAAAGTTGGGAATTAGTTTATTTGAGTGTAAATATGGAAGAAATTGTGCCTTGTGATGATTTGAGGTGCTGTAACGTTTTATTAAAAGACCAAAGCGTAAAATCATTAAGTTTTGATCAGAGAAAGTCGTTAGTTGTTTCTCCTAAACTAACGCCAGATTTGTGTATTTCTAAAGTAAGTAAAACTCACTTGTCACGCCAATTTGCTGAAGAAGTTTCAAAACACAATCAGCAAGTTGACCAAAACCGTAGTATTTTTCAAAGACTTGTAGATGTAGTTTGCCATTTAGCGCAACAGGAATTGCCTTTTAGAGGTCCAAAGAATCATTAAATAGAGGTAACTTTTTAGAATTAGTTTTATTATTATCGAAATATGATAGCGTTTTGGAAAAGCATATTATTATGCAACATCAACAGAGCGACAAACCCGGGCCGAGTTATTTATCATCTACAATTCAAAACGATATTATTCACTCTATATAATAGCGCATGAAATAAAATAGAATAAATCAGTTGTAATTTAACTTTGATTTTTAACCGACCTCAAAAATGGTGGAGGTTCTCAATTCGACTGGTTTTAACTTTTATTTTAACCGACCTCAGAAATGGAGGAGGTTCTCAATTCGACTGCTTTATTTTTTGATGTTTGTTACCTCATATATCGGGCTTGCAGTCCTCAGCTTATGAAGCTTCGCCCCTGGTCCCATGGGACAAAAAATAGATAGTGCCATTTGTTCCGAACTTTGACAAGTGGGATACACACAATTTGTCATGTGTATTTGGATTGAGTGATCCTCTTAATTCGTTATAGCATATATCGGTATATTCAGTAAAACCTCGAAGCCACCATCAAAAAAAATTGTCACTCTTAAGGATCTTCAGTTATTGCCAAAAATGTAGACCATTCGGCACGTTATAGCCACAATCATTTCCATTGACCCTCGCAGCATAGCTACATAACACATCACTGGTCGACAGGCACAAGCCACATAGGTGACTAAAGATCGGCACCCTGGGGTTCTGGGAATAGACGTAGGTACCTAAAGGCGGCCAGTATAAAATATGGGTGTAATTCTCTGCCTAGCCCCTGGGGATATAGGCGTGATCATCAAGTAGGTAGGCCTTTGATTAGTTATATTTATTGCAAGTTAGTAGTTTAGCTAAGTAGAAACTAACGCACCATTCTACACTTTCTTTAGTGATGAGGGCGATGTTTTCCAAATCAGAAAATGTTTGAACTCGCACTAGTAACCAATCAAAGCATTAATCAGGCTTTAATACGTCACTTTAACTAAATTCGTCTGGCTGGCAGTGATGGTAAAAAACCTGCGTTGACGGGATTCGATCGGATCCCTATAAATCCTGCCCTACATGTGAGACAAGCAGTAGAAACACGGTTATATATATTTGTCGTTAAGAGGAGACAAGTGGTAAAGGTTCAAATACTCCCGCGCAGGTGACTCCAGCAATGATGATTAGAAGCTTAGAATACAATGAATTAAACAACAATATAACTAAAGCATTTTATTTGTGAAAAATTGAGCGCATTCAAACTAATACTAAAAGAAAATATCAGATTTTTTCTTCCTCATTAAATTCAATTACAAGAACATAATTAAACATTAAATTTTACAAATAAACTAAAATAATATTATAACTAAATTATTCTTATAATTAACATCCTCAGAGCTAAAATTAATTCAATTCACTTAAAGAATTACAATTTGTGATACAATTCATTTCAATTAACTGTATGTATAAGTTCAAGAAATAAATATTACTGTGATAAAAAAATGTATTATAGTATTCAGTCTTATTATGTATAATTAAAATTAAAAATTGGAATCAATAAAAAACATGGAATGATTTTATTAAATTGCTGAAGTTGCAACTACCCTCGAAAAAACTGTGAAAACGGTCTTGAAAGTAATTACAAAATATTTATTAAATCCACTTGAAACTTTCAGTTGAAAATTTATCTTGCTTTATAGGCGTGATGTATGTCTGTCTGTCTCACACAAAATGTCACGTTCGCAAAACGTCATTTGGACTGTTTCACAAAATGTTATTTTCGCACAATATCATTTCCTCATACGTCACTTTAGCACAATGTCGTTTTCGCAAAACGACACATTCAATGACATTATGCGAAAAATGACATTGTGCTAAACTATTCAAATGACGCAGTTAAGACTATTTATTTGTTATATTATTGCTGCCAGGTTTTACTCGTATATTAATACAAACTAAGAACACAATAAAACTGCTACTCGTCTCCATAGCATTTGATAAAATAAAAACGAATAAAATGAACATGATTTCAACATTTTTGAAGTGAAAACTTCTTAAGACGTGTTGGTCCTTTTTTGAGATAAAAAAAACAATTAAACACGCCAGTGTCTTTTTTTTTAATTACTGCACCAATGAGTTTTGCATTATATTTGTTGAGGTGACACAAACATATGTCACGAGAAGCGTCACATATTTGTTGAGGTGACACAAACATATGTCACGAGAAGCGTCACATATTTGTTGAGGTGACACAAACATATGTCACGAGAAGCGTCACATATTTGTTGAGGTGACACAAACATATGTCACGAGAAGCGTCACATATTTGTTGAGGTGACACAAACATATGTCACGAGAAGCGTCACATATTTGTTGAGTTGACACAAACATATGTCACGAGAAGCGTCACATATTTGTTGAGGTGACACAAACATATGTCACGAGAAGCGTCACATATTGGTTGAGGTGACACAAACATATGTCACGAGAAGCGTCACATATTTTTAAAGGTGTTCAACACCACTTGCTCACTAACTCGCTAAGGAATATCTATAAATATAGTATTTACACTTGTCGGCACTCATTGTTAGACATTAGCAGTTATTACTTAGTATTTACGTATATTTTAGATCCACGAACAAATTAGGCTAAGAAACTATGTAGATAATTATACTCCATTTCTAGGCCTTCTCGCCTGCTTTAAAGCAGCCTATACATGGGCAAATAGCCTGCAGGTTCAGAACGTTTAGACGGCCTGAACGATCTGAGACTGCAGGCGTATGTTCTTGTGCGAGTCCCTTAAGGGAGCAACTTGTAGTTCGAGTCCGTCGTCGCGGGCAAAGTGCATAATGCACAGTTTGATACAAGCAACATCACTAAATATAATTAATTTTAAAATTAGAAACCTCCGACACGAAAAGCTTTGACAAAACTTTACCAAAAAAACATACAGTTCATTGAAATGTTACAATTTAAGGACAGAATATTGCATTTTTTAGAGGACGCAATTTTATTTTTGGGACATGTGACATGTGTCATGATGATGCCATAATATTGGGGGGAAACCGGTCAAGATTTTAAATAATAATGAAAATTGTGGAATGTATTAGTGAGTTTATGCAGAATGTATTATTATGTCCACCAAGTGCTGACAAACGAGAGCATAAAATAATACAGCATGAATGTTACTAGGTGTGAGTGCATAAAAATTTTCTCACTTTTTTGCTTATAACTTCTGTAATTTCTAACTTAGGGCAAAAAGTTATATGAACATATTTGTAGGCAAAACAATTTGCTACAAATTATGACTTCACAAATTTTTTGTAAGACGCATAGTTTCCGAGATATCGCGAAAAAAGCTTTTTTTTACCCCTATTTCCAAGATGGCGGCCGGGGGACAAGGGTGGCGACCCCACAAACTTGGGTTAACCTTCTATTGACCACCCCCCCCCCCCCCCCCCCACACATATCCCAAACATAAAATTGCGTCGTAACATTTCAATGGACTAATATCAAAATTTCAGATCGAACTTGCAGATTTTAGGAAGATCCAAGTATTTAGGATACATTTATTAATTAATAATGTAGAATCATAATAATCATTATCATAATTGAATCATTATCCATTAGATATTAATTAAAAAAAATATTAAAATTATTAACTAATAATGGATGGAATCCTCAGGCGTAACCGGTCAGTTTAAAATAAGTTAACTAGTGGAATAGTAAATGTGTTTTTGTTAAGCAGATTCCACCAAGTGCCATCAATCGACAGTATAAATAGTTTTGTAGTAATTATTAAATCAAGAAATTATGTATAAACAAGATTGAATGCAAAAAAGCTGCTTACATTAATTTTTGATAGTCTTTCTTAGATTGGATTAGATTAACCCGTCCCCCGTCCCACACAAACAAAGGAGTATAATGCTCCATCAGACCACCGAGACTGTCCCACACAAACAAAGGAGTATAATGCTCCATCAGACCACCGAGACTGTCCCACACAAACAAAGGAGTATAATGCTCCATCAGACCACCGAGACTGTCCCACACAAACAAAGGAGTATAATGCTCCATCAGACCACCGAGACTGTCCCACACAAACAAAGGAGTATAATGCTCCATCAGACCACCGAGACTGTCCCACACAAACAAAGGAGTATAATGCTCCATCAGACCACCGAGACTGTCCCACACAAACAAAGGAGTATAATGCTCCATCAGACCACCGAGACTGTCCCACACAAACAAAGGAGTATAATGCTCCATCAGACCACCGAGACTGTCCCACACAAACAAAGGAGTATAATGCTCCATCAGACCACCGAGACTGTCCCACACAAACAAAGGAGTATAATGCTCCATCAGACCACCGAGACTGTCCCACACAAACAAAGGAGTATAATGCTCCATCAGACCACCGAGACTGTCCCACACAAACAAAGGAGTATAATGCTCCATCAGACCACCGAGACTCCGTATTTCGATTTGCACTACATTAAGTAATGTCAATCAAAAATAATCCAATTATTTACTGATTTATAAAGCACAGAAGTTCATACGAAGTGGGAAAATGCTTGAGCACTTTTTTAAATGGTAATCAGTTATCCATTCTTATTCTTATACAATTTAAACAATGCTGAACATGGTATACGATATTCTTATCCAATATTAATCTTGTCTTACAATTTTCAGCTTTCAGCATAATGGATAAATGATCACTTACAAAATCAATGATCAACCGAAATTAATGAATGATCAAAAGTGATCATTCAGACCAAAGTGGATAGCTGATTAACCCAAATGGATTAAAGATCACTTTACCAAAATGAATAAATATAATCACCAATGGTTGTTTCACTGTATTAACTTGTTTACTGAAATATAACTTGAGTACCACAGTGTAACCCACAATTTTGTGATCATATTCCATATTTGGCAATAAAAAGTAAGTTTCTCTAACGTTGAGCCTTATCAAATAGTTCCATTGCAGAAGCAATGGAACTATTTGATAAGCAATGGCTTGTGAGGAGAACCTCACAAGCCATTGCTTCTCCTCACAAGCCATTGCTTCTCCTCACAAGCCATTGCTTCTCCTCACAAGCCATTGCTTCTCCTCACAAGCCATTGCACTTTCGACCATAAATAATCGACAACTATCTTTGTAAAATACACTTACTTATAGTTGTCATATTTATAAGCAACATTTTTAAGGCACTTTTCTTCTAAATAAGCATTTTTAGTTAACTACCTACCATATCGTAGGAAATACGATTATTTAATATATTTATGTATTATGCAGAGTGACCTATAATTATATGTATAGTAATAGGTATACATACATATTAACTTTGAGCTCTATATATTCCGGAATTTTAGCAAAAACTATAATATTTTGAACCCCTCCAAGGTTAAGTGCTAGTGCGATGAGGGTTCATAATGTATTGGATTATAGTTATGAACATTCACTTTTATTATTTGTAGTATTATTAGTTATTACGATAAATATCTATTATCGTAAAAAAATTAAAGCATAGCATAGCCTATTAGTTCTAAATATACTCATTATATGTAAATCAGTGCATAATAATTATAATTAAAAATTAATAATTTAATTGTAAAATCACTTAAAAATTAAAACTTAATTAAATCACATTAAATAAAATAATGAAAATTGTTTAAAATTCAATTAATAATTAACCTTAATTTTATTAATACCATTAATTAGGATAGTTATGTTCTCATTCGTTTTGTGCTTCGATTCAAAGGTTCGTGCTTGTTCATATGTGGGTATAGGTGGCGCTGGTTCACACAGAATATTTTTAACATCAAAAACTATGATTATAAGAATATTGATGAATTTTCGAATTATATAATTAAATATTTGAGATTCTTAATTATTTTATGCCTTTTATGCCATTTAATGTCATTTATGTAATTTCTAATTCTATAGAGTTAATGACAGAAAGCCGATACACCAGATTTATGACAATTTAGTAAATATTATGGACTTAAGGGTTATTAATTGTGTTTTAGAACTTATGACAGAGACCTGTACCACTCGATTAACGACACTTAAGTAATTATTAATAACATAACCCATTAAATGTGTCTACAGTTTATGACAGAGAGCAGAGAGTAACACCCGATTAATGGCGCTTAAGGACATATTTAATGAATTAAACGCCATTAAATGTAAGAGTTCTACAGAGAGCTTTGACACCCGATAAATGTCGTTAAGTTATTATTAATCAATTAATGAGTTCGTGTTAGAGATTCGTATATTTTTTTTATAAAACTATTCATAATTTAAGAGCCATTAAACGTTTACAGATTTTATGACAGAGCTGTGACATCCGATCAATGTCAGTAAGTAATAATTAATCACTTTACATTAAATTTCTTATTTATGACAGAGAGCTATATTATCCATGTAATATCATTAATGCCATCATTGACATGTCAAGCGCCATTAAATGTGATTAATTTGACAACAGAGCTACACTAACGCCACCTATCTTTAATGTAATACACAAATACGTTTATAGTCCCGGAGCCAGGTAGTACATGACGCTATTATCAAAATTACCCGCCACAGTATAGTTTTTGGATTGTAGAAATTGTGTGGTTTGATTTCTGATGCTCTCGTTCGTGAATTGTATTTCAATCATCTGAAAAAGAAACACGTCGAACATTGACACAAAAACCGACTTCCGATTACCGGAATGGGACCAAACAATTGACAGTATTTGACCACTTGGGAAGCAGCAGCTATCCATAAAAAAATATCATAATCGGATCACCGAGTCGAAAGGTACAGGAAAACAAAAAAAAATAATTAAAAGTCATCAATCATATGGCAACTTCTACTACCATTATATGCATCTGTGGACGAACGAGGCTGGAGTGAAATTGCCCAAAACGCCTGTAAAGGGCAATCGGCAACTTCCGGCTACCATTACGGGGATAAGCACGTGATTTTGTAAGAATTATAAAAAAAAAATACTGTGAAAAATCTTGCCAAGGCTTGTTTCTTTAAAATCTACTCGTGTTCTAATACCCCTCTTAATACAACAGTTATATAAACTACTATTAGACAAAACCGAAGGCAATGGTCCTGTATCATTGGTGCAGGAGGATATGATGAGTACACGATTATTGATTTCTTTTTGTTTGATTTTAAAGTTGTTCCAAAATGGGTGATGTCTCCTCTCAGTCCATTTTGACGTCCACTGTTGGGAATTCAGCCTACATGTCATGTATAGGGCTTTGTGTAGAGTTTTCCTTCTCTAAACATACTTCGATTCGATCGATTCGGTAGATAATTTAAGCAAAAAATAACGTCAAAATACTGGTATGAGACAAAATAGTTTTCGGAATGACACCACATGGGAAGAACTAAGTTTCAACACAACTTAGTCGCAAGTTATACCTGCAGTCGCACGCTCTCGTCCCCCCAGGGGAGGTGCCTCAGCGCCGCGGCCGCGTCCCGCCCGCCCAGCAGCACGTAGGTGGGGCGAGGCGCCTCGGCCGCCAGCAGGACGGTCAGCAGCGGGAGGCAGAGCACTCGCGAGCTGAAGATGGGCTCGCCGCTGTCTGTCTCCTGGTAGGTTACCTGCACAGCGATACACGTGTGTATAGTGAGGTTCAGAAGTGCATTCCCAGTATTAGAGGAGTGTAGTGTGGTGTGTATACCTCTCTAGGATGTGCAGTAGGACTGAGACAGGCGTGCAGCGCGCGGGTGGACGCTCGGAGCGCCAGGAAGTCCCTCGCGGCCGCACGGACGACCACGCCGCCCCAGCCGCGCGCCTGCTGCAGGTACGAGCCCGTCCCGGAGCGGGAGCCGCGCGGGAGGAACTCGATCAGTGTGCCGTTGTACTGGACACACAAACACGTGTCAATTAAATATTTCATGACCTTCACATAAAAACAATAGTCCTTCCCATTGTGCCTCCATTGGATATGAAGGCTACTTACAGAAGGGCTGGAACAAATAGGACTAATGAACAGCAATTTATTTCGCACGCCATTAATCCATCAAAGTTGGAGACTCACTATTTCATATCAGTCTCAAACTACCTTACCAAATTTCTACAAAGAGTGTATTTAAGAACTAAATATGATAAGTAAAGTCTATTATTTATTACTCACAATCTCCCCATAAAGTCTGTCCATGAGCAGCACCTGCGGCGTGGGCTGCAGCACGGCGGGGGGCGTGGCGGGGGGCGCGGGCGGGGGGGATAGGTGAAGCTGCTGCACGAAGGCCACCAGGGCAGCTGAGCCCTGCGCGATACTGGCCAGCTCGTAGTCACGGGACATATTCGCGCGGAACTTCTGGGCGCCTAGTGCTGAGTGACATGTCATATATTCATATATCATTGACAAACACCATTCAAACACAACGACAATCCAATTTTTCAACAACCAGAATTTTTCAAAACATTTATTGGTTTACAGGGCACTTATGAGAGAATACAGTGCATAGAAAACTCATTCCAACACTTCAATGGCTAATTGGCAGCAAACTTTCTTAGTGATCAATCAGATTATTTAATGTTAGTATTCTTCACACATGGTTAGCAGTCTTTTTTAAGTTATTAATATATTAATTTAGCCTGCCATTATATTTATATTTGTTCTGAGAGATGTTGATGGCCTCTCTGACTATAATACGGAATCAACAAATATTAATACTCACCAACCGTATCCATGTAGATCAACAACATAGTCATAACCGTGACAAACGTTAACACGAACAGCATGGCTGGCAACAACCTCCTGTATAAATCATTTGGTGAGGTTTTTGTGAATATTGGTACCGAGACCCTGGGGATAACCGGTGGCGGAGTGGCTACTGGTACTGTTACTGCAGCTGTCGTCTTGTCAGCAACTGGGTCAGGTTTTGGTGGCATTTCCTTAGCTTTATCTGGATCTACTGGTATTGGAACAGATTCTTCTGGGAGTGGGTTTTCTTGTATTTTCTGTTGGTTACATAGTGGAAATGACTTTATTTAATTATAAAGAAGTACCTATGCTAAGATCGTAACCAGTGTAAATCTGTAGTCTCTGTCTATACCAGTGGGAAATAGGTGTCATTTTATGTATGTTAATTACAGATACTGTATTTCAAATGAAGCATTATGAATAATATGAATTAATTATAGTTTTGATATTGGTCATTAAAAAGAGCAAATAATGTTTGGATTTCCTTTTAGCTCAGTTTTTCTTTAGGTGCCATGGAATTGTCGGTATGAGTCAAATAGATACAGATATCCCTCGGAACCAGCCCCAAACTTTATTTGTTGTATTCTTACAGATAAGCTTCTGCCATAAGGACAATAACTGAAAAAATACAAGTGTAATGAACCCGTGTACCCAGTCGGTGATAAAAACATGATTTAGTGTGTATGTGTGTGTTTACAATTTATAAACAATAGCTCATCATTCTATGTACTTTAAATATATTCATTTGTTGGCTATACATATTATTCAACTTACTCTGCACAAAGTACTCATTTTTCTCAGTCTTAATAAGTTAAATTACTTTTTATGACTAAAAATTAATTACATTACTCTGTTTTATTCTCACTAACAATTTTAATATACCAAAATATCTACATATAAATATTTTTTAGGTATTAAGGTTATAATTACACTGCTCAATTTAATATAACATGCCAAAATGAAACCCTACATAAAGTGACAGGTGGTTTCTTTTTTCTAAACAAACACTTGCAAGGAGGTTTAATGCATGCATACAATGCATTCAAGGATTATAATGTCTCAGATGGTGTCTAGTAGTAGTGTATTCTTAAGGCCTTTAATTTTTATAATATTGACTCAATGCCTAGTATAAACGATACTTATTCAATGTGAGAATGCTGTATATTGACGTAAAATAAGATATCTCACCTTTTCAGCCATGGTAACCTTTTCTTTAGTTTTGTTTAAAGTCACAACACACACTTCCTTATTCAATTCACTCACGTATTACTTATATCATAAAATTGGCATTATAACGTAAATATAGTTGAACAAAGATTAAGTACCTATGTAATATTACTTCTTACATGAATATTAGAATTATTTTCAAATAAAATAAAAATTTGAAGTGTCAAAGAAGCGTGAGTCACTCACTGACCGCATTACACACGTGCGACTGGATGAAAATTATAATTTCTACCATTCCATACAAACATACAATAGAAAAACCTTCCAAACAATTCGATAAAGCACGTAAACCGTAAACCTTCGTGCTGATACGGCTGTGCGAAAACTTTCCAAGTCCAAAATTCAACCGTATCAGCACCCTCTGGTACTGAAGTACAACTATGTAGTTCAACCAGTTGTACAAACGATACACTGCTGTAGCGTTTGTACAACCTCAAAATATACATGCATACACACTTGGTGTCACTTATTATATTAGTTTAACTGCTTGTACAAAAATTCACCACAAAAGCATTTGTACAATTTAAAAACGCGTTTTCTTGATTAGGTATCAAGTTGGCATTTAGTACATTATTGTGGAACTTAAATACATACATAACATGAACATACCTACATAACTTAAAATAACATCCTTCAAAAGGTTAACCATGCAATAAATGAAAAAAAAAACTACTATATCAATGACTGGGATGCAAAGTTTCCCAAAAGAGAGGTATGGGTGATTATGTTATTAATCAATTTCATTTATTTGAATTTCCATTATATAACTATCATTGACTACATACTCAGGCTTCTATTATTGAAACCAAAAACTTAAATACAGTTTAAACATAAATAACTGAAAGTAACAACCCTGAAAATGTTATCCATTATTTAAATTTAAAAAAATTACCCAGTATTAAATATCAGTAATCAGTACATATCATAGCTGAATAGAATACCATAGGACTCTAAGGAGGTAAGTGGGTACTTACTTCAATATTTTCAAGTGGCCACTGGCCAAGTATAAATTAGCATAGTTATACAAATAGCCCCTTCAACAAGGTTGCCTGATGACTAGTACGACTGGTTGTACAAACGCTACAGCAGTGTATCGTTTGTACAACTAGTTGAACTACATAGTTGTACTTCAGTACCAGAGGGTATCAGCATGTTATAATATGTTTATTTTCATAACCCTATAAATCCTTGACGTGAGACTTGACAATACAATTGATAGTCCGGGGGACATAATATTGTGCCTAGCGTTCTGCAGCGTTCTATATACCTTGCACCGTTTCATGCCACGCCAAATACATTCTATATAATAAATAACACTTATTTCTAAAATCGAAAGTACTTAATTATACCACCCTAAAATTATAAATAAATCGGCAATGTCATCGGCATCAATGTAATGTCATCGGCAGGACTCGAACCCACGGACTTTCCCTAACAAGGAGAATGCTCTGACCACTGAGCTACGAGGAATAGTTTGCAAACTCATTGCTTTGCAAAACAAAAATATATACCTCTCTAATTGATATGCGTTACCCCAGCGGGAAAGTTGGTTGTAGTGACAAGAGTGGTATGTATATAAGTAAGTGGTCTATCTCCTGTAATTTGCAACGATTTTAAAATTTGTGCGTTCTAGAAAGTCCTATCACTACGAGCAACTTTCCCACTGGAGTAACGTTACCCCAGCGGGAATGGTATTTGATTTTTCTATAATATGACTGGACGCACAAATTTTAAAATAGCTGCACATTTACAGGAGATAGAGCACTACATACATACCACTCTTGTTAATGTACGACCAACTTTCACGCTGGGGTAACGCACACCTCTAATTGTATGTGCTGTAGAGGATGCATGTTGTAGGTGGCGATAACAGCTTCGTGAATAGGTTTAGTCCTTATTGGGTGATAGTAGGACCGTTACAACTTTTTCTCTTTCCTTGAATTGAGCTATAAGGCCCTTAACTACACGCGGTGCACCTGCTAACATACGGTCGAAGCTTTGGCAAATTATATGTAGTAAATATATTTTAAAGCAGAAGTATGCTAACTTTTTCTCATATAATTTTACAATATGTATCACAAAAACTATAGTCTTGGGCTGGACTCGAACCAGCGGCAGCGACTGATCCCTTTCCAGGAGGAACGTTCTACCAACTGACCAAAAAATTGCAGCGGAAGTAAGGAAAACTTCGCAAAATTTACAAAAAAGTATAATATCCGACGCCATTTTTATACCGTAAGCAATCTTATCATGAAAATACGATCTGCTTGTAGCGTTACATCCGGATCCGGACTAACTCCAGTTAACGGGCTATGCATTATTAACGTCACTCTGTATAAATAATAATGACAAATTTTAAATAGGTACCTAGTATAGTGAAGACGAGGAACAGCTTAATCTTATAAAAAATATTTTTAATTTCATTTGTAAAATACTTAATTTAAGCACAAATAACATAATATAAAAATATTTTCAAACACAAAAGGACAGAAAAATCTATATTAGTCGTTATAACGGCCCTCTACATCGATGTCAAACGAGAGAGTAACAATATTATTTTTATTGTTAAATGGTTTTGTCAACATAACGTGAGTTTATTTTCAGTAATCAAGATTCGAATATGTTTCAATAACATTGTCAAAATTGTTGTAATTTTGGAGGGTGTTTGAATATTTTTACAAATATAATTAAGAAAATATAAACAGAGTGCTCTGCTTATCTTAATAAATTAATGTTTCATCAGCTGATGTCCATGTAATGAGCTAATAAGATAATTTAAGTTTCTTAATAATATTTGTTTAAGCTTAATTTACACCCAAACGCTTTCAGGATTTTCAAATATTCTTACTATTAGATAAGCAGTTATTTTATATTTGGATTGTCATATGAAGAGCTTTATGTATTCCATACAAAACACAACCACATGTCAATAACGTTTAGGTACCTAGAGTTTAACCTTCGCTGACTTGTCCAATTTCCTCTTGAACCAATAGATTCAGAGTCAAACAGTATTATTATCCAGCCAATTCCACCACAAAATTTTACATAGATCTGGCATCTGATATGGACTTCCCCCGTTGCTCTGAAATATTCTTCGACACTTGTTTGACTTCATTTGTTTGGCTGTAGGTAGTGTTTTCTGATCTTAGTGGCAGGTGTTTGTGCGGCTCTATAAGAGTATTATACAGGGTTACTGGAGAGTATAGGAGAGGGCAAATGCAGTATTTTAACCACCCCAATGTATTGCCGAAAGTTAACGGTTTTCGAATTATCGCAAAAAAGGGGTTTTTCAAAAAAACGTAGCCACGCCAAATACATTCTATATAATAAAAAATCCGATTTTTATGATATCTCGGAAACCGTTAACTTTCGGTCATACATTGGGAGAGGTTCAAATTGCTTTGAATTTTTTATTTTTTATTTATTTAAATTAAATGAATGCATCCATCATTGCACCTGTGGAGTAGCCGTCGATAATCTGGGACACCATGGCCTTTCCCATCACACTTGCCGCATTTCCACGTTGTATTGCGACGGCCATCCTCTGCACCAGGAACGACCCGGAGCGAGAGTCACCCGTGGCCTCTATGAGCCTTTGCCCAATCGCCCTTATAAGGCTTTTGGTCTCTTTGCCTCAGTTCCCCAAAGTCTCCACCGCCACTGGCACAAAGTGATACAACGGCTCCAGCTAGGCGTACTTGAGCCTCTTCCTCAAACCGGCATCATCGGCGGCGGCCGACGGAGAGTGGATGGTGCGACTAAGGTGGCTGGCGGCTACAGTGCTGACACAAGTTGCATCCCACAGCAGGCACTTGCCGTTCTTCCAGGGCACCAAAGTCAGCCCGTCCGGTCTCTTACCGTCCGACCTGCTCAGACCCGGAGGCTCAAGCACGCAGGGTACGTTCGCCTTCCATTGCACCGCCGACAACTCAAAGCATGATGGCCATCCGCTTCCACCATGGAACCGCAGGTGCATATGTGGGGTTCACACACCTTACAGCCCAGGCGGAGAGCCACCGCCACCCGCAGAGAGTCGTCGTCGAGCAGGGTACCCACGTGAGGCGAAGGTAACGCCTGTAACCACGCTCCGGATTCCGGCTGTGACACAGCCCGCAGCCTAGCATTATCGGCCACCGTAGCTCCCTCCAATAGTTGAGCTTGGAGTCGCCTCACCCCCACCTCATCCCACGCCCGCTGAAGATGCCTCAGTTCGGGTATCGATACACCCCCATTGAGGGCCGACCATGCTGATACAGCATCCGACACAAAGGGCATGTTCCCCCCGTCACCGTTAGGGTTTAATAAAATAGTGACGAGGTTACTAACCCCCTGCGCAGACGCCAGAAAGGCCGGGAGGCCCACATCACGCACACAGCGTATTCCCAGACCACCACTTCGGATTGGCAGGGTCGCCTGACTCCACTGATTCCCATCTAGGGAGACGTTGAGGACCGACTCTATCACCGACTTCAGGGCATCGTCGAAGGAGGAGACTCCCTCAGGACAGAGCCAAGTTGGGGTAGTCCGCAATAAGTACGCGATCTTCGGGAGGGCGAAGCACATGCGTAACAAGACAATCGCAACGTGCGCGGAAAGTCGTTTCAGTCGTTCGTGAGCGGCAAGAAGAAGCTGCTTTCGAGCAGTGATGGCATCAGGAACTGCAGGGAGAAAAATTGGTGAGCCCAACAGGTTGAAGTCCGAAGGAGAAAGCTCCTTGAGGCCAGGTAGAATGGTACTTAACTGACGAAAGTATGTTCGAGACTCAGTGCCACAGGAGAAAAACTCGCACTTCGAGGGATTCACCTCCAGACCCAGGTCTCTAAGGCTAGGAACTAGGTCCTCCAGATCCTGTAGGACGTCTTCCGGTTTACCCCCGATAGTACCATCGTCAATTATATAATAAATGTAGTTTTTTATTTATTTATTTATAAATCATTGCAAACATGGGTTACATCAGATGTTACAGCAGTAATTTATAGATTCACCATATTTTACCATAATACTAGGCATGCAATACTGCATCTGCCTTCCCCTATATCCTCCTGCCCGGAAGACAACGAATTACCAGTAACCCTGTATATTATTAGTTAAGTCTTCGTAATCTAACTAAAAGATGAAACTAGTTTTAGAATAACTTGTCGAACTCACAGCCTAGACAGCATCCATGAACTAAGAAGTTTTGTTATTTTTATTTGCCCAAAATCTCGTGCAAAATATCTTATGAAGTGGTGTCTGCTGGAAAATTTGTAATTAAATTAATGTAGGTATAATATTACATCACGAAAAACAATGATTCACTCGTGCCCGAATTTTAATGGACCCAAATGGTTTTAAATAATTTTCCCTCTTTGAAAATCCTTACAGGGGAAATTATTTAAAACAAGGCAAATATGATAAAGATTTTTTGGAGTTACCTAGAACCATCCACCAACCAGAACCAACAATACTCGTGGTGAGGCCTAAAGATAAATTTTAATCTAGGTATTGCTTCTAATGATAAGTTACTAAACAACGCAGCAATGAACCTAGCAGTACTTCTCTCACAACAAGAAGTTACTGAGAGAATATACAATACGTCATGTACCTAAGTAATATGACATTGCATACCACATCTTCATAAAGTCGGTCCATCATTTTAGCTCGAGGGTACAACTGTTTTGGTGGCAGGCATCTACAGTGCTTCGTGTAGTTTTGTTTTAGCTGCTGATTATTCAGAGCATGACATTTTTTAGCACTCTGCATGGTTACTGTAGGCAAAAGAGTGTTAGTTTTGTTGTAGTTAGTACTTTAGCTTTAAGTTATAAGAAAAATAATTATAAGGTAATCAAATACATTAAGTAACGCCACACCAGCCCTATGAAAATGGCAGTGATCGTATTCAGTTGATAACTAATGAATAATGGTATCACAGAAAATGTCATTCAGTGGTCAGACCCAAGCAACACATTTTTTTTAATTTCTGGTTATTGACAAACTCCTGAAAACTTTGAAACCCAGCCCAGTAAAATATTGTTTTAGTTTCAAGTTGTTGCATTCATTTCATTATCCACCAGCCTGACCGAGCCTTTTCCCAACCCATTTGGGGTCGCCTTTCCAGTCTTACTGCAACTGAACTTCGATATTTTCCAAGTGACTGCCATCTGACCACCTTTGTACTTCTACTCATTGGATTTTGTTTTAGGGCTCCAAATTGTAACAACTGCCATAGATGTTGCCATGACGACTGGAACCGAACGGCTTAACGTGCTCATCGAGGCAAGGAGGCCTCTCAACGACTTAAGAAATGGTCACCCGTCCTAAGACCAGCCTAGATGGACGATGACGACGACACATATGAGTTTTCTAACTTAACGCATAACGCGTGGTGTATTAGTTGCAGCTTCTTACTGGATACGTTGTGTGTATTATAACTATGGAAGTAGTTGAATAAAAGTGGCCTGGAGTTTTTATTGCCAGGTTCTTTTCTCTTTGCCTCCAACACGTTGCTTTGCGAATCTGGCTTTATTCTTATGTGCTGATGTTAATGAGTGTTATTTTATAACCTATATTAATAAATATTTTTGAGTTAAGAGTAGCGTTAGAGAGTTTAATGAAGGCTATAAATTTGCTCAACTCGTAAACATCTTTGACGATTGTGACAGGAAAGCTAGGATATAACTAACCAGTGTCAGTTGTAATATTCCAGCTTCCTGCTTTCTCACTTCTGCCTGGACCAGTATAGTATTGATGCGCAGATAATGAACAATGGTTGTACCTACTGTACCAATCTTACATTCAGACGCGTGCGATTTTGGTAAATAAGACTACCATAATGGTAGAAAAGCGAAAGGTTTTTATTATTTGACAACCACCCAGCCCGTGTTCACTCGATAGACATAATATTCAAACAATTATAACGCAGACTAATCGCAGTTTGTTAATTTGGTCACGTGACGGAAAACTTTATTATTGGGTATTATTAAGTTTCATATTAATGTCGATAGATTTTAATCGACGCTGCTGTGGTCTAAGGGTTGGCTAAAGTATATTCATTATTATCGTGGCGATGTGCATTGTAAATGTTTTATTAGATTTTGATTTTATTTTGACGTAAGATAGTAATTACCTACAACACGATAAACTTTATGACCGCTGTGAACATTGACAGACGTGCTGCTTGTTTAGTTAGATCGAATTATTCTTACTATAATAGGTATATCGATATGATGATATTAAACAAAATACCGACAGTGATAGAGGAACAGTCGTGAACGCGCGTGGATCCCGCAAACGCCGTCCAAAAATCCACATTCACTTCACGTTCGCGCCTGTTCGCGGAGGTTCACGGCCTAAAGTGGAACCGCGGTGAAACTTAAAAGTTCTCTATATATTATACCTACATAAACAAGCTTTATTCTATTTCATGCTCAGTCCACGTCGCTTTCTTCATAAAAAAGTAAATCCAAACTGACACTGAAAATGTAATAAAAAAACTTGCAGTATAAGTAAGATAAGATAACCTAATCTGTAAGTATATATTGGCGGGGGCACTACCGTGCCCCCCGATCTTAATAAGTATATGTATTTGTGTAATATAGATCCACCTACGCACACATAAGATTTATTCTACCAAGTATTTCCTTCGCCTGGCTCACTGAAAGAGATTTCTTGTGAAATAAATGGTGCCTTTGTACTCAATCTATCCTTATTGTTCATTTTCTTGTTATTTTATTTTCATGTGTGTAGGTACATAAATAAATAAACAAAAAATAATAAAATAAAAATAAGAATCAAATCTTTCTCAAACTCTAATGGTAGATATTGGGCAAAAAATGTCCTGCGGTCATGGGTGTATAAGCCGCGCAAGATGACAATGGGATTAGCGGTCATGTTGGTGACGTCATAGTGACTGATGTTATCCATGATACGTTTCAGCGATTGATGACGTAACGGAACGGTTATTGTGACATAGGTTCTATCCCACCCACATCGTGCGCGGCTTATATTAGAAAATAAATTTACTAGGACAATATATAATACACACATGATTGTAAGCTGTTGATGTAAGGTATTTTACGGTAGAGTTGACATACATCGTGGTTATGTTCAGACCGGTCAGAAAGTTTGGCAGTAGGGTAGTAGGTAGGTTACCTACTGGTTACCAAACTCTGGTTACATAGGCGTACCTATGTAACCTGAACTGTACCTATGTAGGCTGAAGCGAAACTGATGGCCATTGGCCAGCTGATTCCCTATGATATAATAACGCCAAGCATGGGTGCTATATCGATGTTCTCCGATGAATGACGCCAACCGAACTTGGGAACCACTGGCTGTGGAACATAATCGCGCAAGGTCCCGTGCAGAATGACAATATTGGGAAACCGTCCTAACGTTGCGCTTACATGGGCAATAAAAAATGCTCAATAAAGAGCAACGATAGGTACTTACACGAGATACGAGCATACAAGGTAGAAAAAGAGAGTAAGAGAGACTTTTTCTGTGTCCACTGGGTATTCGGCCATTCGTATCGGCGACATTAAGCAATATGGAATTTAAGGAGCAGATGCATTATTTCCAAAACAATTGCCGCATATTTCTCCACTTATGGTTATGACTAGATGAAAGACTTTCAATTGGTACATAGACACGAAGCGTAGTACCTACCTACTGAAAAAGCTCTCGAATACGATATAAATTATAGTCATTGTCTTGCCGAGCAATTATTATTGATCCCGTGTAAGCGCAACTTTAAGTTGTTCAAATTGATATTTCTTCAGGTTGAATAGTAAATTTAGTGAGGATGGCGTGTAAGGTCCGACCAATAGAGTGCGAGTAGCAAGGAAAATGGGGACGCGAATAAAGTTGAACACCGCGGATATAACAGCTTAAGTGTATTTCTGCACTGAATGATAAAGATCGTTGTCCATTATGATGGTATGTGGTTCTTTTAGATTATTTTTTTAAACGGTTAGAAACCACTGTGACCTAATCCTACGTCATAGATAATGATCTACTTACTAGCGAGGTCGTAGGTGATCAGAATGGTGACAGCGAACATCAGTACCATCAGGAGCACTGCGCCAGAAGTGAGGGTGTGCTTTATAATTCTACTCTGTTTCAGTGTCAACAGTGAGCGACGATCCGGCGGCGGCGGCGGCGGCGGGTTTATAGTCAGTTTTACGTCTTGATGTTTCTACGATTGTAAAGATTGGTTAAGTAGTTATTTTGGATATATTTTTTTGTAGCTTTAGTCTTAATTTCTAACTCAGAATTTGGGGATAAAATTATTTGTTTATGGCACGGTAATGTAGCTCTTTCTTCATCTTTCTATCTATCTTCATTTCTATTGCGAATGCAGCCGAACCTATGAAAATTATACTTATGAGAGTCACTGGAGCTAAATTGGTGACCACCACCACTGACCCAACAGTGGAGCGATAAGATCCCAACTTCGAAGATTCACCCACCCTTTCGCCCAATATAGGTAGGAAGATAATATAAGAATAACCCAAGGCAGGTAAGGTTACCTAGGGCGCGGAGGGAGAGAGTATAAGAATACAAACACGTGTGCGCTTAGACAAACCTTTTGATTTTGCTCCATCTTCGTAACAGCTGTTGAGGAGTCAAGTTAAATTTTTATAACCGACTTATGGGAGAATCTTTTACACATTATAGGTAGGTACTATCAAAATTGTATATTTGTAACTTCATTGGTATAAGTACAATAATTGTTTGTGATACTTTAGGAATTTGACATAATATTTATAAGAGACAGAAGAGTAAGTTTGACAATCTTGAAGCCCAACCAAAAGATTCATGCTGACAATAAAGTTTTTTAATTGTAAAAAGGTGGGAATTCAAGTTTTTGATCCGGATTTGAGTTGCCAAAAGAGTTACAAAACTTTTTGAGGCATCTGACTTTTGAGACTGGAATCTTTTATAGACTTCATACATACGTTACCATCACGGCTATATTCCAGGGTAGGCAGAGGTGCATTACACACCTACACTTTGCCAGTAATTTTGCTAGACCCATGTAAATGCCATTACTGGAGACTATAGAAAATCTATAACCACTTTGTGGTTCAAACCAAAATTCCAACAGCCGGTAGGTACCGGTGGTATGTACCTAACATCTGTAGGTTCGTCCGCAAGATGCCGGTCGCTGGCACGACAACACAACTGCTGACGGGGCACGGTGGGTTCGCAGAATACCTGCATCGTATCAGGTGTAAGGCGAGCCCATCGTGCGCCTGCGACCCGGACGTACACGAGACAATTATACACTTGTTGCTCGAATGCCCAGTCCTTACAATTGACCGCCACAACTTTGAATCAAGAAACAGTATCACTTTGAGCAGGGCAAACTAGCCTATAATGTTAAAAGACTATAGAGACGAATTTGTCAAATACAGCAACAGAATTATAAGCATAGTGCACAAAAGAAATGGTGGCAAATGAACAATATGTCTCAATATTATAATAATATTGCACTACATATTATGCACAAGTAGATGGTAAAATTTATGTATTTACAATAAGGAAAAATAAAAAAAATAGAGAAAAAATTTATAAATTTAAGTTTAAACTGCTCAAACCGTAAAATAACGCAGTAAAAATATAGCATTGTTGTTAGAATGTAAAACTGTAAAATGATTAAAATAAGTAGTTTAAGAATATTGAGAGTAAATAGGAAGTAAAATGTTAAATTATAAGAAAAACACCTATGCTAAAATTAAAAACTGTTAGATATAAGAACTGTAAATTAGATATAAGAAAAGTGTAAAGATAAAAGATTTTATTTAATAAAGAAATAAAGCGCAGTAACCTAATAATCCCCGCATAAAAGAGTGAAAGGTAGTATGACAGTGCGAGAAGAATAAAAGAAGAAATGGCATGGTACTAGGGGACAGGAATGAAAGTTGATTAGAATAAGATTAGTTAAAAAAAGGAAGGGACCCTGTGAGGGTTATCGTTTATTAGTTAGACTAGTTCAAAAATAAAAGCTGTCGAATAGGCTAATAGGTAAATAGTGCAAATCTCAACAGAATGCAGGTAAATAATAGTGGATTATACAACAAGTGAAAAAAAATAATTAATTCGAGTTACGAAGTTGGATCCCGAGAGTAGAGGATTCTAAAGTAGAATCTTGAGCGGAGCGAAAAAATTTATACCATTGCCCCTCGAAAAAGTGAACTTTATTCATCGATAACAGTGAATAAAACGCTCATTTACTCACAAGTGAATAATGACATTTGAATTTGTAACGAGCTTCAATAGACGAATTAAGTATACTACAAAAAAAAAGAAAGCTGAACGTAACTACTGGCAGGCGAATGAAGTCACTAGACTAGACCTAGACTAGATATTTTACAGGACAGGTTACCCCCCCCTCCCCGCCATCCCCATAAGAAATGTAGGTGTTGGGTGTCCCTTCGTCCAGCATACTCACCATAGAATCTTGATATTTCATGAATGCCAAAAAATTGTGCTGAAATAGTGCTAATTAGTGCCCAAAGGAAAAAAATTGTGCTCTTTTAAGAAATTACAGCCATAGCTCGATGAGTATGCTGGACGAAGGTTTCGCCCAGCATACTCACCTCCGTTTGTGGAATCTGTGTACGCATCAACCATAATTCATTGTGCCCAAATAGTGCCAAATGGGCCCAAAAAGGAAAAACGGTGCTCTAATAACTCCGGAGTTATAGGCTTCGTTAAGTGCGTCACTACGCGAATACTGAACGAGCTATAGGTACAATTTACGGCTTAAAAAATTGTGCTTGAAATAGTGCCCAATATCAGTCCAATTTTCGCTTGACTTTTGACCTAGAAAACCATTAAATTTAATTGTAAACTTCTACATACTAACGTTAAATGAGGTACAGTTGTTCACACATGTTTTAAGATAAACATATTAAAAATTCTTATTGTGGGCGGTTATGTGATCAAAAACTGACGAATAAATGCTAATAAAATTTATTTTAATTTTTATTAATTAACTTTTTGTTTTTTTTTTATAAATAATAGAAATTGTAAGCGTAAATGAAATCTACTCGTATTACTTCATTGCTTGTAGGGTGAAATATTCCCCAAAAAAAATGTCTGGGCGCTAAGTCTATTGCAGCCAATAAAATTAATAAAATAGGTACCTACCTATTTTATTAATTTTAGATCTATTTGAGATCTTGAAAATTTGTAAAAAGGAAATACGTAGGTCACACTATAAGTTTTGCGTAACTTAAAAAACATACATAGCATCATGCCTTTTTCCCCGAAGGAGTAGGCAGAGGTGTGCAAACACACCCACATCTCGCCAGCTATGTTAGGTCCCATGTAATAGGGGGCGAGCCTATTGCCATTTACCGGGCACAAGTTCCAGACTCTGGGATAATTATCTGGGTAAAATTCTAAAGAGAATTATACATTATCCACCAGACCCGGGAATCGAACCCGAGACCTCGAGCGTGGCAGTCCGTACATAGTACCATTGTGCCACCGAGGTAGTCCTTAAAAGAACTTAAAAAAACAACATGTTAAAACCATACCCCTCATCCCGACTAATTCACCTTACAAAAAAAAACAAAATCCAAATCGGATCATCCTTTCGGGAGCTACGATGCCACAGACACACACATGTTCCAATGTGCAGACGATACTTGCAAAGTGTCCGCCGGGACTAGTGTTATCGAGGCCCAAAATCGTCTTCAAGGGGACTTTGAGAGACTCTTAACATGGTCACATGATGCTGGGCTGGTTTTGAATGCACAAAAGACTAAGGTTGTGTATATTAGCTCCAGCCAAAACAGAAAACCTTTTACTCCCAATCTTATAGCACACTGTCACGAATGTTTACATAAGAATAATCTAAAAAATTCAAATACGCCCTGTAATTGTGACCTTATTGAACACGTCGAAAATCAAATGTACCTCGGTTTAACGATGGATAACCGCCTTAACTGGAAAGATCATATTAACCTAGTGTGTAATAAACTAAGAGCAATTCTAGCAAAATTTTCTATAATTAAATATAAGGTTCCATATAAAACCCTCCTCATTCTCTATACATCGCTAGCAGAATCCATAATTTCATATGGATTATCAAGCTACGGAAGGACTCGGACTTGAGAGGCTCGTGGTCTAGTGGTAACCGACAATATTAACACATTGCCAAGGTTAAGCAACATCGACTCAGGCCAGTTTTAGGATGGGACCATTTCTTAAGACACTGAGACCCCTCCGTGCCTCGGAGAGCACGTTAAGCCGTCGGTCCCGGTTGTCATACAAACATCTATATGGCAGTCGTTAGGGGTAGTTGGAGCCGTAAGTCGAAAATCCGACCGGTCTACAGAACTTCGATATCGCCCATGGGTTGTGAAGGTCAGATGGCAGTCGCTTCACAGAAAATATCAGTTCAGCCGAATCCTAGTTAGACTGGAAAGTCAACCCCAACTGAGTTGGGAAAAGCCTCGGTGAATGATATCAAGCTAAAAAAAGAATTACACAAATGACTATCATCAACTCTTCCAGTTCTGCAACATAATGCCGATACATGAGAAAGTGAAATTGAACATACTTAACGAAGAGTATTTCAATGAGAATTTTAAAAACCCTAAATCATCGGAGGACACTAATCGTGTAACCCGTGGTGTCACTAATAAGAAACTTTCACTACCTCGCTATACGAACCTGTACGGGAAAAGAACACTTAAATAGTATGTACCCCATTTGATAAACCAACTTCCTGTCCCTCAAAGATAGAATCACCAACAAAAATTTAAAACGAAATCTCAAAAAATATTTTCTTGCAAATTAAAATAAATAATTACTAAATGTGACTTTTTAGTGATGGAGCACCTGTATAGTCACAGCTATGCGCTGTACTATGGTACCTACATCTATGTGTAGCTGTTGCCCGAAGTGGCGGCGGCGGTTGCGTCCAGTGTGGTGTCGACTCATTCGTCACCGATATGGGCCAACTTTATATTTTTCTACCTCCCATGATAATATTCATTAGGTACTTAACGTAAAAAATTGTGCTTAGAATACCTACATTAGAATCAATAAGATTGTTGGGCGTAGAACCTACGCCCAGCATACTCACTTAACGAAGCCTGTTATTAGAGCACCGTTTTTTCTTTTTGGGCACTCTCACTTTTCATTTGGCACTATTTGGGCACAATTTTTTTAAGTATGAATTATGGTTGAAGTGTACACAGATTCCACAAACGGAGGTGAGTAGTACTCATCGAACTATGGCTGTAAGTTCTTAGGCTAGGATCCAACTTCGTAACTCGAATTAAATTTTCTTTTTTTTTCACTTGTTGTATATATAATCTCAGGTAACCTGTCCTGTAAAATATCTAGTCTAGGAAATGTTGCCGTAGAAATGCCGCCAAAATCTCGGGAGATTTAAAAGTTATTTTAAATCTCCCGAGATTTTGGCGGCAACAAATTATCTACGATAATTGCTGCTTTCGAACGAAATGATTCCGGAGTAAGCGACTTATTTTCATCACTGGAAGAACTCATTTTATTAGTTATTTTAAATTTTCCAATGAAACACTACGATCTAAAATTGGCGGGTTGTGTTTGTTTTTTATACCATTGCCCCTTTTGTTTTTTTTTGTCAATGGAATGACTTCATTCGCCTGCCAGTAGTTACGTTCAGCTTTCTTTTTTTTGTAGTATACTTAATTCGTCTTTTGAAGCTCGTTATTAATTCAAATGTAATTATTCACTTGTGAGTAAATGAGCGTTTTATTCACTGTTATGGATGAATAAAGTTCACTATTTCCAGAGGCAATGGTATAAAACATATTTTTTATATTAGGTAGGTAGTAAACATAACCATTCATGTATTTTTCTTATGACTTCGCAGCAGGTTTTCAATTGCCAATTGACTTGCAAAAAGGCTCGTTGGATGATGTGTTAACACGTTACGTGTGTCGTGACCTCTATAGGGCCATAGATGATCTTCCCTACGTACGACGCAAAAAACACAGTTCTACTCATGCGGCGGCAGGTTTTATTGAAAGTTTTTCTATGAGTAGGAAAGAGATAATTAAATATTTGTGAAAGTTTTAAAACAGAGATGATACAAGATGGGGAGTTTAATAGGAGTGAAATAATGGACGATCGCAACTTTATTAGTTATTTTATATAAATTGATTGACGGGATCATTATAGACATTTACCGATTGCATCGTATAACTCCAAATATTTGCAGTATACTTATTTTGTTTATGTTTGATAGTTGAAATAATTAACCGTCCAAGTGCGAGTCCGACTCGCACACAAAGAGTTCCATACCAAAACTGCAAAAAACCACGTTTATTGTATGTGATCCCCTTTAAATATTTATTATATTCTGTTTTTTTAGTATTTGTTGTTAAAGAGGCAACAGAAATAGATCATCTGTGAAAATTTCAACTTTCTAACTATCACGGTTCATGAGATACAGCTCAAGACAGATGGACGGACAGCGAAGTCTCAGTAATTGGGTTAACCTTTGGGTACGGAACCCTAAAAGACCATTATTAATAACCTATTTAATATTTTTAATACGTTCTATTTTCGAAACTATTAATCAGTACTGCAGGTGAATTTTGTTGGTTATACTACCAACATTGTATTTTCTAGACATGGTTTAAAAAAAAAATTAACTATAAATTGCATACAGTTATACATTTTTAAAGGCAGTCCTACCTTTACAAATGTATAACTTTGTCTCATGTGGACAAATACTGTTCATCAAATAAGTTTACAATATGAATCACAAAGGCTATATCTTGGCGACGCTGTAAGACGCTAAGGTTATGGATGTATAGAGGTCATAATGCACCCACAGAAAGTAGGGGTTTTTAGGAAATGCATTGAAGGTGTTAATAAAACTTAATTTAGTTTAGGAAAATTTATTTACTGTCAAAGTTTTAATTATAAATTACACAATTATGTAATAGCACTGCTATACTTTAGTCAATAACAATCAGCAACGTGCCGTTTGCAAATTACTGATCTATTTTGTAGTAAGTAAGTAAATACATATGTTCCAAGTTCACATCTCTTCAATCTTTATGACTACTGTGAACATGGCCAACAGTGAAAGATAATTTTTTTATCATTAAATATTAAATATTATACAATTTACTTACATAATAAGTGGCAAAACTTTCTATTTTAATTTATTTAGAAACAAACAGTCACATACATAACCAATTTTACAGAACCTTCATATAATTGTAGACTTATACTTTCCTGTATTTTAGAAAAAAACTACATAAAAAAAAGAACAAATTTACAAAGCCCGGCCCAAGGCCACGGCCGCTACGTCCGTTGCCGGGCGTCTCTGGTCACTGGCAGAGGGTATTTCCAGTGGCGCCCGACGGACTTTGACCACCTCTGTGGTCTCTGCGGGTGTTTGGTCGGGAAACATTACACCTAAAATAAAGCCACAATCTGACAAAGTTAGAAAATTAGACAAAATTTCTGTCGTGTAAAATTGTAATTACTATTAAAAGAAAGAAAGTGAGTACATACGTATCTAATAAAATTAGATTTTATATAAATAGATATAAACCAGCATGCGAGTACGCGTATATTTTTACCAAAAAATAATATAAGTAGCGTCTGCAGCAACTCGTTCATAATAAGTAGCTACTATAACATTGTATTTATTTATACCTATTAGCATTAATTCTTCTGACACGAATTGCGCGGGGTCTCGCGCTAAGTTCAGAGCGGCCATAAAGTTTGTCAAGAGGTGTACATACCTATACTTATTTGCATTAAAATTTCCAATCTGTAGATTTAATCAATATCATCAACACATATAATAAAATTGTAAGTGGCCGATGTCTGTACATCGAAGATATAATAGAGAAACTGTTGTAGGGGGGCTTTATCAACGCAATAGAACCCAAAACAATGGTTTTTACAATTTTTGTCTGTTCGTCTGTTTGTCTGAATGTTTGAACACGCTAATCTCAGAAACGGCTTAACCGATTTGAATGCGGTTTTTAGTAATGCCTTGTGGTTTATTTAACTTAACATTTAAGCTTTGTTTTATTTCAATCACTTTAAAATAAAAAAGTTATGTCGATCTAAAGTACCACGCAGGCGGAGCTGCGGGCAACAGCTAGTAAATAAGAAAACTCAACTAATAAAGGATATAAAATGAAAATAACCATTTCAATATTTGTCAATAAAAATTGCATTGACAATGCAATATATTGAGCTATTATTGGTTAGTAGGTATTCTAAAAGGTATATACATAAAAATAGTAGAGTGTGCGGAAGTTAGCAGCAGATGCCTAACTACAGGTCGATATTTATATCTACTTATAACAATCTTTGCTCACATTGGAAATACCTTCTGGACTCCCGCCAAAGGACGGAGGAACGGAATTTAAAAAAAAAATCTTTGCTCATTCTCTCAGGTAGGTACAGACTGATGATAGGTAACAATTAATGATATATTCATATGGGAATGGAATTATAAATAGCTAAAATTTCATTTTTCTTATAGTTTTATGTTAAATACAGTCACACAATACAGGATTGCGTTATAATTGCACAGTGTAAATTTGTAAAATTCATTGTTTACAATAATAATTAACTATTAATAAAATTCTTATATTTAACAAAAAATTGTGCATCAACATCTACAGCTACTAAGTGTAAAATGATTTTAAATTACTAACTAGTTTCGCTTCACTTAGTTCAACGTACGATCTAGATATAGATAATAATCAATAAGTACCTTTTTGAAATAATCTTATCTAAAAATCTAAAATAACATTTTTTTTTAATAATAACCTAAGAAATAGTTATCCATAGGATATTAAAATACTAATTATTGTCCGACACGGGCATGTCAAAAAACATTTTAGGCTACAAAGTTTAAAGTAAGTACTTAAATATAAATGTTTTTAATTTATTTTTCAATTAGGTATAATTGAGTCAAGATAATAAAGTAAACGATTTGACAACCGACCATAATTCTACTAAATAGTAGATTATTCAATACCATTATATATGGCAACATTATAATGCGCGGATGGCACACATCCCAATTTGAAGCTATGCTAAAATGTTTTAAAATGATTGTCAGTAAGGACAGTTAGCATACAACATAAGTATACATATTAGGACTTCTCCATTTACATATTATACAAAGCTGTATCGTATCTATTCTATACTTATGATAGGTGAAAAACTGATTAGTAGGTATGTCATTAATGGGGTTTTGTTGACAAACGTAGATACAAAAAGTGAGATATAATTTGATCTTAATTTCTATACGACTATGAAATTGATATTAATTCCGTTGTACAATACATTATTGTCATTGTTTTCACAGGAAGTATTTAACAAATTACGTAATCAATATATCTATCACTTATATTCATAAATAAAAACTTTGTTCATTTATTAATTTTATGAATATTTAAAACACAATGTGCGGCAATTAACGTGAACATATGTATAATGTGTATATTGCCTGACGTTTCGACCAGGTTGCGACCTTCCTCTTCGCACTTCCTACACGCAGTCCATTTTAAATGGAACATCTAAACAATTTAAATGTTAATAAATTGGCTTAAGTTTGCCGCAGATTTTTTATTGTCAAGCACATAAATATATAAAATTGTGTGTTTGTATATTATGTATATTAGTAAAAAATTCTTTTGATATATGTATATTAGAATCAAATATTTATGTAGATATATATATATATATATATATACATATAATAACAAGCTTTATTGTCATTCGCATTCCAAAATTTATTTAATTATTTTGTTTCAATTTATTTTTCTAAATACAACTATAAAAGAGTTAAGTATATATTATTCAACATATGTACTGTCAACACAACTAACTATTATTGTCCAGTTCACAAATGTTAGTTATTTAATTTTTACTTTAGCTAAATATACTTATATAAAGTGGATGGTAAAAATTATTGTCACTTCCACTTGAGAGATAAATCTGAGCACATCATTTATATGTGTGCTCGTAACATTGTTTTGTTTATAAAACAACATTATTAAGAATATTACGATTCATAAAAAGTATTTTTATTTTCAAATGCTATGTTTTCAATAGGCCTTAATTTATACGAAGATAGTATCATTTTGAATAAATTCAATCTGATATTTAAGATGAAACATTATTACAAGGTCAGGGTTTACTAGGTAACTTAAGTAGATATATCGAGGTCAAAATAACATACCACTTAGTATAATTTACAAATGTATGTAAATATCAAATATGTTATGTTATTTTAACCAATTTATAGTAAATTTAACGAACTCGAATAGTTCATTATGATATGAAATTGATATAATGTACGTAGATTGACATTATTTACCCAAGTTTTGTAAAATTACCTACAAATGGCCATCGACATCTTTACAATCTAAATTCGTACAACGATATCACATACTTCAATCTAGAATCGACGCGTATAATAACTGATTAAATGCTGTGTTTGGTTTATACAATATATTAAACAAACCGATAGTTTCAACTAGAATTCCTGTTTTATTTTTTGAATGATAAATTATATAAATCTATAATCATTGTTTTGTTAATAAGCCATGACGTTTTACATATTTATTTTTGTTATTGTATAAATATTTAAGTAAGTAATATATAATATATTTGTATAGAACTCATTTTACTTGTGTATATACCTGTGTATATACTTGTGTATATACTTTGAACATACAAATGAGTGAACAAATATAAATGTGTATATTATATAGGTATAAATGTGTATGTACTTTATACATATTATATTATATAGGTATATATAATTTTGTATTATAAGTAAAGTAAGTAATTACAAAATGTTATTGTCTAATATTACATTTTTTTACCAAATTTATTGTCAATAATTTCTTTAACAATTAAATCTACAGTATTTGAATTCAAGATTATTGTCATTCAATGTAGTATACATATTCAAAAGAATATTAAATACAATATATATATTTTTAATATTTTTATCAATACATTTATGTAAATAATATGTTGTATAAATTTATACTCGCCCAATGAAGTGAAGTAACGTATGTCAATTTTGATGTGTACACAAAATACATGAGTTTAGAAATGTACGGCAATAAATTGTTTGTTATTTAATACATATTATATGTAACTTGTATTAAATAATTAATATTACGGTACTCAGTTGTGATAATAAAATAAAAGGTAAAAGTAGTTGAATTAGTTAACAATTGTTTTTTTTTCAAAATAATGACTGTTTATATAAAATTAACAGACTACGGTATTTCATGTGTACATATTGCGTACGCGTATTAGTCGATTTATCTGGCAACTGTTATAAATGTCAATAGTTAGAATGATTTTTATTTTTCACACGGACAATATATATTTTTAATTTTGGCTTTAGATGGAAGAAGTTTAGAGAATCTTTGGCCCAGCATGCTGCAGTGGGACTTCACAGGCTTATAAAAAGGGTATTTTGCACGGAAATGCCCTTCAATCATGCTTAGGGTGACATCAATGATTTTTAAGTGCTTCAATAAAAATCTAATGAAAAACTTTGTTGGTTAGAGAATTGTTAAGTAAATAATTATTGTTGACAGATGGACTAAGTTACGCCCAATAATGGCTAGAACTATGACAATGTTATTATAATTAATATAGGTATTTATACAGCAAAAGTGTTTCAAATATTTGTTTTGTCCACCAAATCGGTTTGAGTTTAAATTACAAGTTTATTTAAATTAGAATTGTAATATTTTTTTTTAATACAAATAGTTTAACGATTATTTTGCTAACCGTACACGTCATCACAGTTGCCAGTAAGAAAAATAAAATATGTATTATCCGCGCCGCTACTGTTCCGTGACGAGTTTACCTTCGCCCCCCCTCCACACAGAGGGTAAGCAGTAACACCAGCAGGTACGGTACGTCGAGTCCGATGGCTTTGTTCGTTCCTTTCTCTTTGCCCGCGATGGGAATCGAAGTCCCTGGTTCTACAACGTGGATTTTCCAACCTAAATTGTTGTGGGTATAGCACTGAAATTGAAATTAATATTTTTTTTTTATTATGGATTTTTGTGGATGGTAAAAACACGTCCAACAGTGTCGAATTACTGGAATCGGATCAAATAATTGTCGGATGGGCCCAAATTGAAATGGACCCACTTGGAAAGCAGTAGGTAGCTTTTAATTACAAATTTTCCAAATAAAATTAAAGAACCATCGAGACTGGCAAAAGGTTTGATTTTAAAATGAATGTATTTTGATTAGACGACTATCAAAAAAGTAAAACAGATTCGAAATTAAATTAGCTATGGTGACTTTTTCTTCGCGCATTTCACTAGTAAAAATATTTAAAAGAAAACATAGACACAACAACTGACATCAAATGACTGGCATGGGACCAGTTACACCCATTTCAATTTGGTTCCGTTCCGACAGTGTTCGGAAGCATTCAATGAAAAAAAAACTCAATGGGTTAACCATTCGAAAGGTAAAAATGCAGTCGAATTGAGAACCTCTTCCTTTTTTGGAAGTCGGTAAAAAACAATAGAGAATTGCAGTGTAACTAGTTAAAATAACTCGATACCTGGTAATAGACCAGGTCCGGCGTCTCGTGCGCGACCGTCCAGCGCAGCGCCGCCGTCTCGCCCGCGCCGCACTCCAGCCGCAGCGTGCTCAGGTAGCGCTCGAACGTGTCGGAGCTGGCCGCCTGGTCCACGGTCTTGTGCACCCACTCGCAGTACCGACCGACTGGGTATCAAAAGACAGTGTTTTGAATGTAATACGTTTTTTTTGTTAAGAAACTAAAAATTTCGGGATTTCAACACTTAAATTGAATACAAAATTTAAATGCCTTACAGTTATCATTTCATTACACTATTATTATATCCAACTAGTTATCACGGCGAACTTTGTATTGCCTCAAATATAAAATATAAAAAAAAAATAAAAAAAAATAAAAGAATATTTTAATATTTCATGCAAATGTATGTAAATTGAAAAACGCGACGGACAAACAGACAGACAGACAGACAGACAAATTGTCATATTAAATATATAGATACTTATACACAGTCAAACTAGTCATTGGCGCCTCGGTGGCGCAGTGCATCCCACTGCGCGTTGGTACGCACTGCGCCACCGAGGCGCCAATGACTAGTTTGACTGTGTATAAGTATTGAATGTAATAATAGTGTAGAAGTATGCAACTCCCGTCCCTGAGGTCCCAGGTTCGATTCCGGGTGAAATCAAATATTTGTGTAATCCTTAGAAATATATAAGTAAGTTTATCAGTCGTTTAGATCCCATAGCACAAGCTTATATTAGCTTCATTTGTTGCCCTTGTAAACAACTCTGTATTAGATTTAAGATGAAATATTTTGAAAAAGCCGAACTGAGTTTCTTGAGGGCTCTTCTCAGTCTCGTTGCATTTTGGAACCCTCGGTAGAGTCACACCAACTTTTGACGAATCTAAATAATTTTCTAAAAATTTCAAAGATAATAAATGTTATTTTATATAATATTATATTTTATATTTTATTTCAGACACATACATCAGAAGTGGGATCAACAAGGAGACTTCCGAAATGTGGGGTCTCTATCTGCCCCTTCGGGTATAAAGACGTGAATTTGTGTGTGCGTGGGTGTGATACTGGTACAGAACTAAGTTTATATACTAGTGGAATGCCGAGACTTTGCTCGCGATCCCATTTTTACAACACTTTTCAGTCGTAGCGTGATGTTATAATATCTATAGCCTAGCCTTCTTCGATAACCGGGCTCGTGGTCTAGTGGTAACCGCGTAGGTTAGCACATTGCAAAGGTTAAGCAACATCTAACCAGGCCGGTCTTAGCATTGGTAATCATTTTTTAAGACATGAAGATCCCTCCGTACCTCGGAGAGCACGTTGTCGCGTCGGTCCCGGTTGTCATACGAACATCTATGGGACGAGTCTAGGGTATTTTGAGCCCTAAATCAAAATTCTCGTGGTCTAGCTAAGAGTTCGATATCGCCCATGGGTTGTGAAGGTCAGATGGCAGCCGCTTCACGGAACATATCGAAGTTTAGCCACGAGCAGTTAGACTGGAAAGCCAACCCCATCTGAGTTGTGAAAAGGCTCCGTGGATGATGAGCCTTCCTTGATAAATGGACTAGAATTTTTTTTTTCAAACATAACCAGTCCCCTTACTTTATCGGAAGAGTTTGTCGATAACCGATATATTTCGCAGGAATTTTAAAACAATGTGGTAATTGGGTCACGTGACCGACATTTTCTGCGATATCATTGTGGTATTGTGTGGTAGTCGACACTGTCATGCTCATAGGTAGTTTCTGCGATATCATTGTGGTATTGTGTGGTAGTCGACACTGTCATGCTCATAGGTAGTTTCTGCGATATCATTGTGGTATTGTGTGGTAGTCGACACTGTCATGCTCATAGGTAGTTTCTGCGATATCATTGTGGTATTGTGTGGTAGTCGACACTGTCATGCTCATAGGTAGTTTCTGCGATATCATTGTGGTATTGTGTGGTAGTCGACACTGTCATGCTCATAGGTAGTTTCTGCGATATCATTGTGGTATTGTGTGGTAGTCGACACTGTCATGCTCATAGGTAGTTTCTGCGATATCATTGTGGTATTGTGTGGTAGTCGACACTGTCATGCTCATAGGTAGTTTCTGCGATATCATTGTGGTATTGTGTGGTAGTCGACACTGTCATGCTCATAGGTAGTTTCAGCGATATCATTATGGTATTGTGTGGTAGTCGACACTGTCATGCTCATAGGTAGTTTCTGCGATATCATTGTGGTATTGTGTGGTAGTCGACACTGTCATGCTCATAGGTAGTTTCTGCGATATCATTGTGGTATTGTGTGGTAGTCGACACTGTCATGCTCATAGGTAGTTTCTGCGATATCATTGTGGTATTGTGTGGTAGTCGACACTGTCATGCTCATAGGTAGTTTCTGCGATATCATTGTGGTATTGTGTGGTAGTCGACACTGTCATGCTCATAGGTAGTTTCTGCGATATCATTGTGGTATTGTGTGGTAGTCGACACTGTCATGCTCATAGGTAGTTTCTGCGATATCATTGTGGTATTGTGTGGTAGTCGACACTGTCATGCTCATAGGTAGTTTCTGCAATATCATTGTGGTATTGTGTGGTAGTCGACACTGTCATGCTCATAGGTAGTTTCTGCGATATCATTGTGGTATTGTGTGGTAGTCGACACTGTCATGCTCATAGGTAGTTTCTGCGATATCATTGTGGTATTGTGTGGTAGTCGACACTGTCATGCTCATAGGTAGTTTCTGAGATTACAAACAAACTGACCGGCAGTAGGGTAGGGGTACCCCTCGTTGTCATAGGCGACTCCCGCGAACACCCTCTGCTTCCTCCGCTCTTCTTCTTTCTTTTGCCCGAAGCCACCTTCTGAGGAATCACTGATGTAGAATGGGTGAAATCTGGAGAAAAAACAATAAAATTATCTATAGGTACTTATGTTATAAAGAGGAAAGAGTTGATAGTTTGCTTTCAAAAAACTTCGAAACAACTAAACCAATTTGGAAAATAGTCAATATGTAACTATATTATCCCTGAGAATTATAGGCTACTTTTTATCCTTGGAATATGCTTCCGTGGGAATTAGAAACCAGAAAACTATATCACGTGAGTAGACCCACCATAACCATAATAAAAAATAAAGCCATAGAGTTCCCACCACGATCAGGCCGAACCAACCTTCCTTGCAGTAGAATTTTTCAACTGAATCATTACTATCATTGTAAAGAAGTTTCACTTACTTGGCAGGGTTGGTCCTGTCATCCCCACCTTCAACAAAGAAAGTGTAATTGTTGCCTCTCTCCACGTAGATCTCCGGGATCAGCTGATCGTTGATATACCACGCTATACCCCACGATGGGTGACCTGATATCATTATTTTATTAGTCTTTATCAGGAGAAGTATTTTTTTAAGTATCAATTGACTTGTATTGCTGGATGCCCCAAGTGGCTATCAGATAACCCCAGTACACCGGGAGTCATGCCCGGGTAAGGGAGCCCTCACATTACTTATATAAAGCCGTAAAACGCGGTCAAGGAAATTTTGCATAATGTGGGAATCTGCGGTTAAATTAATAAAATATTTACCATAAGGAAGATATCCATTGCGAATGTCATTGTCTGCATGAAAATATACAAAATGATGATCCAATAATCAAAAATACAATACATTAATTGTTCTTCAACTAGAAACCTTCCGATTTTTGGTACAGCAGCTTATGATATAAAATAGTCACTAGATATCTAAGTTACAATAAAAGTTATACCAGTAATAGGTGTATATCCCCTGACTCCGCCTGCAGGTCCAATCCTGGCGGTGAAGTTGTTAGTTCCGGAGATCACTCGCGGGGTCCAAGGTTCAGGGCCTCCAGCAGCTGTCTCAGCTAAGCCAATGCATGTCTTGTCGTTCTAAACCAAATGCGTAGTTAAAGAATGATGGTTAACTACATATTATTATTATTAATGGCCCACGTGGTCTGAATTTCTTGTACGTACGGAGCAGTTGTAAGTACGGAGGTTTCCGAATCACCTAGTTATAATTTTAATGATTGATAAATCAAGCTATCAGAATACACTAATTCCCAATTCCCAGTCACTAATAGGTACGTCCTTACATTTTCCTGATACGACAACCTTTTAGCAAATTCACTAAATATGTGGCAAAAATCACAATAACCAGAAGCCTCCTTTGATTTCTAAATCAATTAGGTAACATTAGCACTGGATATGACATAAGTATGGAACATACCTGTGCCCCAAAGTCAAGCTGGACATCAATCCTGGTGGTATCCATAAAAGAGTGAGCATTGGCTTCGTATCTGGAGTTCAGGGGACCAAATGCAGCGATCACCGACTGGGATCTCGAGGTGAGGATCTCTTTGTCCTTCTGAGAGTCCTTTGCTTTGAGCGGACGTCGGTATGTTATTGTCGTGATACCATTATTTTGGTTGCCAGAAACTGAAAATTTAATTTTTAAATGTTTCTATTAATATCACCCCTCTAACATAAATATAAATGGCACATTATAAGATGATTTAACTAAGTTTCTTCATATACATATTAGAATTTATTTGCGGTTAGATAGGTAGGTACATTATTATGCCCTAACCTATTTCTGTGAAGGAGTAGGTGCATATTATAGATGAGATGCATATTATACGCCCATTTTTTACGAGTAACACTGTTGTGTTTTACCCAGACTCTACCGTTCGGCGTTGATATTGGTGAGATCTTAGTGGGACCTTTGGACCCTTTAAAAGTTAAGCAATAAAAGACAAAGACAATAAAGCCAAAAGCATGCTTACCGAGCACTGCGTCGTTACTTCCTCCAACTCTCTCATCCGGACACACTCCGTGAGTGCCATCACATTGTGCCAAGTGAGTGATCGTGTAGTCTGACACTGAGGGACGGTTAGCTCTAAACGAAAGAAAAGACAACGAAAGAAAATTTACTGACTGAAATTCGAAATAACCACCGTGACCGTAATGTATGCTCAATTATTTAATAAAGTCAATTCTTCTCAATTTAAAATTGATAATAATTAAAAAACTTGGAATTCAATTCCATGAATAATTTTAGGTTCAGAAAATAACAAATGCTTTGGAATAACGTAGGTTAATTTTTAAATCCAAAGAGCATTCTGATGTTTTGATTAATACTATTACGGTTAAACAGTTAGACTTGAACTTAAAACATTGAAACTAACATACAAAAAGAGTTACCTATAATCCCAGTAGGCGATAACCACATCAGCTCCAAGCATAGCTGGTCTCCCTTCCGCTCCAGATATACCGAATGCCATATATTGTTCCTTACGTAGTCTTGCGGCAACTGTGATTTGAACTTGATCTCCCTGTAAAAATACCATAAGGCATGAGTATGTACATATCACAGATTATGTGTGGGGTTTAAATGTTTCACCAAGAAGAAGGACACATAGAGAGGTATCAAGTATGTTAAGTTTATAATGAAGTTCCCGAGTACCAGCCCTTAGACGATGGCTTTCGTCAAAAGAAATATTATCAAACAATGATATCACAGAAAATGTAGGAGGAGTGGCTTTTGTTGAAAGATTCTATATATTCTAGTGTTAATTTGATAAGTTCCTGTGATACTGTTGGGTGAGTAAGTCGATCGGTTAAAGCTGACACTGCTAGGGTCATATAAATATGTATTCAAATCTCTGCAGCCTATTACATATATTCGGAGTTGACTTTATTACCCTTATAAGGTCTAATATTAAGAAGGGACTGAAGTGATAATATAATTTTAGGGTTTCAATAAAAATTACCTTCAAAGATCTCTGGATACCCGCTTGAATGCAAATAGGAATAGTCTATTTATTAAAGCTTTTTAGAACGGAATATTACTTAATCTAAGAAAGTCCTTTTGATAGCTGTAAACACTTACCTTTATGAAGCTAATTTATTATTTAAATGAAAGTTAATTAGCATTAACTTATTTATTCTATACTTATATTATAAAGAGGCAAGAGTTGTTTATCATATATACTCGTATATCAGATACTACTAAACCAATTTAGAAACTTCTTTCACCAATATATAGGAATCGTTCGTCAACTCGCAAGGTACTAACTTGCGCAAATGAACGAGTTCCTCGCCTGCGAGTTGACGAACGAGTAATACTCGTATGTAGAATGTAGCTGCATTATCCCCGAGTGCGCTACAAATGACTTTTTTTAATAAAAATTCTTGTAATTAGTTCCCGTGGTAATTGGGAATTAATAATAAACAGTTTAACTGATCGTTTTGCACATTTTAATAGTCAATGTCAGCTGTACATACTACAAGATATTAAAATAAATAAATTGTAATGAAATAAATCCATTGTTATATAGTAGCATAATTAACAATAACACTATTGATAGTGAAACTGGTTAGCACTACAATTAACCCACAGTTCTGATATTAATTTGACGATTTTCGTTTTTTAATAAAAAATAAATTATGTACATAAAAATGTCTATAATATTTACCTGTATTTCCCACCGGACCTGCAGTCTCTTGTCCAATATTTCCTTGCAATTATTAGTCGAACCGAAAGGCGACTGTGACGTAGTTGAACTAGTCTGTAATATAAACTCCTGTTAATTAAATGATCTGTTACATAGAATACTGAGTCACATAAGTATAAAAGTACCAAACTGTTACGTCATATATGTGTACTGCTAAATCAAGTGGTTATTAGAAATTAATAAATGCGAAGCTCTTGTAGCTTAATTTATTTAAAAGTACATACATTCAAACCATTTATTAGGTATTATTACCCTATTTTCCTTATGTAAAATTATATTTTACTAACCCTATATATGAGAGAAGTAAATAATCACAAAAGAGAGAAGAAATCTTTAACATGTTAATAATTGTTACAATATTTTTGAGGTTTCAAGAATATTACAATAAATAACGCATACTATTAATTACGTTCAGAAATGCGTAGTATAACATTGTATTAAAGTATAAATAAATGTTTAATTGATACTTACCGGGTTATACCACCACGGAGGCTATAAATAATAATCCAGAATCCCAAGGAAAGCGTTTAAGAAAAAATAAATAACACACGATAAAGTTATATAACAAATAATTTATACATAACATGTTGTTTAATAACAATATGGAAAAATGTTAGTAATTCAGTCTTATAAAATTTAGGAACCAGGGCTGTTTTGCAAATGCGAATAATATATTGAAATTATTTATTAAAATTTAATTTTAAAGCTATGGTTCTTAAATTAGTTGTTAAATTAGAAACCGCTGAACCAATCAAAAGAAAGCCATCTGGGTTTAGCAGTAGTTGGTTGAAATTTGATTATTTTTTGTGATTTATTAGTAGTTCGTGATAGCGTCCTTTTGCCCTGGAAAAATTAGAAATTAATTGTGTTAAAATTATTATTTAAGAACAAGTGTAGGTTCCCAGTAAGCTGCAAATAACATAAATAATATTAAATCAATACATACATAGATATAACCACACCTACATAACCGAGTGAGTAGGCAGAGGTGAAACACACATTTGCCATAATAATATAAATATCACAATATGTAATTATTGATTGAAAAAGAGATTTTTATCGTGAGATTTTAAAAACCTTTTGCTTTGGCGTTTTTTGATATTATTTCAATCACATATGGTTCACATTTGGTAAAGTTACATGTGGCCATATTCAGTGGCGGATCCAGACCTTAAAAAAGGTGGTGGGCACGGCCAGTCGAAAATCGGCCAAGTGAGTCGCAATATGAACTTGTGATCGATATAATTTGTAGTGTTTTTTTTAACTCCCACGTCCATTGCCGAGGCCCTCTGGTGAACACTCCCGGAATTTCCAGTGACCCCCGGCGGACTTTGGCCACCTGTGTGGCCTCTGCGCTGGAGTTTGGTCGAGTTTTATCCCGCATCGGGGTCGGGTTTTATTCCGCGGGTTGCCACTGACTGCGGAACTCAGCGGGAAGGGTACGCTCCCTCTCTCCCGACCGCCTCCTTCGCGAGCATGACTTGCTTGCAGAAGGACACGGCCGCGGTCCACCTGCTCGCGCTGGAGACCATGATTTGTTGAGTGTACAGTTCAACGTAGTGAAACCTGACTAGCAAAAATGACAGAAGTAATTTTATGTTTGAACTTCACAATGTAACATTTTACTTAAAAAAAACTGAGGCGATTTTAGCAAAATAATATAAAATATTAAATACAAACATAACAAATATGAAATAGGTAGGTATGTACCTACATGCTAATATCCATTTATTATTACTAATAATAATTGGGTAAAAGCATGTTAAGTTCGTAATTTAATCTTTTAATAATTTATTAAATTACGAATTTAACGTAAGCTTGATCTCTGATTAAATTACGATTTTTTTAACTAGATCCCTGCGTATGTACTTTCGTACCAACGACGACGTAGATTTGGTAAAACGAGAAAACACTATCTATGTCTTATGTCATTATATTGTCTATGCGTAATATTTGGCGCGTTCCGAATCACGCACGATTTATTTTTTTCTTTTTCCAAATCCAGAGTTAATCTCAATACCCTGAATGTGTGACGTCATTTTCTCAATTAAGGTGGTGGGCATGCCCATACTGCCCATCACGGTGGATCCGCCCCTGGCCATTGTTTTAAACAAATTACAATATAAACCTAGATCTTAAAAATAATTTCAGATTTGTATTCTTTGCCATTTCAATAATTTTTACTGTCGTATTTATGCAAAAAATTGTTCAGTGCTGCTATATATTTTGTCGCAGTTCTGTGGCACTGACTTCTACTGCAATCTTTTTACTAAGCAAAAAGGATAATAAATAAAGTTAAGTATATTTTTTCTTTCTCGTCTATCCGTCAGATCTTATGTTAAAGTGTCGCCGAAAGCCCTTGTTTTTTAGGTAGTTAAACTAAAGGTCATCATCATCATCTACCTGCCCTTATCCCAATTATTTGGGGTCGGCGCAACAAGTCTTTCTCCTCCACACACCTCTGTCAGAAGTCATCTCTTCATTCACTCCTCTCCTTGACATATCCTCTTTCACACATTCCATCCATCTTTTCTTTGGCCTACCTCTACTTCTTAAAGCCTCTACAGTCATACTTTGCACCTTTCTAACGACATTGCTTTCCTCTCTTCTCATAACATGTCCATACCATGACAGCCGCTCGCTTCTCAATTTTTCATTCACTGGTGCAACTTTCAAACTTCCTCTAATATACTCGTTCCTTACCCTATCCATTCTTGTCACACCACACATCCATCTTAACATTCGCATTTCCGCTGCATGCAATTGTCTTTCATCCGTCGCTTTTACGGCCAAACATGAAAGTCCATACAGGACGGCAGGTCTGACGACAGTCTTGTAAATTTTCCCCTTAAGTTTCGGAGGAAATTGGGGGTCGCATATAGTGGCTTTGACCTGCCGCCATTTCATCCAACCTGCGTCAATTCTGTGCTTCACTATACGATCGATTTCCCCATCCTCCTGGATAAGAGAGCCGAGGTACCGGAAACTGGAGCAAACTGGTATTGGTGTGCCGTCTAAGACCATGGGTGTAGGACTGGAGAGACCGCCGAAATCAGAGAACATGTACTCAGTTTTGGTTCTACTGATTTTCAAGCCTACACTCTCCAGAACCACTACATAAACCCGAACTGGTTTTGGGTAATCTCGCTTTCCTCTCGCACTCGTTTCTCTATCACTTTCTCCCAAATTTTCATACTGTGTGACATGAGCTTAATTCCTCGATAGTTGCCGCAGTCTTGCACATCACCCTTATTTTTAAAAATGGGCACTAGAGAACTATTGCACCATTCACCGGGGATCGTCACTTCATACAACAACTTATTGAAGAATAATGTCAGCCACGCATATCCATCTTCTTCCAATATCTTCCACGCTTCCACTGGAATACCGTCGGGCCCTACGGCTTTCCCATTCTTCATATTTCGTACCGCTTTTCTTATTTCATTTCTATCAATCTCCTTCACTAAACCTACATTCACACGTCTCTCTTCTAAAGTAGTTAAACTAAAGGTAAACAGTAAAAATTACAAAATAAATCTCCTACGTTATTAGCTTTACTCACTGGTCATTGGCAAGTTGCTGCAAGTGCAAGCAGAGGCCATTACAAACAATTGAATTGAATTGTAAAAATGACGGTTGACGTGCTTTTTTCTGTCACGTGCCTATAACTCTAATAAATTTAAAAGTAAGACTGCTCGATAACTCAGCGGCACTTTTGAATGACATTTTTCTTAGTCCGTATTTTAGGTGTCATTCCTGACGTTGTAAAAAGCACGTCAACGGTAATTTTTACTGTTTACCTTTAGTTATGTACCTAAAGAAACAGAGTACAGCAAAAGCCCCTTGCAAGTGTAACTCACAGTAATCTTGGTCTGGCCCAGCGCCGGCGGCACGTCGAGGTCCTTGGGGATGTAGACATGCCCGAAGTTGTGTCGGTACTCCACACACCATACCGCTAGCCAGTCGATGTCGTACGCCGTCAGCTTGCCTGGTAGCTGTATCTCTATATCTTCACCCTGGTATCCTCGGAGAGGGTGTGAAGAACCCATTTCATTGGGGACCTGGAAATTGAATGCTATGTCATACAACGTCACCGGAAGAGGTAGATATGTTTATGATAGCAAAATTCGGTGTTTTGGCTGTGTTCCTGGTAACTTAATTGGAACAGCATCCCCGCTGTAAGGAACGTGTTGCTGGTACAAATCCAACCGTCGTTTTTGAGATTTATATTGTGAATATTTTAGATACAATTATGTAATCAAGTCTATTGTAAACAATTAAGAATAGCCTATCTACACTAACCCGCGTGCCTTTGAGCGGGAGAGCTATCGTCTAAAACAAAACAACCCAAGCAGGCACCAATATCAAATGCCTATACAAATAATAGTATTTTATAAAAATTAACGGTATTATGTACAGTTGTACAGTACCCGGCGATAAATATTGCACAATGACCTTTGGAAAGAGACAATCGGCTAATTTCGGTTTCGTAGAGCGTTATCTCTGTCGCACGAAATACAAACAGTCCGGTATCTATTAGGAGATGTTAAAACAATTATGATTTGCTTCTTTTAATAATTCTTTCCCTTCATGGTCAACTGAGCCCACATCCCATTTTGCCTGCGGGCAGTTGACCACGTTTATTTTTTTTGGGTGTGACTCAGCCCACTAACCAGCCAACTTACCCTGCGGGCTCAGTTAACCACTTGCTACGGCTACGGGTCTACTCAGCCCGTGGGCTCAGTTAACCACTTGCTACGGCTATGGGTCTACTTAGCCCGTGGGCTTAGTTACCCACTTGCTACGGCTAAGGGTTTACCCAGCACACGGACAAAATATCCATTTAAACTGCCGAATCTATCTGTCATTGAATTTTTGCTCACTTTTGCATAAATTAAATTTGCATAAATTAACATTAAAACAAACAGCGAATGGTTTTTTATTTGAAATATGGTTTTTTATTTAAAAATATTTAAGATTCATTATCCATATTTTATCTCTTCCCCTAAAACTAAATAACTACAATCTAGCTACTCGTATTTATTGATGCAATGGCATACTGCGATCCATTCAATCAGCCCAGGGAAAGTAACTACTTTCTTAAATGCTCAATACACAATTCTAAACTCTTTTTTCCTTTTTCAAAGTCCGTTAGGATTTCAATAATTTTATCATTTACTTCGATGTTTTCATTTCTTCTTTTAGTGAAATCATTGCTTTCATTCTCATTTTGTTCACATCCTTTTTTATTAACCGTTCTAATACTACCAGGAGTTGTATAATATTCGGTTTCGAATTCATTCCTTCGATTACATTATTCGTGCGATTGAATTGTCTGTAACAAGTCCACGTAGCAAAGTAAATTGATTTTGGGTTCATCCAGGTATCAAAAAAGTACTGATTAAAAATATTGGCGATTTTCGGTTTAGGACCTTCCTGCAAAGCGTACAGCCAAGCGTCTAGTAACTCCTCAAAAGGTAAATGTGCCATTGCAGATAACCGCTTGATATGAACCTTCCCCAATTTTGTCTTACTTAGGCCGCATTCCTTTGCCCTCCTCCACAGACATCTTGTTAAATGGTAGAAACATCCATCTAATCGAACACCAGGGTTTGAACAATATCTCATAAGTGTCTGTTTTTTTATTGGGTAGCAATGCATATAACACTGGCACAACTTTGATGTTTTTTCTGTCGCTTCCCAAATCAGCATGCATTGTTACAAGTTGATAAAAGTTTCTTTGGCATGACTTGAACGTCCCATCAATATAAAATTCTTTACATTGCTATAGTAAGTTTCGTAATTCATTGCAAGAAAATATCAATATTCTAGTAGTACTATTGTACTGGTAATCAGCAAATAAATAATTTAAAAAAAAATTGTGGAACAACAGCATTAATAGCATTCTGAAAAGTGCTTTCTTTATTCCTAATGCTCCGTAACGTTTCCGATATAAATTTTTCTTAATATTTTCAAGACTAGGCATTTTTTTTGTTACTATATCTAATCCAGTATCTTCGACTTTATTATTAATGTCATCATATGTATGAGAAATGGGAGTAGTTAAGTCATCTACGACTTGTTTATTCATACTGTCCATATACTTCTTAATTTAATTACTAGCAAATTCGGGTTCATGGTTATGTGTAGTCTCATTAGCGATAACTGATTCACTGTTTGTTTTTACGGAAGCATACTGTTTACGCATCTCCATAAAATAGTAGCATCTTTATTTTGTAACTTTTGAAGCGGTAACGATAACCTGATTTTAACATAATACGACCTCCTCGTTGCGAAGATATATATTCTAAAGTATCTGAACTAGATGGGGCGCACTTAGTTTATAATTCATTTTTTGTGATTTTACAATTTTCAATGTAATTATACAAGACAGAACAAGAATTCAATGACAGTTCAAAGACTGTGACAAATACCTAATGTGATGACAGTAGATAAGTACTTTCTGGATAGTAATAATAAAATACGAGCTCATGTTATGCAAACTTCCTGCACCGGACAGATAATTATGACTAATTATGCATCTTATAGTAATTCCCTAAATCTGCCAATTTGCATATTGTGTCCGCGAACTGGGTGTGGGCTGGGTAAACCCTTAGCCGTACCAAGTGGTTAACTGAGCCCACGGGCTGAGTAGACCCATAGCCGTAGCAAGTGGTTAACTGACCCCACGGGCTGAGTAGACCCATAGCCGTAGCAGGTAGTTAACTGAGCCCGCAGGGTAAGTTGGGTGGTAAGTGGGCTGAGTCACTCCCAAAAATAAAACGAACGTGGTCAACTGAGCCCGCGGGCTCAATGGGATGTGATAGACTCAGTTGACCATGAAGGGGAAATTTTAATAATTTAATAATTTTACAATAGGTTGTTTTGTAAACTCCAGTAGGATTTTTGTAGATTACATCAGGTAAACTATATAATATAATTCCGTTGCTTTGTTATATTGTCTGTGTGTTCATGTCATGTTTCTTGTATTGTCAACTAGTGGAAGCCCACAGCTTCGCCCGTGACGTATTGTATACGACAACTCTTATAGAGAACCACTCAATCCACTATAGTAAAAAAAGCATGAAAATCGGTGCTGTAGTTTATGAGTTCACATATGTACCATCACTACATTATTATAAAACAAAGTCGCTTCCGCCCGTATGTATGCTTAGTTAGATCTTTAAAACAAAGTCGCTTCCGCCCGTATGTATGCTTAGTTAGATCTTTAAAACAAAGTCGCTTCCGCCCGTATGTATGCTTAGTTAGATCTTTAAAACAAAGTCGCTTCCGCCCGTATGTATGCTTAGTTAGATCTTTAAAACAAAGTCGCTTCCGCCCGTACGTATGCTTAGTTAGATCTTTAAAACAAAGTCGCTTCCGCCCGTATGTATGCTTAGTTAGATCTTTAAAACGACGTCTGGCAGACTTCTTTCGCTGCTTCCAATTTCATAACTATCTTTATGCACGTTCTCCGGTTGTGGGTACTCTAATATGTAGTGATCATTTAAGGAGCTAGGAGTACCTAAGTAGGCTAAGAAAATAGCCGCGCGAGTTATGTATGGTCGTATGGAGCACCTATTAAGATACCTATCAATTCTCACATAATTATTTATATGTATTTCATTTCTAAGTTTTCCTTAAATTTGCCGTATATCATTACTTCTCAGAATTTGATCCTTAACAGCAACACTATCGTATGGTGTAATAATAAAGGATGTGATTTTTTTTCTAAATCAATGGGTTCGATTCCCAGCTAGGTTTATAGGTTTTTAAAAAATCTAATGATGAGATTTTAGGTTTCATCAAAATCGGGCTCGTGACTCCTTTGAGCATTTTTCGCTATTGCTTATAGTTCCGGATTTGGCCATCCAAGCCCACTTGAAAAATTCACACTATAAGATGCACAAATGGTAGCATAAATAAAATAAAAATAAAATAAAATAACGTTTATTATCTTTGAAATTTTTAGCAAATTATTTAGATTCGTCAAAAGTTGATGTGACTCTACCGAGGGTTCCAAAATGCAACGAGACTGAGAAGAGCCCTCAAGAAACTCAGTTCGGCTTTTTTCAAAATATTTCATCTTAAATCTAATACAGAGTTATTTAGAAAGGAGCAATTCGTGTTACAACCAGGCAGCCTTGTCATCTAAGAATTCATTAATACTATAATAAGCTTTATGGCACAATTTACTTTTTATTAGTTTTTTAAATTTATTGACAGATAAATTTGCTATTTCGGTTGGCAATGTATTGTGCATTCGAAAAAAGTTCCCCGCAAAAGAATTACTCACTTTATGAAGCCTAAATTTAGGAACAGCCAGTTTATCCTAATTTCTTAAGTTTAGATTATGATTATCACTATTTTTCACAAACTTACTTTTGTTCCTGTGGGTATACAATAAAATTTCATAAATATACTGTGAATACACTGTAAGGATGTTAATATGCTTATTGACTTATCTCTTAATGACTCCCGAGACCCCATTCCATAGATAGTCCGGACAGCCCTCTTCTGCAACATTACTGTTTAAGCTGTAGCTCTTTGTGAATAAAAAACAAACACACATTATCTGGGCTATGTGAACTTGGCACCGAACATTTTTTTTTTTCATGATTTTTTCCGCTTATTCGATAGCTTATCGTAAGTAGTAGATAGTAGTAAAATCGATTTCGTTTGTAGTTGTGCCAAAAAAAAAAATGACCGGTCGAAAAAATGTCATCCCCCCGAAATGCAAATAAAAACTTTTGACTATACATATCTATAGTAAAAGGATAGTAGATGAATGTAGTAAACTGTTTTTTTGATAATAGCACTAAAAACAAAAAAAAATGTGTTTGAAATATTGCATACTTACCAAAGTGCAAAAAACTTGATATTTAGAGCTTGTACGGTTACTAAAAACGCTTAAAACGACCTAGAAAGACCCCTAGAGGTTTGTAGTGGACATATTTTCGTTTGTAGTAGACCAGAAACTGACGAAAATAGGTCACTTTATATAAAACCTAAATTTCGGATAAAGGGTTAAAAAAACATGATATTTAGGACTTGTACGATTACTACAAACGCTTAAAACGGCCTAGAAGGACCCCTAGAGGTTTGTAGTGGACATATTTTCGTTTGTAGTAGACCAGAAGTTGACGAAAATAGGTCACTTTAAATAAAACCCAAATTTCGGATAAAGGGTTAAAAAACATGACATTTATGGCTTGTCTGGTTACTACAAACGCTTAAAACGACCTAGTAGGACCTCTAGAGGTTTGTAGTGGACATATTTTTGTTTGTAGTAGACAAGAAGTTGACGAAAATTGGTCACTTTACGTAAAACTTTAGTTTAATATGAAAGGTTAAAAAAACATGATATTTATGGGTTGTACTATTACTACAAACGCTGAAAATTACCAAGAAGGACCCCTAGAGGTTTGTAGTGGACATATTTTCGTTTGTAGTAGACCAGAAGTTGACCAAAATAGGTCACTTTATGTAAAACTTTACTTTCATATAAGAGGTTAAAAAAACATGATATTTATGGCTAGTACGATTACTACAAACGCTTAAAATGACCAAGAAGGACCCCTATAGGTTTGTAGTGGACATATTTTTGTTTGTAGGACCAGAAGTTGACGAAAATAGGTCACTTTACGTAAAACTTTAATTTCATATATGAGGATAAAAAACATGATATTTCGGGGATGTATGATTACTACAAACGCTTAAAATGACCAAGAAGGACGCCTAGATGTTTGTAGTGGACATATTTTCGTTTGTAGTAGACCAGAAGTTGACGAAAATAGGTCACTTTATATAAAACTTTAGTTTCAGATAAAGGGTTAAAAAATCGGATATTTAAGGGTTGTACGATTACTACAAACGCTTAAAACGACCTAGAAGGACCCCTAGAGGTTTGTAGTGGACATATTTTCTTTTGTAGCAGACCAGAAGTTGATGAAAATAGGTCACTTTATATAAAACCTAAATTTCGGATAAAGGATTAAAAAAACATGATATTTAGGACTTGTACGATTACTACAAACGCTTAAAACGACCTAGAAGGACCCCTAGAGGTTTGTAGTGGACATATTTTCGTTTGTAGTAGACCAGAAGTTGACGAAAATAGGTCACTTTATGTAAAACTTTACTTTCAGATAAGAGGTAAAAAATACATGATATTTATGGCTAGTACGATTACTACAAACGCTTAAAACGATATAAAAGGACCTCCTAGAGGTTTTTAGTGGACATATTTTCGTTTCCAGCAGACCAGAATTTGACGAAAATAGGTCACTTTATATAAAACCTAAATTTCGGATAAAGGGTTAAAATAACATGATATTTAGGACTTGTACGATTACTACAAACGCTTAAAACGACCAAGAAGGACACCTAGAGGTTTGTAGTGGACATATTTTCGTTTGTAGCCGACCAGAAGTTGACGGAAATAGGTCACTTTGTATAAAACCTAAATTTCGGATAAAGGGTTAAAAAAACATGATATTTAGGACTTATACGATTACTACAAACACTTAAAACGACCTAGAAGGACCCCTAGAGTTTTGTTGTGGACATATTTTCGTTTATAGTAGACCAGAAGTTGACGAAAATAGGTCACTTTACGTAAAACCTAAATTTCGGATAAAGGGTTAAAAAAAACATGATATTTAGGACTTGTACGATTACTACAAACGCTTAAAACGACCTAGAAGGACACCTAGAGGTTTGTAGTGGACATATTTTCTTTTGTAGCAGACCAGAAGTTGACGAATATAGGTCACTTTATATAAAACCTAAATTTCGGATAAAGGGTTAAAAAACATGATATTTGGGACTTGTACGATTACTACAAACGCTTAAAACGACCTAGAAGGACCGCTAGAGGTTTGTAGTGGACATATTTTCGTTTGTAGTAGACCAGAAGTTGACGAAAATAGGTCACTTTACGTAAAACTTTAGTTTAATATGAAAGGTTAAAAAAACATGATATTTATGGGTTGTACTATTACTACAAACGCTGAAAATTACCAAGAAGGACCCCTAGAGGTTTGTAGTGGACATATTTTCGTTTGTAGTAGACCAGAAGTTGACCAAAATAGGTCACTTTATGTAAAACTTTACTTTCATATAAGAGGTTAAAAAAACATGATATTTATGGCTAGTACGATTACTACAAACGCTTAAAATGACCAAGAAGGACCCCTATAGGTTTGTAGTGGACATATTTTTGTTTGTAGTAGACCAGAAGTTGACGAAAATAGGTCACTTTACGTAAAACATTAATTTCATATATGAGGATAAAAAACATGATATTTAGGGGATGTACGATTACTACAAACGCTTAAAATGACCAAGAAGGACGCCTAGATGTTTGTAGTGGACATATTTTCGTTTGTAGTAGAAAAGAAGTTGACGAAAATAGGTCACTTTATATAAAACTTTAGTTTCAGATAAAGGGTTAAAAAATCGGATATTTAAGGGTTGTACGATTACTACAAACGCTTAAAACGACCTAGAAGGACCCCTAGAGGTTTGTAGTGGACATATTTTCGTTTGTAGTAGACGAGAAGTTGACGAAAATAGGTCACTTTACGTAAAACTTTAGTTTCATATGAAAGGTTAAAAAAACGTGATATATAGGGGTTGTACGATTACTACAAACGCTTATAATGACCAATAAGGACCCCTAGAGGTTAGTAGTGGACATATTTTCGTTTGTAGTAGACCAGAAGTTGACGAAAATAGGTCACTTTATATAAACTTTAGTTTCAGATAAAGGGTTAAAAAAACATGATATTTATGGCTTGTCTGGTTACTACAAACGCTTAAAACGACCTAGAAGGACCCCTATAGGTTTGTAGTGGACATATTTTCGTTTGTAGTAGACCAGAAATTTACGAAAATAGGTCACTTTATATGAAACCTAAATTTCGGATAAAGGGTTAAAAAAACATGATATTTAGGACTTGTACGATTACTACAAACGCTTAAAACGACCTAGAAGGACCCCTAGAGGTTTGTAGTGGACATATTTTCGTTTGTAGTAGACCAGAAGTTGACGAAAATAGGTCACTTTATGTAAAACTTTACTTTCAGATAAGTGGTAAAAAATACATGATATTTATGGCTAGTACGATTACTACAAACGCTTAAAACGATCTAGAAGGACCTCCTAGAGGTTTTTAGTGGACATATTTTCGTTTCCAGCAGACCAGAATTTGACGAAAATAGGTCACTTTTTATAAAACCTAAATTTCGGATAAAGGGTTAAAAAAACATGATATTTAGGACTTGTACGATTACTACAAACGCTTAAAACGACCAAGAAGGACACCTAGAGGTTTGTAGTGGACATATTTTCGTTTGTAGCAGACCAGAAGTTGACGGAAATAGGTCACTTTGTATAAAACCTAAATTTCGGATAAAGGGTTAAAAAAACATGATATTTAGGACTTATACGATTACTACAAACACTTAAAACGACCTAGAAGGACCCCTAGAGTTTTGTAGTGGACATATTTTCGTTTATAGTAGACCAGAAGTTGACGAAAATAGGTCACTTTACGTAAAACCTAAATTTCGGATAAAGGGTTAAAAAAAACATGATATTTAGGACTTGTACGATTACTACAAACGCTTAAAACGACCTAGAAGGACACCTAGAGGTTTGTAGTGGACATATTTTCTTTTGTAGCAGACCAGAAGTTGACGAAAATAGGTCATTTTATATAAAACCTAAAATTCGGATAAAGGGTTAAAAAAACATGATATTTAGGACTTGTACGATTACTACAAACGCTTAAAACGACCTAGAAGGACACCTAGAGGTTTGTAGTGGACATATTTTCTTTTGTAGCAGACCAGAAGTTGACGAAAATAGGTCACTTTATATAAAACCTCAATTTCGGATAAAGGGTTAAAAAACATGATATTTGGGACTTGTACGATTACTACAAACGCTTAAAACGACCTAGAAGGACCGCTAGAGGTTTGTAGTGGACATATTTTCGTTTGTAGTAGACCAGAAGTTGACGAAAATAGGTCACTTTACGTAAAACTTTAGTTTAATATGAAAGGTTAAAAAAACATGATATTTATGGGTTTTACTATTACTACAAACGCTGAAAATTACCAAGAAGGACCCCTAGAGGTTTGTAGTGGACATATTTTCGTTTGTAGTAGACCAGAAGTTGACCAAAATAGGTCACTTTATGTAAAACTTTACTTTCATATAAGAGGTTAAAAAAACATGATATTTATGGCTAGTACGATTACTACAAACGCTTAAAATGACCAAGAAGGACCCCTATAGGTTTGTAGTGGACATATTTTTGTTTGTAGTAGACCAGAAGTTGACGAAAATAGGTCACTTTACGTAAAACATTAATTTCATATATGAGGATAAAAAACATGATATTTAGGGGATGTACGATTACTACAAACGCTTAAAATGACCAAGAAGGACGCCTAGATGTTTGTAGTGGACATATTTTCGTTTGTAGTAGAAAAGAAGTTGACGAAAATAGGTCACTTTATATAAAACTTTAGTTTCAGATAAAGGGTTAAAAAATCGGATATTTAAGGGTTGTACGATTACTACAAACGCTTAAAACGACCTAGAAGGACCCCTAGAGGTTTGTAGTGGACATATTTTCGTTTGTAGTAGAAAAGAAGTTGACGAAAATAGGTCACTTTATATAAAACTTTAGTTTCAGATAAAGGGTTAAAAAATCGGATATTTAAGGGTTGTACGATTACTACAAACGCTTAAAACGACCTAGAAGGACCCCTAGAGGTTTGTAGTGGACATATTTTCGTTTGTAGTAGACCAGGAGTTGACGAAAATAGGTCACTTTATATAAAACTTTAGTTTCAGATAAAGGGTTACAAAAACATGATATTTAGGACTTGTACGATTAGTACAAACGCTTAAAATGACCAAGAAGGACCCCTATAGGTTTGTAGTGGACATATTTTTGTTTGTAGTAGACCAGAAGTTGACGAAAATAGGTCACTTTACGTAAAACATTAATTTCATATATGAGGATAAAAAACATGATATTTAGGGGATGTACGATTACTACAAACGCTTAAAATGACCAAGAAGGACGCCTAGATGTTTGTAGTGGACATATTTTCGTTTGTAGTAGAAAAGAAGTTGACGAAAATAGGTCACTTTATATAAAACTTTAGTTTCAGATAAAGGGTTAAAAAATCGGATATTTAAGGGTTGTACGATTACTACAAACGCTTAAAACGACCTAGAAGGACCCCTAGAGGTTTGTAGTGGACATATTTTCGTTTGTAGTAGACCAGGAGTTGACGAAAATAGGTCACTTTATATAAAACTTTAGTTTCAGATAAAGGGTTACAAAAACATGATATTTAGGACTTGTACGATTAGTACAAACGCTTAAAACGACCTAGAAGGACCGCTAGAGTTTTGTAGTGGACATATTTTTGTTTGTAGTAGACCAGAAGTTGACGAAAATAGGTCACTTTATGTAAAACCTAAATTTCGGATAAAGGGTTAAAAAAACATGATATTTAGGACTTGTACGATTACTAAAAACGCTTAAAACGACCTAGAAGGACCCCTAGAGGTTTGTAGTGGACATATTTTCTTTTGTAGTAGACCAGAAGTTGACGAAAATAGGTCACTTTATGTAAAACTTTACTTTCAGGTAAGTGGTAAAAAATACATGATATTTATGGCTAGTACGATTACTACAAACGCTTAAAACGATCTAGAAGGACGTCCTAGAGGTTTTTAGTGGACATATTTTCGTTTCCAGCAGACCAGAATTTGACGAAAATAGGTCACTTTTTATAAAACCTAAATTTCGGATAAAGGGTTAAAAAAACATGATATTTAGGACTTGTACGATTACTACAAACGCTTAAAACGACCAAGAAGGACACCTAGAGGTTTGTAGTGGACATATTTTCGTTTGTAGCAGACCAGAAGTGTACGGAAATAGGTCACTTTGTATAAAACCTAAATTTCGGATAAAGGGTTAAAAAAACATGATATTTAGGACTTATACGATTACTACAAACACTTAAAACGACCTAGAAGGACCCCTAGAGTTTTGTAGTGGACATATTTTCGTATATAGTAGACCAGAAGTTGACGAAAATAGGTCACTTTACGTAAAACCTAAATTTCGGATAAAGGGTTAAAAAAAACATGATATTTAGGACTTGTACGATTACTACAAACGCTTAAAACGACCTAGAAGGACACCTAGAGGTTTGTAGTGGACATATTTTCTTTTGTAGCAGACCAGAAGTTGACGAAAATAGGTCATTTTATATAAAACCTAAAATTCGGATAAAGGGTTAAAAAAACATGATATTTGGGACTTGTACGATTACTACAAACGCTTAAAACGACCTAGAAGGACCGCTAGAGGTTTGTAGTGGACATATTTTTGTTTGTAGTAGACCAGAAGTTGACGAAAATGGGTCACTTTACGTAAAACATTAATTTCATATATGAGGATAAAAAACATGATATTTAGGGGATGTACGATTACTACAAACGCTTAAAATGACCAAGAAGGACGCCTAGATGTTTGTAGTGGACATATTTTCGTTTGTAGTAGAAAAGAAGTTGACGAAAATAGGTCACTTTATATAAAACTTTAGTTTCAGATAAAGGGTTAAAAAATCGGATATTTAAGGGTTGTACGATTACTACAAACGCTTAAAAAGACCTAGAAGGACCCCTTGAGGTTTGTAGTGGACATATTTTCGTTTGTAGTAGAAAAGAAGTTGACGAAAATAGGTCACTTTATATAAAACTTTAGTTTCAGATAAAGGGTTAAAAAATCGGATATTTAAGGGTTGTACGATTACTACAAACGCTTAAAACGACCTAGAAGGACCCCTAGAGGTTTGTAGTGGACATATTTTCGTTTGTAGTAGACCAGGAGTTGACGAAAATAGGTCACTTTATATAAAACTTTAGTTTCAGATAAAGGGTTACAAAAACATGATATTTAGGACTTGTACGATTAGTACAAACGCTTAAAACGACCTAGAAGGACCGCTAGAGTTTTGTAGTGGACATATTTTTGTTTGTAGTAGACCAGAAGTTGACGAAAATAGGTCACTTTACGTAAAACCTAAATTTCGGATAAAGGGTTAAAAAAAACATGATATTTAGGACTTGTACGATTACTACAAACGCTTAAAACGACCTAGAAGGACCCCTAGAGGTTTGTAGTGGACATATTTTCGTTTGTAGTAGACCAGAAGTTGACGAAAATAGGTCACTTTATGTAAAACTTTACTTTCAGATAAGTGGTAAAAAATACATGATATTTATGGCTAGTACGATTACTACAAACGCTTAAAACGATCTAGAAGGACCTCCTAGAGGTTTTTAGTGGACATATTTTCGTTTCCAGCAGACCAGAATTTGACGAAAATAGGTCACTTTTTATAAAACCTAAATTTCGGATAAAGGGTTAAAAAAACATGATATTTAGGACTTGTACGATTACTACAAACGCTTAAAACGACCAAGAAGGACACCTAGAGGTTTGTAGTGGACATATTTTCGTTTGTAGCAGACCAGAAGTGTACGGAAATAGGTCACTTTGTATAAAACCTAAATTTCGGATAAAGGGTTAAAAAAACATGATATTTAGGACTTATACGATTACTACAAACACTTAAAACGACCTAGAAGGACCCCTAGAGTTTTGTAGTGGACATATTTTCGATTATAGTAGACCAGAAGTTGACGAAAATAGGTCACTTTACGTAAAACCTAAATTTCGGATAAAGGGTTAAAAAAAACATGATATTTAGGACTTGTACGATTACTACAAACGCTTAAAACGACCTAGAAGGACACCTAGAGGTTTGTAGTGGACATATTTTCTTTTGTAGCAGACCAGAAGTTGACGAAAATAGGTCATTTTATATAAAACCTAAAATTCGGATAAAGGGTTAAAAAAACATGATATTTGGGACTTGTACGATTACTACAAACGCTTAAAACGACCTAGAAGGACCGCTAGAGGTTTGTAGTGGACATATTTTCGTTTGTAGTAGACCAGAAGTTGACGAAAATAGGTCACTTTAAGTAAAACCTAAATTTCGGATAAAGGGTTAAAAAAAACATGATATTTAGGACTTGTACGATTACTACAAATGCTTGAAACGACCTAGAAGGACACCTAGAGGTTTGTAGTGGACATATTTTCTTTTGTAGCAGACCAGAAGTTGACGAAAATAGGTCACTTTATATAAAACCTAAATTTCGGATAAAGGGTTAAAAAACATGATATTTGGGACTTGTACGATTACTACAAACGCTTAAAACGACCTAGAAGGACCCCTAGAGGTTTGTAGTGGACATATTTTCGTTTGTAGTAGACCAGGAGTTGACGAAAATAGGTCACTTTATATAAAACTTTAGTTTCAGATAAAGGGTTAAAAAAACATGATATTTAGGACTTGTACGATTAGTACAAACGCTTAAAACGACCTAGAAGGACCGCTAGAGTTTTGTAGTGGACATATTTTTGTTTGTAGTAGACCAGAAGTTGACGAAAATAGGTCACTTTATGTAAAACTTTACTTTCAGATAAGAGGTTAAAAAAACATGATATTTATGGCTAGTACGATTACTACAAACGCTTAAAACGACCTAGAAGGACCCCCTAGAGGTTTTTAGTGGACATATTTTCGTTTCCAGCAGACCAGAATTTGACGAAAATAGGTCACTTTATATAAAACCTAAATTTCGGATAAAGGGTTAAAAAAATATGATATTTAGGACTTGTACGATTACTACAAACGCTTAAAACGACCTAAAAGGACACCTAGAGGTTTGTAGTGGACATATTTTCGTTTGTAGCAGACCAGAAGTTGACGGAAATAGGTCACTTTGTATAAAACCTAAATTTCGGATAAAGGGTTAAAAAAACATGATATTTGGGACTTGTACGATTACTACAAACGCTTAAAACGACCTAGAAGGACCGCTAGAGGTTTGTAGTGGACATATTTTCGTTTGTAGTAGACCAGAAATTGACGAAAATAGGTCACTTTATATAAAACCTAAATTTCGGATAAAGGGTTAAAAAAAACATGATATTTAGGACTTGTACGATTACTATAAACGCTTAAAACGACCTAGAAGGACCGCTAGAGGTTTGTAGTGGACATATTTTCGTTTGTAGTAGACCAGAAGTTGACGAAAATAGGTCACTTTACGTAAAACTTTAGTTTAATATGAAAGGTTAAAAAAACATGATATTTATGGGTTGTACTATTACTACAAACGCTGAAAATTACCAAGAAGGACCCCTAGAGGTTTGTTGTGGACATATTTTCGTTTGTAGTAGACCAGAAGTTGACCAAAATAGGTCACTTTATGTAAAACTTTACTTTCATATAAGAGGTTAAAAAAACATGATATTTATGGCTAGTACGATTACTACAAACGCTTAAAATGACCAAGAAGGACCCCTATAGGTTTGTAGTGGACATATTTTTGTTTGTAGTAGACCAGAAGTTGACGAAAATAGGTCACTTTACGTAAAACATTAATTTCATATATGAGGATAAAAAACATGATATTTAGGGGATGTACGATTACTACAAACGCTTAAAATGACCAAGAAGGACGCCTAGATGTTTGTAGTGGACATATTTTCGTTTGTAGTAGAAAAGAAGTTGACGAAAATAGGTCACTTTATATAAAACTTTAGTTTCAGATAAAGGGTTAAAAAATCGGATATTTAAGGGTTGTACGATTACTACAAACGCTTAAAACGACCTAGAAGGACCCCTAGAGGTTTGTAGTGGACATATTTTCGTTTGTAGTAGAAAAGAAGTTGACGAAAATAGGTCACTTTATATAAAACTTTAGTTTCAGATAAAGGGTTAAAAAATCGGATATTTAAGGGTTGTACGATTACTACAAACGCTTAAAACGACCTAGAAGGACCCCTAGAGGTTTGTAGTGGACATATTTTCGTTTGTAGTAGACCAGGAGTTGACGAAAATAGGTCACTTTATATAAAACTTTAGTTTCAGATAAAGGGTTACAAAAACATGATATTTAGGACTTGTACGATTAGTACAAACGCTTAAAATGACCAAGAAGGACCCCTATAGGTTTGTAGTGGACATATTTTTGTTTGTAGTAGACCAGAAGTTGACGAAAATAGGTCACTTTACGTAAAACATTAATTTCATATATGAGGATAAAAAACATGATATTTAGGGGATGTACGATTACTACAAACGCTTAAAATGACCAAGAAGGACGCCTAGATGTTTGTAGTGGACATATTTTCGTTTGTAGTAGAAAAGAAGTTGACGAAAATAGGTCACTTTATATAAAACTTTAGTTTCAGATAAAGGGTTAAAAAATCGGATATTTAAGGGTTGTACGATTACTACAAACGCTTAAAACGACCTAGAAGGACCCCTAGAGGTTTGTAGTGGACATATTTTCGTTTGTAGTAGACCAGGAGTTGACGAAAATAGGTCACTTTATATAAAACTTTAGTTTCAGATAAAGGGTTACAAAAACATGATATTTAGGACTTGTACGATTAGTACAAACGCTTAAAACGACCTAGAAGGACCGCTTGAGTTTTGTAGTGGACATATTTTTGTTTGTAGTAGACCAAAAGTTGACGAAAATAGGTCACTTTACGTAAAACCTAAATTTCGGATAAAGGGTTAAAAAAACATGATATTTAGGACTTGTACGATTACTACAAACGCTTAAAACGACCTAGAAGGACCCCTAGAGGTTTGTAGTGGACATATTTTCGTTTGTAGTAGACCAGAAGTTGACGAAAATAGGTCACTTTATGTAAAACTTTACTTTCAGATAAGTGGTAAAAAATACATGATATTTATGGCTAGTACGATTACTACAAACGCTTAAAACGATCTAGAAGGACGTCCTAGAGGTTTTTAGTGGACATATTTTCGTTTCCAGCAGACCAGAATTTGACGAAAATAGGTCACTTTTTATAAAACCTAAATTTCGGATAAAGGGTTAAAAAAACATGATATTTAGGACTTGTACGATTACTACAAACGCTTAAAACGACCAAGAAGGACACCTAGAGGTTTGTAGTGGACATATTTTCGTTTGTAGCAGACCAGAAGTGTACGGAAATAGGTCACTTTGTATAAAACCTAAATTTCGGATAAAGGGTTAAAAAACATGATATTTAGGACTTATACGATTACTACAAACACTTAAAACGACCTAGAAGGACCCCTAGAGTTTTGTAGTGGACATATTTTCGTATATAGTAGACCAGAAGTTGACGAAAATAGGTCACTTTACGTAAAACCTAAATTTCGGATAAAGGGTTAAAAAAACATGATATTTAGGACTTGTACGATTACTACAAACGCTTAAAACGACCTAGAAGGACACCTAGAGGTTTGTAGTGGACATATTTTCTTTTGTAGCAGACCAGAAGTTGACGAAAATAGGTCATTTTATATAAAACCTAAAATTCGGATAAAGGGTTAAAAAACATGATATTTGGGACTTGTACGATTACTACAAACGCTTAAAACGACCTAGAAGGACCGCTAGAGGTTTGTAGTGGACATATTTTTGTTTGTAGTAGACCAGAAGTTGACGAAAATAGGTCACTTTACGTAAAACATTAATTTCATATATGAGGATAAAAAACATGATATTTAGGGGATGTACGATTACTACAAACGCTTAAAATGACCAAGAAGGACGCCTAGATGTTTGTAGTGGACATATTTTCGTTTGTAGTAGAAAAGAAGTTGACGAAAATAGGTCACTTTATATAAAACTTTAGTTTCAGATAAAGGGTTAAAAAATCGGATATTTAAGGGTTGTACGATTACTACAAACGCTTAAAACGACCTAGAAGGACCCCTAGAGGTTTGTAGTGGACATATTTTCGTTTGTAGTAGACCAGGAGTTGACGAAAATAGGTCACTTTATATAAAACTTTAGTTTCAGATAAAGGGTTACAAAAACATGATATTCAGGACTTGTACGATTAGTACAAACGCTTAAAACGACCTAGAAGGACCGCTAGAGTTTTGTAGTGGACATATTTTTGTTTGTAGTAGACCAGAAGTTGACGAAAATAGGTCACTTTACGTAAAACCTAAATTTCGGATAAAGGGTTAAAAAAAACATGATATTTAGGACTTGTACGATTACTACAAACGCTTAAAACGACCTAGAAGGACCCCTAGAGGTTTGTAGTGGACATATTTTCGTTTGTAGTAGACCAGAAGTTGACGAAAATAGGTCACTTTATGTAAAACTTTACTTTCAGATAAGTGGTAAAAAATACATGATATTTATGGCTAGTACGATTACTACAAACGCTTAAAACGATCTAGAAGGACCTCCTAGAGGTTTTTAGTGGACATATTTTCGTTTCCAGCAGACCAGAATTTGACGAAAATAGGTCACTTTTTATAAAACCTAAATTTCGGATAAAGGGTTAAAAAAACATGATATTTAGGACTTGTACGATTACTACAAACGCTTAAAACGACCAAGAAGGACACCTAGAGGTTTGTAGTGGACATATTTTCGTTTGTAGCAGACCAGAAGTGTACGGAAATAGGTCACTTTGTATAAAACCTAAATTTCGGATAAAGGGTTAAAAAAACATGATATTTAGGACTTATACGATTACTACAAACACTTAAAACGACCTAGAAGGACCCCTAGAGTTTTGTAGTGGACATATTTTCGATTATAGTAGACCAGAAGTTGACGAAAATAGGTCACTTTACGTAAAACCTAAATTTCGGATAAAGGGTTAAAAAAAACATGATATTTAGGACTTGTACGATTACTACAAACGCTTAAAACGACCTAGAAGAACACCTAGAGGTTTGTAGTGGACATATTTTCTTTTGTAGCAGACCAGAAGTTGACGAAAATAGGTCATTTTATATAAAACCTAAAATTCGGATAAAGGGTTAAAAAAACATGATATTTGGGACTTGTACGATTACTACAAACGCTTAAAACGACCTAGAAGGACCGCTAGAGGTTTGTAGTGGACATATTTTCGTTTGTAGTAGACCAGAAGTTGACGAAAATAGGTCACTTTAAGTAAAACCTAAATTTCGGATAAAGGGTTAAAAAAAACATGATATTTAGGACTTGTACGATTACTACAAATGCTTGAAACGACCTAGAAGGACACCTAGAGGTTTGTAGTGGACATATTTTCTTTTGTAGCAGACCAGAAGTTGACGAAAATAGGTCACTTTATATAAAACCTAAATTTCGGATAAAGGGTTAAAAAACATGATATTTGGGACTTGTACGATTACTACAAACGCTTAAAACGACCTAGAAGGACCGCTAGAGGTTTGTAGTGGACATATTTTCGTTTGTAGTAGACCAGAAGTTGACGAAAATAGGTCACTTTACGTAAAAACTAAATTTCGGATAAAGGGTTAAAAAAAACATGATATTTAGGACTTGTACGATTACTACAAATGCTTAAAACGACCTAGTAGGACACCTAGAGGTTTGTAGTGGACATATTTTCGTTTATAGTAGACCAGAAGTTGACGAAAATAGGTCACTTTATGTAAAACTTTACTTTCAGATAAGAGGTTAAAAAAACATGATATTTATGGCTAGTACGATTACTACAAACGCTTAAAACGACCTAGAAGGACCCCCTAGAGGTTTTTAGTGGACATATTTTCGTTTCCAGCAGACCAGAATTTGACGAAAATAGGTCACTTTATATAAAACCTAAATTTCGGATAAAGGGTTAAAAAAATATGATATTTAGGACTTGTACGATTACTACAAACGCTTAAAACGACCTAGAAGGACACCTAGAGGTTTGTAGTGGACATATTTTCGTTTGTAGCAGACCAGAAGTTGACGGAAATAGGTCACTTTGTATAAAACCTAAATTTCGGATAAAGGGTTAAAAAAACATGATATTTGGGACTTGTACGATTACTACAAACGCTTAAAACGACCTAGAAGGACCGCTAGAGGTTTGTAGTGGACATATTTTCGTTTGTAGTAGACCAGAAATTGACGAAAATAGGTCACTTTATATAAAACCTAAATTTCGGATAAAGGGTTAAAAAAAACATGATATTTAGGACTTGTACGATTACTACAAACGCTTAAAACGACCTAGAAGGACACCTAGAGGTTTGTAATGGACATATTTTCTTTTGTAGCAGACCAGAAGTTGACGAAAATAGGTCACTTTATATAAAACTTTAGTTTCAGATAAAGTCCTAAATGTGACCTATTTTCGTCAATTTCTGGTCTACTACAAACGAAAATATGTCCACTACAAACCTTTAGGGTAGGGTTGCCATACGTCCCGGTACGCCGGGACATGTCCCGGTTTGAAGTACGGTGTCCGGGCGTCCCGGCCGATAAGCAAATTGTCCCGATTTAAAAATCATAGTTTTATATTAGAGGGTAAACAGTAATATACCTAGAATAAACGCGACTACCTAGCAAGGCTATTCATACGTGAATAGAACGACGTAAGCGCTGACATTTGTCCGTTCACGTTTCACGAATTTACGTTAACAGTGTCAACACATTTCGGGATCGCGGACTCTCGGCGTCGACAGAGAAAGAGCGCATCAAGACCTCCTCCGTGGACCTCAAGGCCCTCGAGATACAGGGGAGGCTCCGGTGCAAGACCACCCGCACCGGGGCTCATCCACTCGAGGTCTCCGGCGCCTCCAGCGGCCCCAAAGCTGACGCCCTCGTGGCTAGGCTGAGAGACACGCTGGACGCAGAAGCCGTCCCTGTCTCCAGACCCACTAAATGCGCAGCAATGCCCATTTCGGGCCTGAACGACGCGGCCACGACGGATGAGCAAATCTCCGCCGTCGTGGAGGCGGGTGGCTATCCCCATGACCAGGTGAGGGCTGGGGAGATCTCCTTCAGCCCTACTGGTCATGGAACGACAGTGGCGGGCGGACGGAGCCTCCTCATAGGGGGATTCTTCAAGGCGCAGGTGCTCCTCCTGTGTGCCCGGGAAACCAGGTGTTTCCGGTGCATGATGGTGGGGAACGTAGGAGTGCAGTGTGCAGAATACACCGTGGGTGATCCAGTGACCAGATGTGATAATTTTATGTTTGTTGATTACATAGTGTGCTAATTTAAAATGATTACTTAATACTTTAAGTTAATGTTGATTTCGTAAAAGTATTTGTTATATTATCAGTCTCAAAAGCATGCATTGAGTTTTACAAGCCAGTAAATTCCTCCAAAAAATTGCTATATTTGTTGATTAATTTATTATATTTTGTACTACCTAATTAAGAAAAAAATGCCATGCTTAGATGACGATATTACCTAGTCCAGCCATAATAAGTTTTGTTACAAATGAAAATGCAATTTAAAAAAAATGAAGTAATGTAATATTATTAAAATTTATACCTACATATTTAGTAAAGTCTTAGCAAAAAATAAAAATATATGTTATTCGAAATGGCCACCTTTGGCTTTTATACAGGCCTTTAATCTGTTTGGCCACGAATCCATGGATTTACGCACTGTTTACAAGGGAAATTTTCCCACTGCTTGCTCCAAAGATTTTTTAAGAGACTCAATGTGGCCGTGTCGTTTAGAGCAGGCCATGTCCTCTAAAACTGACCATAATTTGTAGTCTAAAGGGTTGAAGTCTGGGCTAGATAAGGGCCGGTCTTCAGCTCTTATAAAAGTCCGGAACGTTGATTTCTAGCCAGGCTTGAGTAGTTCGTGGCTTGTGACCTGGAGCAGAGTCCTGCTGGAAATTCCACGGTATATTTTTAAAAAGTATTGCTGAAAGGTTTCACAACATGATCCACGAAAGTATCTTGACCGACGGCTCCATACCCACTTTGTGCTGGGCGATCATTGCGATTGCGATCCTATTTTCATTAACACCCCATTCCATATTGTAATTCGATAATGAACACGAAAAAATATGTGAAATGGCGCGAAATCGAAAGAAGTTTTTAAAATAATATACGTGTTCCAAATTCAAAATAATTAAAAAGTTGAAAAAAACGAAATGTTTTAATGTATTTATGGCCAGACTAGTTATATTTTGTGTTAATTTCAAAAATGTGCCATGTATAAACGAGAAATTATAAAATCTTTGTTAATTATATTAAATTATAATAAAAGTTCCTATTTTGTCCCGATCTGGGTCCCCCCACTTATGGCAACCCTACTCTAGGGGGCCTTCTAGGTCGTTTTAAGCGTTTGTAGTAATCGTACAAGTCCTAAATATCATGTTTTCTTAACCCTTTATCCGAAATTTAGGTTTTATATAAAGTGACCTATTTTCGTCAACTTCTGGTCCGCTACAAACGAAAATATGTCCATTACAAACCTCTAGGGGTCCTTCTAGGTCGTTTTAAGCGTTTGTAGTAATCGTACAAGTCCTAAATATCATGTTTTTTTATACCCTTTATCCAAAATTTAGGTTTTATATAAAGTGACCTATTTTCGTCAACTTCTGGTCTGCTACAAACGAAAATATGTCCACTAAAAACCTTTAGGGGTCCTTCTAGGTCGTTTTAAGCGTTTGTAGTAACCAGACAAGCCATAAATATCATGTTTTTTTAACCCTTTATCTGAAACTAAAGTTTTATATAAAGTGACCTATTTTCGTCAACTTCTGGTCTACTACAAACGAAAATATGTCCACTAAAAACCTCTAGGGGTCCTTCTAGGTCGTTTTAAGCGTTTGTAGTAATCGTACAACCCTTAAATATCCGATTTTTTTAACCCTTTATCTGAAAGTAAAGTTTTATATAAAGTGACCTATTTTCGTCAACTTCTGGTCTACTACAAACGAAAATATGTCCACTACAAACCTCTAGGGGTCTTTCTTGGTCATTTTAAGCGTTTGTAGTAATCGTACAACCCCTATATATCACGTTTTTTAACCTTTCATATGCAACTAAAGTTTTACGTAAAGTGACCTATTTTCGTCAACTTCTGGTCTACTACAAACGAAAATATGTCCACTACAAACCTCTAGGGGTCCTTCTTGGTCATTTTAAGCGTTTGTAGTAATCGTACAACCCCTATATATCACGTTTTTTTAAACTTTCATATGAAACTAAAGTTTTATGTAAAGTGACCTATTTTCGTCAACTTCTCGTCTACTACAAACAAAAATATGTCCACTATAAAACTCTAGCGGTCCTTCTAGGTCGTTTTAAGCGTTTGTAGTAACCAGACAAGCCATAAATATCATGTTTTTTTTACCCTTTATCTGAAACTAAAGTTTTATATAAAGTGACCTATTTTCGTCAACTTTTGGTCTACTACAAACAAAAATATGTCCATTACAAACCTCTAGGGGTCCTTCTTGGTCATTTTAAGCGTTTGTAGTAATCGTACAACCCCTAAATATCACGTTTTTTTAACCTTTCATATGAAACTAAAGTTTTACGTAAAGTGACCTATTTTCGTCAACTTTTGGTCTACTACAAACGAAAATATGTCCACTACAAACCTATAGGCGTCCTTCTAGGTCGTTTTAAGCGTTTGTAGTAATCGTACTAGCCATAAATATCATGTTTTTTTAACCTTTTATCTGAAAGTAAAGTTTTACATAAAGTGACCTATTTTCGTCAACTTCTGGTCTACTACAAACGAAAATATGTCCACTACAAACCTCTAGGGGTCCTTCTAGGTCGTTTTAAGCGTTTGTAGTAATCGTACAACCCTTAAATATCAGATTTTTTTAACCCTTTATCTGAAACTAAAGTTTTATATAAAGTGACCTATTTTCGTCAACTTCTGGTCTACTACAAACGAAAATATGTCCACTACAAACCTCTAGGGGTCCTTCTTGGTCATTTTAAGCGTTTGTAGTAATCGTACAACCCCTATATATCACGTTTTTTTAACCTTTCATATGAAACTAAAGTTTTACGTAAAGTGACCTATTTTCGTCAACTTCTCGTCTACTACAAACAAAAATATGTCCACTACAAAACTCTAGCGGTCCTTCTAGGTCGTTTTAAGCGTTTGTACTAATCGTACAAGTCCTAAATATCATGTTTTTTTAACCCTTTATCTGAAACTAAAGGATTATATAAAGTGACCTATTTTCGTCAACTTCTGGTCTACTACAAACGAAAATATGTCCACTACAAACCTCTAGGGGTCCTTCTAGGTCGTTTTAAGCGTTTGTAGTCATCGTACAAGTCCTAAATATCATGTTTTTTTAACCCTTTATCCGAAATTTAGGTTTTATATAAAGTGACCTATTTTCGTCAACTTCTGGTCTGCTACAAAAGAAAATATTTCCACTACAAACCTCTAGGTGTCCTTCTAGGTCGTTTTAAGCGTTTGTAGTAACCAGACAAGCCATAAATATCATGTTTTTTTAACCCTTTATCTGAAACTAAAGTTTTATATAAAGTGACCTATTTTCGTCAACTTCTGGTCTACTACAAACGAAAATATGTCCACTACAAACCTCTAGGGGTCCTTCTTGGTCATTTTAAGCGTTTGTAGTAATCGTACTAGCCATAAATATCATGTTTTTTTAACCTTTCATATTAAACTAAAGTTTTACGTAAAGTGACCTATTTTCGTCAACTTCTGGTCTACTACAAACAAAAATATGTCCACTACAAACCTCTAGGGGTCCTTCTAGGTCGTTTTAAGCGTTTGTAGTAATCGTACAACCCCTATATATCACGTTTTTTTAACTTTTCATATGAAACTAAAGTTTTACGTAAAGTGACCTATTTTCGTCAACTTCTGGTCTACTACAAACGAAAATATGTCCACTACAAACCTCTAGGGGTCCTTCTAGGCCGTTTTAAGCGTTTGTAGTAATCGTACAAATCCTAAATATCATGTTTTTTTAACCCTTTATCCGAAATTTAGGTTTTATATAAAGTGACCTATTTTCGTCAGTTTCTGGTCTACTACATACGAAAATATGTCCACTACAAACCTCTAGGGGTCTTTCTAGGTCATTTTAAGCGTTTGTAGTAACCGTACAAGCTCTAAATATCAAGTTTTTGCACTTTGGTAAGTATGCAATATTTCAAACACATTTTTTTTTTTTTTAGTACTATTATCAAAAAAAAGTTTACTACATTCATCTACTATCCTTTTACTATAGATATGTATAGTCAAAAGTTTTTATTTGCATTTCGGGGGGATGACATTTTTTCGACCGGTCATTTTTTTTTTTGGCACAACTACAAACGAAATCGATTTTACTACTATCTACTACTTACGATAAGCTATCGAATAAGCGGAAAAAATCATGAAAAAAAAAATGTTCGGTGCCAAGTTCACATAGCCCATTATCTGTCCTCTTTATCAATAAGTACATATAATAAAATTGTAAGTTGCCGATTGTTAGAGATCATAGGTGCGCTTTGCTTTTATTTTTAAACTTGGTGAGACACATTACAATTTCAGCCATCACAATCAGAACAAGCAAATCGAATAACTGACCGGCTAGTGTTGTCACAATATTCTAGGGATGTATAACATTCCCCCTCGATTTAAAGTTTCCCACTTTTACAAAAACATTTTTATAACTTTACAAAGTATTTTATAACTTTACATCGCAATAACAAAAACTTATACATAGCAACCCCATATCTGTCAAAGCATTATGTTGACATTGACACAACATGTCAACTAAAAATATTATAACTTCAAGTTTGTAAACAATATTAGATAGAAGTTAAAGTTATCTTCAATATTCTACAATTCAAAAAAAAATAGTACAAGTCTCACTCAATACAAAAGTTTTAGCATTTAAAGGTTTAAAAGTTTATGACACAAATATTCAAATTTACAGATATTCAAAGGTTTTGTCAAAATATTGGTTAGGGTGTCGCAAAGAGGGTCCCGGACTTAGAAAAATTTCGACTGTTTTTTGTATGGAGCGGGGACTTGTAAAATTTTCACGATTTCACCTAGTGTCGGAAGAAGGGTTCGGGACTTAGAAAAATTTCGAATGATTTTTGTATGAAGCAGTTACTTGTAAAATTTTCACCACTTCACGGGACTTAGAAAAACCGTCAGAATGTAATAAAGTTACAAATAAGATTGCTCAAGTGGCTATCCAGCCATAGCGAAGATGAGGCTTTGGCTGGCATTTCACAGTTTCTTGTATTGCAGAAGGATTGTTTTTTTAATCACATTGACAATATATTGTCATATATGGTTGATGATGGCGAAAGCATTGTTGCGAACTATTTAATGAATAACCGTAGTTTGTCTGCCGTCACCGGTTACCCATGTCCTGATTGGTTTGAAATAGTAGTATAGTAGCTGCGGGTAATATTCATCATAGTTACATATACTTATACAAACATAAATGCATATTTGGCAAATGGACTAAAGTTGGGGAGGCGAAAACTGCAAATGATACTTTTATGCTATCAATAGATATAGTTATATACGGCTACAACCTGCTGGTTAATTTTACACCAACTCACATCAAGTTACTACATAATAGTGAAGATTATCTGGAAATTGATACAGCCACCGTCAGCAAACCATCATAACATTGTACTACGTCAGTTTTTGAAAATGGGTGGAATAATATAAAGCAGTTAAAATTATTTGAGCATTTTTTGATCACAAATGAACTAGACACAGTTAGAATAAACAAGTTGCCAAAAGAATCAAGAATGCTTTTTATATCATTAGTATACTTCAGCCGCAAGAAGTGTTCTAATACTTTAGTAACAAATATAGTATATGTTTATATTGTATCATATGTTATGTTATATGTCTTATTTAATAAAAATTCATCTACGAAGGTAAAGCTTGGAATAAAGGAAGAGGATTGTGCATGCGCCATATTGAAAACAAAGCAGTATTATATTTACAATGTGTGTGACGTAGATGAAAGTTTATTGAACACTTTGAATGAATTTAGATATTGTTTACTTGACATGAACAATTTGAATACGTTATGTGGGTCACCCTTCCTGCCCACGATATATCATAGGACGCTGAACGATACGTTTGTGTACAACATGCTTACAGAAATGGCCGACAAAGATGGCGGTGATAAGAAATATATTATGGGATTGTTTAAAACAGCCCCTTCCGTTTGCAATTATGTTGAAAAGTTGATCAATAATTACACAGAACTATTAAAACCGTAATCAACATTTTGGAATAGATGTAAGTCGGTAACTTTATGTCGGTTACGTTTGCTTTTTTAAATACTTTTATTTTTATTGTTTTTACTCCTTAGCTTGTGACTTCCAATGTATTTGATTTTATATAGTAATCATGTAGATTGTAGATTTTCTATGTAAGTAAGTGTCCCTTACGTCACATTACCTGAACCGACAAAACCTGTGATTTTTTAAATAAGTACAATTGTTTATAGCGAACTTAAGTCCAATTATGTATGTAATTTTTTGCTCTGCAGTTTTGTTATATTTTTTTATCGGAACAAGATTTTCTGTCAACTAAGTTTATATCTGTCACTAATCTGCAATACCCTTAATATTAGTTATATCTGGACCCAAGAAATATATTAGTACATATAAATCACCGGATTTATGTTAAATATGTATCCTAAATAATATAGGTGGTAGGTATTTGTTAGATATAGGTTAGACTCTTGTATTTTTTAAAGCAACGAGTTTGCTTAAACTTACCTTGGTACCTAACTACGAGTAGGTACCAACGCTGACCTAAATAGCGCGATCTAGAAATTATGAATATGATATGAAGCAAAAATTCGATGTTGTCGGTATTGGTCATCGTAGCTCAGTGCGAAAGAATCATTTTTTCTAATGGTTATTTATGTACTTACTTAATTTAGTATATTTATAATATTACTTGACAAAATTGGAAAATTTTGACATTCGTATGTGCTCTTTATGTGCCTAAACTGAATAAATGAAATTGATTCTTTGATTCTTTGATTGAGTGGTTAGAGCATTCCCCCTGTTAGGGAAAGGCCATGGGTTCGAGTCCTGCCGATGACATCAGTTTTTGTGATCTATTTATAATTTCTTTCTTAATATTTTAGGTTAGACTTGGAAGGCTGCTCCCGCTTTTAGTCGTCGTAGTTTTTTTTAGAGTTGTGATTTCAGTTTTAGTGATTGCTTCTATTAATTTTACACACAATATAAATTTTAGTGAATGATATTATTTCTAAATAATTTATACTTGAATCTCCAAATAATGTTAAAACAATTACCTAAATCATTTTAACATTATTTGGGGATTGAAGTTAGGAGACAAATCTACATTTTATGAACAAATATTATTTATTAGATCACTGAAAAGGCATTTATTAGGTAATCGGTAAATTCATAGCCTTGTTTTATGTAGAGTTACTGTGGCGTAAGTGTAATCTTTCCTGTTTTAGTTTAGTTTTTGTTTTTTATTTTTATAATCGATTATTTCTTTTTGATTATCATTTTTAACCATTAGGTACTCTTTGTCCAGACTTTTTAGCTGGTAAATTTGTGAAATAAAACCTTATTTCAGTAAATGTTTTTTGATAAATATTATATTACGTAATTTGTAAACACCGATAACTAAGAATTTAAATTGAGTACTATACTAACATAGGCTATAAGATTTTTGGGACTAACCATCTATGGACATTGTCTGAAATAAAATAATTTGAAGTATTTTATTTTTTTATTTTTTATTTAGAGGGCCCACATCCTCCACGCGCTGCATCTGCTGAAAAACGGACAAGGCTCTGGCATAAACAGCAATATACTCGCCACCTATTACGTGGGGGGGGGGGGGATTAATGATATAACATAGAGTGTAAACTCTATATAACGACACTGTAGGAACCATGGACGTATTATAAGAGAGGGCATGCCATCTTTAAGTGAGCACTGAGTCACTGACGTCATAAAATTTGCGCGTGATTTCAAAAAGTGGGCGTTATCAGTGTACTATCAGCTTTCGTACATGTATATTCTGTGACAGTTCAGTAATTTTTGTGGAAATAAAAGGATAAAAGAAGATAACAATGAAGTGTTGTGTTCTATCATGTAAAACATATTCAGATAGACGTTCTGATGCTAAGAATAGCATCACATTTCATGCGTAAGTAATTTTAATTGTATTTTTTTTAGAATTGTTCTAGAAAAATCTCTCACTTTTGACCTTTTTGACATCTTCAAATATATTACTACTCGAAGATAGATGGCGGCGTTTTGTTTCACGAACACTTAATTTAAATAGCTACTTATATTTTACTATTAACATTTTATACTAATTAAATATACAGAAATTCGTTCAACGTTAACTCGTAAGTGATTTTTAATTGCTAAAATATTTCTCTAGTTTTTATAGAGCCGTCCGCATCTAAGTCGCCATCTATTGACAACTGGCAACAATAAACGTAAAACTTCAAAAATACAGGGACGCAATTAGAAACTGATAATTTCACAAGACAAGTTTCCTACGACTGTTTCATAATGGGCTGTACAATTGAATATTATTATTCAAAGTATGGCTAAATATTAAATTTAATTCAAGAACTGGGTCAGGCACATACTTGTAATAAGGTACCTCCACGTCAGCAGAGTTATAGACTATATAACATCACGCTAAAAATTATAGGAGCGGAGCAGCAACGAAATATGTACAAAAATGAGAAAATAGTATATTTTGAGACCATCCATTTTTAATTCCGCGACCAAAAGCCGCGTCACATACGTCCATTGCCGAGTGCTTAAGGGAAAAGTGTTATGACGGTGGGTGGCTATCCCGCCGTCCTCAGGCCCCGATCATGGAGGTATCGTTGGTCCTGGGCGTCTAATAAGTCTGCGGCGCCCTGGCCGTTGACTACGGAACTCAGTGGGAAGGGTACGTTTCCTCACTCTCTCGGCCGCCTCCTTCGCGAGCATGACCTGCTCGCAGAAGGACACGGCCGCGTTCCACCTACTCCTGCTGTAGACCATGGCTTGAGGCATGGAAGCTAGCGAGAGGGTATCCACGCCCAGACCCACTATGAGGTCCCGGCGCTAACTCACCCACGGTCAGAACTCCACCAACGTGTGGAGTGCAGTGTCTTCGTCAGAAGCCTCGCAGTGTTGACACTAGGGTGTTACCTCACGATGGATTCGAAACAGATACTTAATGAAGCCAAGGTTATCAACGGTCTATTTAAAATAGACACGTTGTTGGCCGTCAATCTACCCGCCCATACGGGAGCCCCGTATAGGGCCCCGTTATACTTTAGACGTGGATATAACCCCTACGGCAAATTTCGACAGTTCAGTTTGAGATAGGTATATTTGCAATTCAAAAAATATAAAACTCCTTTGTACCAAAAATCTGACTACGTCCCTGTTACGAGTGTGAGATAGTTAAAACTACGTAGTAAACTGACATTTTAATGAAGTAAGTAGTTATTGACCGCGAGATGGAAAATAAAGAAGTGGGCGGGACTAATGTTCCTTATCCTCCTCACCACTCCTTCACACCCGCGAAGAGTCACACTTTGTCTAATAGAAAAATTGTATTACACCACCTCTACTCTTATAATATCTCTATGGTAGGAACTATGCATTTTATGGCGTTATAGAGAGCTTAGACGTGCCTCGGAGAGCACGTTAAGCCGTTCGTTCCCGGTTGCCATACGAACATCTATGGCAGTCGTTAGGGGTATTTGGAGCCCTAAAAAATCCGACCGGTCTAACTACAGAACTTCGATATAGCCCATGGGTTGTGAAGGTCAGATGGCAGTCGCTTCACGGAAAATATCGAAGTTCAGCCGAAACACAGTTAGACTGGAAAGCCGACCCCAACTAAGTTGGGAAAAGGCTCGGCGAATGATGATAGAGAGTTTAGACACTTTAGAGACAATGTGACAATACGCGGAAATTATACTGATAGGTCATTTTACGTATGTGTCGTTTTGCGTATGTGGCATTTTAAGTTTTGGTCAAAATGCCAATGTGACAATATGCAAATGCGTCATTACGCGAGTCAGGATTGGTAATTATGCGTGTGAACGGTTTTTACACTATACACAGTGATTTTGTTTTACTAGCCATATTTACAGTTTGAAATTTTGTGAGCAACTAAGAATATGATAACGTATAGACCCTTACTTATTAGTCATAGTCAACTTATCTCGTTTATGGTCAATTGTAACCGTAGGACGGGTACTTCGAGATAGTGGGTGAGGGGTGGTCTCTATCTATGACGCTAGGTACTTACCTATATCATTTTGTCTGTTCTTCTAGGCATCCCTCTTGCCCCTATTTTATCCTCTATTGGGTTGATGCTTTGTTGATCACTAGTGCTATCCCCCCCGATTTAGATTTACTATATTTAGGCAGCCACATTGAAATTATCTAAATTAACGAATAACTTCACGCGTGGTAAATCATCTTGCTGGTTACGTTGTGTGTGTATGTATACTATGAGTGTAGTTACTGATTATTGGAAACTCACTCATTCACTGACTCCACCTATAGCTTTGCGAATCTGACTTTAAATGTAAAAAAGTTTAAGCGTTTATTATAACCAACATTAATAATTGAGTTTAAGTTCAACAACAGTCTACACGTGCAAGCAAAACAAAGGAACGAATTTCTTTGTTTCATTAGAAAGTTCGGTTTATTATGAGTTAGGATAATAAAGAGATAAAAAATTTAAGAACACAGCTGCTTTTTACAAATTTTGACAACTTAAAATCCTACGTACTTTTTATTATTTATTGCTGTCGTTATTCAGAGTGGGGTTTTTTCTTTTTATATTAGGTACGCCAAATTGACGACGTCCGCCTGATGGAAAGACATCTGGCGGGCCTACTACCTACTAGAGTGGCCATCAACTTGATGACCCAGTGATGTACCTCTTCCGTTCCGCTTAAAGAACCGAGAGTTGTAAGGAGGAAGAAATGAGTGCGTGGGCAGGGCGTTTCAGGCCTCGATGGTTCTACAGAGGAAATCGTTCCACTGTAGAACGATCGAGACCTGGAACGCCTTATATAATATAATAATCGTATTATGTCATGTTATAATTTATAATGGAGTGTATCATTGTATGTTTTCGGGTGTAAAGTGGCACTTCTTACATCTATCGGGCCCCAGCGACCTAGTGGCGCACCTGCTGATTAACGGACGAGGTTCGTAGATTACGGTACCCATGTGGTGGCTTCGGCCCCTACGTGGGTACCAGATGGTACAACAGGGTTGGTCCGGGGGGTACCACCGTGCAGCTGTGCTAAAGCCCCCCAAGTAACCCAACCCAGGCTGGGTTGCGTTAGGGGTTCAGCAGCTGCACTGCCGGGCCCGGGGCGATGTATGGTGCGGCAGGCATGGCACTACTTAGTCCAGTCACATTGTCAACTTGTATAACTGCAGGTACATTTTTTAACATCACTCAAAAAAGACAGTTCATGGAGAATTTTTATACAGTGCAATAAATGCCTTTTTGAAAATAAAAAACTATTGTGTAATGAAGGGAACTTTCTATAGTATTTTTGTGTACTATGCGGGCCGCGTCATTTGGCGAACCTAATATAAGAAAAAAAAAAACCGGTCAACCGGTGTCGGGCCATGCATAACATAGGGTTCCGTAGTTACCTATTATAAACTCTATAACTCCAAAACCAACAAATTCATCTGGTCCGTAATAGTTTTCCTTCAAAGTTATTACATGGCATTACATGGACTACCATCATGAATTTATTCAGATTCTTCTAGCTAGCCGTTTAGATTTTAGAAGGGGGGGAAGGGGGGAATCTGTTTTAACAAAAAAATGCGCTTTCAAGTTGAATATCTCGCGAACAGCCCCTAAATCAAAAAATGTCTTAGCAACCTCCCAATGTTTTAAAAATACCTCTCAAATGATACCCCACACGATGGGGTTGACACGAGAATAAAAATCATCCCCCCCTTTACTCGTAGGGGAGGTACCCCAGAAAAAAAAATCATAATTTTATTGTAGCACTTTAAAGCCGAGGACGGACGTACGAACATAATGAAACTATAATAAATATAACTAAAAATGAATAAAAGGGATTTCGTCAGAATAAGACTATAAATATGGCAATTTACAACTTATATATTGAAGAATGTTATGACTTTATGAAGATAAAACAAAACCTGTTTGTGCTATATTTTGTGACATGTTCAGTGCTTTTGATTATGTTGACCACAATATACTATCAACTTAACTGGATGCTTATGGAATTAGGGGAAATGTTCTGAATTTGATTCGGTCTTATCTGGGGGATCGTCAACAAATAACTGCAATTACAAGAGAGAATCCTAACACTAAATTAGAAGAATTACACACTCTTCTAATTTAGTGTTAGGATAAATAGAAGTGGCCCAAGGACGTTACCCTGCGCGCCGCCGCCGCCGTATCAGTATAATATACAGAATAAAATATTTTCAATATTAAAATGCCTCACGATATTAGGAAGGAATCTATTATCAAAGCACCCAAACGAGGGTCCCCCGTCCTCAGCCGTCCTCCCTAATCAGATGGGAATGAACGATCTTAATCATGGTGAATTTATGTTGCTTTCGCCTTAATACGAGGGGACGGTGTCGAACCGAGGGGTTGCACGTCCCGGGAAATTATAGGCTTTTAAATACATCAGAGACTCACAGATTTCCGCGACTTTTTTTCACGTACTGTACATAAAATCACACGCTGTTAGCCCGAAGGTGCGGGCAGAAACATGATAATCACCCACTTTTCGCCAGTAGCATGTAGGTTGGCATATAGGATGACTTGGGCCCGTAGAGATGTTATTAGGCATTCAATATCTCACCTTAGTACCAAACGGACTGGGCTCCGAACCATTCCCGACCCAAAAGTAGGCGTCAGGGCCCGCGCCGTCGTAGTGCAAGTTCGGAATGTAGAATGTCTTCGCATCCAGCACGCTGATGTTACCAGAACGAAGACCATGGGCTAGCCGCTTGAACTCCGGCAGGACCCGGGGCCTTGGCGGGTCTAGACCCGGGGGGATGAATATGTCACCAAAGTTTACCTAGAAATTAAAAAAAGTAAACGTTAACATTCAAAAATCTTCAAAAGCTCTATTATTATTCAACTCTATTTAAAATCCATGACGAATAATTTGAATAATCGAATCGATATGACAATTCTAATGCTCATTCAGTTCAAATTATAATCGAACGAACGCGTCATTCATAATTTCAGCGCCAATGATTGCGGAAGATGGCGACCAAACGTCAAATTTTGGCGGGAAACTAACAAGCATGCGCGCCAAATTAATCGATATTTTGTTTTGGATATTGTAACAATAGAGCTTTTACGTATTATTTTATGTTGGTTTGGTTTGTTCCTTCCACCACAGCACAGGTTAGAACTTCATGTTTAGACATATACATAGGTACCTCACGCCTATATCCCGGACGGTTACACACACTGTTCGACTAATTTTGTAGGTCCTCTGTAATATGTGACAAGCCTATTGGGATAACCGGGAGCTGCTATAGAAAATTCATAACCACCTGTAATTTAAACCAATATTCAAACAGCCAGGATCGATATTACATACCAATAAATATAAACTCAGCAGTCAAAACCTTTATTTATTTATTTATTTATTACATTGTGGATCACTGGTACATAGGTAAGATGTTGACCTTTATGTTTAGCTGGAAGAATTAACGGGAATAATGATTGTTATTTGCGGTTGTTAATCAAAATCATCCGATCTTAATTCCAGATTACATTTAAACCTGACATCTTTTCCCAACCCAGTTGGGGTCGGCTTTCCAGTCTCTATGAACGAGATGAACTCTAATAATTTCCATGAAGCGATTTCTATCTGACGTCCACAGTACAACCCGATCGAGATCGAAGTTCTGGAGTTAGACTAGACGAGTCTCGCTCTACCTATCTATTCTACTCAATAATTAAATAAATGGAGTTGTGGTACTTACAGTAAACCTTCGACACCAAACACTGAGCCACTTTATGTCCCTCAGTCTCTTCCCACCGGGCAGTTTGAGCAATATGTCGGAGTTGCTGTGCGATGACAGGATAGGTGGGTCTCTGAAATAGGTTATTATTTTGTCTATGATTGTATTTGCATATCATAAAGTGGAATCATCAAAACAAATCAAATAAATGATTTGATTTGATACGATTATTATTTATGAATCATTAATTTATTACTAGCGGTTTTTGCTGGCTTTCACGTGTTGTAAGTATATTTCTCTGGCGCCAAAAGGTAGCTAATAGGGAGTAATTATTTTGCAGACACGGGTACCTATTACTCCTAGTAACGTAAGTAACTACATACACACATACCTGCATATTATCACGCCTATATCTTCGATGGGATAGGCAGAAATGAATTACACACCCACGCTTTACCAGTAATTTTGTTAGCCCCACATATACAGGATGTCCCATAACCAGCGTCAGCGTCAAGCCGACGCGACGCCGAGTAATATGCCAGGTCATAAGTTATCAAAAAAAAAATTAGGTTCGACAAAAAGTGTCATTTTTTTCCAAACTGTAGAAGCTGCCTTAAAATTTTAGACCCGGGTATACAGAAGCAATTATCAGAATTATATGTATAACTTAAAAAAAGGTATAAAAACCAAGAATTGTTGTAAAAAGATCATCGCAAGGTGTAGGTACATGTTCTCTTTTAAATTTCTAATTTTTTTAAAATGTCCTGGGTATTTTTTTACGATAACTCTTATGATTGGCCTATCCCCCGGTTTCGGCTTGAAGCCGACTTATGGGACACCCTGTATAATAGGGCAAGCATATTGCCGTTACCAAGCACTGTCACTATGTAATTCCATTTTTCCAATTTCCAAGAGCCAGGACAAATGTTACACACCCATAAATAGGATATCTAACATAAGTTATAACTGTAAGCATAATAGGAAACAAGGAAAATCATTTCTCAAATTTTCTTTTTGTGTGGTGGTAACATTGACGACGCGTTATCGCGAGACTCCCCCGTTTAGGGGTCCTTAGGGGACAATACTCCCCTTCTTCATAGCAATTATCTTCATTTAATTACCAAAACAATCTTTCTATTGTTATTCATATTTTTTTAATGGGTACAGCATTTGAGCATTATATTTAAGTAGGTCTTTATTGAGATAATATTGTTTTGGAACATTATTTTGTGTTTTCAGCGAGTTTATTTCACATACATACTTATCACTGTGCATGGTGCATAATCTGCATGATTTATAGCCGCGTTAGGGCCGCGTTAGGGCCGCGTAGCGTTCAACGTGTTAATACAATTTAGACGTTTGTTATACAGAGGACAGAGGCAACCAGCTTAAAGTAAGCCAATTTAAGCTTGTGTTACGGGATCTAGATAACTAATTAACATAATTAGGTATATAGATATTTACTTCTTAATACATACCTACATAATTTAAACCAGTAGTTCCAGAGATTACCGCTTTACCAAACAGACAAGCTAAGACTTCTACTAAGATTCTACTTAGTGGTAGGTATGTAAGATCTATCGTGGTTGGTGGAATTGGCGGTTTGAATTATAGAATGGTTATAATTTACTAATACCTACATGGGACCAATAAAATTACTGGCAAAGTGTATGTGTAATACACCTCTGTCTACCATTTACGGATTCCGGCGTGACTTATGTCCGTCTGTCTGTCCCAACAGATAAACTCTTTAGTTTTATAATATCAGTAGGCCTATATTCTCTAGATACTTAGTTCAGATTTAGGAATACCTACCTAATGGTATAAATGTTCTACTTTCCACTTTACTTTTCTGAGCTATTATTAACACACACATATCACGCCTACATCCTCGAAGGGGTAGGCAGAGGTACATTACACACCCACAATTTGCTAGTATTTATTGTCCCACGTAATAGGGGGCAAGCCTATTGCCGTCACCGTCACGTCCAAAATGGCCGAATGAATTTAATAAAAAGTAACAGCTATACATATTGGTATTTTGAAAAAAAAGTTGAAACCCGTTGCCTTGCGAAGAAATGTTGATGAAAGACAACAAAATCTTACGTGCCAGCCGCTATGGCACAGTCAATTAAAGTCCTGGGCGTCTCGGACTATATTATTAACTGACTGAATAATGTATGTTCATTTAAAAAAAGGGTAAATTTTCGACATTTAAACATCTCAACACGGAACTGTGTAGAATTGGGACGTTGATCACGTCACGCACAATTTATTATTTCCATTTCGTTTCGTGAATATCAAACGACACGATACTCTCCACCGTTTTCTATAGAATTTAGATAAATATATTTTAGGGTTCCGTACCCAAAGGGTAAAACGAGACCCTATTACTGGGGACAGGTACTACCCTACCCTTCACAGGGCTGTATTTCATAAGCCGTGATAGACTTTTGTTTTTTTTACAGATGATGTATTTTGTTGCTGCCGTATAGAAATACGAGTAGGTAGGTACTAAAAACAGTACCTATGATTTTTAGATTCAAAAGGGTTCACTTCAGGAGAAGGTATCTTCTCCTGAAGTGAACCTTTAACCCAATTTATATTATATTTCTTTACTATAAGTATCTTAGTTTCTATATTGCCAGCAGGCGTTATGGGCCAGTTAAATTGGTAAAAATCTCTGTATCCCAATTGTAAACTCGTATAGCAATACTTGCTTGTATTTGGACATCCGAAAAGTTGTGCCAGTAGGGTGATGTCCGCGTCTAAAAATTATTTGATTTGTTTAAAATCTAAGATGTAAAGGCATTAATTTATGTTCCCAACTTTATAATTACTCAATGTCAAAAGTTTTTTTTGCAAATTCTCTTCTTTTTCTCGCTTTTTTTGTTTTGAAACTTTTTAACGTTGAATCGATTTTGGGTTCAATTCACATAATATCGAAAACAACTTCAGTTTAACTTTTTAAGGAAACCCGTGACCTTTCGTCGTCGCTTTGTTTAAAAGCAAACTTAACTCTTTTGTGGAAAGTTTAACATTTAATGAAGGGCTTCATCATGCTACCTTTATTAAAGTGTTCAATGATTAGGTAAGTCCTTTTATTTACAATTAAGAATTACAATACACATACTCGTACTTAATAAAACAATACAATTCAAACTAACTAAATAACATGTACATAATATTAATTTATACCTACTAAAATGACATCTAAATTCTAACATAGGTAAGTAGTATTAAGTCATTCTTTGTTATACTTGACTGAAACTGAGCGACTGTGAGACAGACCATAGAGGCACGTTTTACGAGCGCCACTGGAAATACCTTCTGCGTGTGAGCCAGAGACGACCGGCAAAAGACGTGAGAGCGGCCGCGGCCTTGGGGCGCGAAATAAAAAAAAAAAGAGGCACGTTTTTCACTCATTCGTAATGTGAATGAAAAAGAGAAAAAAAATAAAAAATTATTTGATTTGATTTGAGAATTGAATAAGAATATTTTTGTCAAAATACATTTTAGCGACAAAAAACTGCTGTCGTATAGTTTCTGTTTATATTTCATGTATGATGTATCCTATGACACCCCGGAGACAAATGCCTTTCATTTGAGATCTCATTTATCCAGATCCGTTCAGCCGTTTGGCCTGTACACACATACCTACATAGGTACATACATACAGTACATACTTCCTACCTACATAAGATCGTAAAACACTAAACAACCCTCTCTGGCGCAGTAGGGTAAAATACCTCTTACCGTTCGTTCCATACCTGAGGAACAAAGTAACGGGACGAACGGGAATACACCATTTAGGATTATAATATTAAGGTTCAATAAAAAAGTTTCCGAAGGCTAAGTCAATAGCTAAATATTGTCCAACGTCTAAGTTTACAACATAAAGATCAGTCTATTCTACATACCTTGTTATGTAATCTTCAGGAAACGGCACCAAAACCCCTTCTGGACTCGGCTGCGGGGTATCACCGACCCAGAAATAGGCGTCTGGACCTGTGCCATCGTAGGCGAACCCTCGAATGAAGACTGTGTTTTCGTCAACAGCGTATACTGCTCCTTTGATACCATGGGCGTACATTGTCAGACGGCCGATCATGCGGCCGTAGTATGGTTCGGGTTGACGTGCAGCCGCTGTACCTGGAATAAAGATAGCAATAGTTATTGCAAGGTCACTTAGCTGGAAAAGGTCTGAGTCAATATAGCCTGGTGGCTAAGGTCTTACGACACTACTGAAGTGAACCCACTCCTAACACAAGCACTTTTAGCTTAGCTGGAAGGGTTCACGGGAATAATAGTGACTCGTATTTGTGTGATTTCTAGTATTCTTTAAAAAATATAACCCTTTCGATGACGCAGCCGGGTAAAACTAAGCACCTTTTTTTCTTAAGTTCCGCGCACCAAGGCCGCGGCCGCTATTTCGTCCATTGCCGACCACGTCTGGTGAGCACACAGGTTAGTTATTTTGAAATGTTACAAGTAGGTAAGATATAAAACTAAAAGATTTTAATTTGATTGAACGCATTAATATCAGAAATTACTAATACGGAATCAAAAATCTTTTAATATTCCATAGCCAATTAACCAAAGATCAAGTAAGTATAGAATATAATAATATGTACGTCAAGATCAAGTTAGGTCGTAATAATAACTAGTCTGTCGACATTTATCTAGATCTAGGGCAACGCCATAACTCGCACACTGAATGATCGCAATAAGTTTCGAGGTCCTGGGCTAGTGGTGTCATGGTGTCTCGGTCAGCTGGTAGAACGTTCCGCCTAAGAAAGACACAAGGTGCAGCGCCTGATTTATCTCCGACCAACAATATCGGTTATGTGATTGTCAAACTATTTTATCTAGATATTTTAATCATTGAAAATTCCAGTGTTTGTGCACAAAATAAAAATAGCGTGCCAAAAAGAAAGATAGTAAAAAAGTTGAAAAAGTGGGTAGGTAGGTACTATTTTGTGTTGCCCGCGGCTCCGCCCGCGTGGATGTCGGTTTTCGCGACCAAACATACCATCATAAATGTCCTCTCTTAAGATCTAATCTATCCTTGTACCAAATTTCATCAATATCAGCCAATTTTCATAAATACCTAACAATAATAAGCTCGACTACCTCGGTGGCACAATGGTACTATGTACGGACTGCCACACTCGAGGTCTCGGGTTCGATTCCCGGGTCTGGTGGATAATGTATAATTCTCTTTAGAATTTTACCCAGATAATTATCCCAGAGTCTGGAACTTGTGCCCGGTAAATGGCAATAGGCTCGCCCCCTATTACATGGGACCTAACATAGCTGGCGAGATGTGGGTGTGTTTGCACACCTCTGCCTACCCCTCCGGGGAAAAAGGCGTGATGCTATGTTATGTTATGTTTATGTTATCTCCGGTTCTAATCAACCGATTGCGATGAAACAAACGTAAGATTTTAAGTCTGACCAAGCCCTGTCTAACAAAAAAAACCGCATCAAAATCCGTTCAGTATTTTCTGCGTCCATCGCGAACAAACAGACAAACAGACAGGAAATTAAAAAAAAAAAATTTCGTGTTCAGTATCGTTAACATAACATAATCCAAGTATTTTTTTTTTCAAATATCTCCAATGTACAGACACGACCACTTTACAATTATATAATAGTATAGATAGAAAAAAAACAACGAAAACAATAACAGCTTGGTGTATTCCAGTATTCATAGTTTCCATGGATCAGAAAGTCTAGGCTGAGCAGGCTGACTGAACCATATATCATGATGAAAGCAGTACTTACCTAATAATCTTCTTTCAGTGCCTAGACTCTAAATACAAACAGACAAAAGACGCAGCGAGGGAATTTTCTATACCTACTAATATTATAAAGAAGATAGCTGATTTTATTGTTTTTTTGCATTGAATATCCTGTGAAACTACTGAACCGAATTAAAAAATATTTCACAACACCTATATAATATCAAGGTACAATTAATAGGAGTGGCTTTACAATGAAAAATATTATTAACCCTCAGCATGCCTGGTGACCAAAAGTTACACGGTATGCCTTATAGGGTCTCACGGACCCGAACTATTAGCCCCCTATAAACATGTAGTAGCTAGTGTATTAAATTAATTGATAAGCTAGCAGTATAATATGCTACAGTATGTAATAAAAATAACCCAGAATCAATATGTTATTTATTCTTATAATTAAACATAAGCAGCGATTTTAACAAAAGCGTAAGCGTAGCGTTTTTCTTTGCATGCATCATGTGTTGTACTTAAATAACAGGTACACGCGCACATAAATCACATCTTTGTTCTAAACAACCGTACCCTGGACTGAAATGACAGGTGTCGGACGTCTAGAGACTCATAACGGTCAGCTACTGTTGGACGGTTGCGTGCAAAATTCAAATTTGAATGAACTGCAGCAATTGCGTTACCACGTGGAGGAGTTCGCGAATGTCTGCTAGTTATTTTTATATAAATTGGGGGTGCAAAATCCAAAAGGGTTCCTTTGATGTGGGTTTGCGAATTCTCTGCGGTTATGTTTGCATTCTGCTTTTGGAAATAGACTAAGTAAATGTCTTTACTTTAGAGAATACCGTTTTATTATTAGGTTGCTAGGACCTAGGTTGCTAGGACCTAGGTTGCTAGGACCTAGTTAGATTTATAATTTGTGTAAGTTAACATAATTTTTTTATAAGTTATTATAAAATATTTATTGACCGAGCGAAGCGTCTATATTTCGAGATTGGCGATTTTGTTTTCGTCCGTGTGTATGTGTTAGTTTTTATCCGATCTTCACGAAACTTGGCACAAGTGTTCCTTGATTTAATACAATTTTTTCTTGTTGAGCTTTTTTGGATTGAGGGGAAAATGGGGTAAATATGGTCAAATAACGTTTTAACGGTTTTCAGGGCAAGTGGTCCTGTTTTTTATCCGATGTTCAGGAAACGTGGTACAAGTATTGCTTTACTATAAATAATATTTTTAGTGGAGTATTTTTATTGGGGTTAAATCGCGAACAATAAAAATGATTTTATTGTTCGCGAGGTCTACTGTTCGAACATAGGGTGACCACTAGTTTATCTTTATCTTTATATATATAATTGTACTGTACGTGTGTATGTCACTGAACTCCTCCTAAACGGCTGGACCGATGTTGATGAAATTTTTTGTGTGTGTTCAAGGGGATTCGAGAACGGTTTAGATTCACAATTTGGTTCTTTTTTTGCAGGACAACGTCTGTCGGGTCCACTAAAAAAAAAAGAACCACATTGTGAATCTAAACCATTCTCGAATCCACTTGAACACACAAAAAAATTCAGTGCTAAAAAACCGCTCTTCCGAAGGATCAATTCAAATCGGGTATCCCTAGATTTAAGTGCCGAAGAGTGTTTTGTCAAGAGATTGATTTTTTCTACCCTAACCTACAGCTTTGTGAATGTGTGAGTAAATCCGAAGCGGAATAATGGTGGACCTTTGGTTTGTAACTTCACGGAATTTTATCATAACTCAACAGATGGCTCTGTTAGATTCTACTGAGTTACGCTATTGTTTCGTTACACGATAACATCGTTTGGTTTCCAAACATACATAATTACTACTAACCTATTACGCGAAAGAGTAGCTGGTTTACGTTCCATTTCACGCAACTGTCAGCTGGGAAAAGTATTTAGTTCGCAGTGTTTGTTCAGACAACAATGGATTTGTATAATTATTGGTGTCACTTCGTTGTAAGTATTAATCGTTCTTGAAATCGGTTTGATTCCCACGACGGATTGCATTGTGGTAGTGTCTTAGTACGTCTCTTTAGCTGTTTCTAGGTGTTTATCCGCAAACATTTATGCTAATTGTGTAAGTAGGTGTTTTTTTAGTCATTTAACAGGTGTGAAGAAGGGGCAGGACGCTAATAAACAATTAAATAATCTAGTGGTCGCCTTATGGTCGAATCCACCCCATCCCCCTCTCCCAAATAAAAAAAACTCCATTAAAATATTGTTTCTAGTAAAGGAATACTTGTGCCAAGTTTCGTGAAGATCGGATAATAAAAGGGACCGCTAGCCCTGAAAAACATTAAAACATTATTTGACCATATTTACCCCATTTTCCCCTCAATCCAAAAAAGCTCATGTTGAAAAAATGGTATTAAATCAAGGAACACTTGTGCCACGTTTCGTGGAGATCGGATAAAAACTGTGGCTGCTAGCTCGGAACACACATACATACAGACGGACAAAGCAAAATTGTCCAATTTCGAAATATAGAAGCTTCGCTCGCTCGGTCAATAATTAACAAGTCCAAAAGAGCTTGGAAAGTACCTATAGAAATAAATTCCCAAGAACTACATGCAGAGGGCGTTTAGGAACACCCCACGTCGGAGATCCGTAAGTTACTCTCATTTATCTCACGAGTTGTTATAAATCGAATCAGCATTTTCTAACCGAATACTCGTATCTCCGGAACCCCTGAATTGTGTGCACCCTAAGTCTTCTGTCTTCACGACAGTTAGGCCACCCTACAGTTTAACGTAACAAGGTTTGCTTTATAGAAGTGGGAACTATCTTCAGAAGATCAGTTTATCATTATCTAGCTGAATATCAGTGGGTCAACCTGTTCTATAAAAGTAACATTACCGGGACAAAAAGTATACATAAGCAACATCATCATAGCCTGGCCAGTATGTTACATCTCTATAGATAGACCATAGTGGACAGACCATTCTGAGATCTTGGCGAGAGGTGCTGACTGACTCTGGCGATCTTAAACATTTGTTGTAAGCCATATGCTCCTGTTACATAGGAACAATACTTACCTAATACTTAGTCATGGTTTTCGGGGAGACAGCCAAGATTATAGGGAATAATTACACCCCAATATAATAAAAACAAACGCTGTGTTGAGAGACCGTTAATCTACACTGCCATCGTAAAAATAGGCGTAATACGAATGTAGTAACAGCCGCATTTCTTTGTATTGAATTGGGCATCTTTACTCTTAGTATTCTTTTATAACTGTGTCAGTCTGTATTTTTTATACAGCCCTGTATTATAAAGGTTCACTTCCGATCAGTCCAGCACGCAGAGCTTCCGCACGTCAAATTACTGTCATTAATGTCAATATTGTACGTGCGACGTGTGTTACCACGAACGTAGTTTCTAGTCCTTCAAGGTAGGCACATTGAAAAGCGATGACCGCAAGCCCACCCTTATCTGTGAATGTGTGCAGTGTAAGGGACAGGGCTCGATCTCACATCGTTCACATTGTATGGCAATTCTTTATTCTTTGCACTAAAGTAAAGGAGGTACTTTCCCAAAAACCCTTTTATTTATATTCATAATGATCCCATCTAAAGTTTGTTGTTGTAAGCGTTAACTGCGCTTTATATTGCGTACTTTGGTGCTTTTATTTGAATAGTAATGGCTTAGAGGCTGAAAAGGCTCGTATTCAAATACGTACCTACATATAGCAGTCGTTACGGGTATAGAGAACCCTAAACCAAAATCCGATAGTCTAACTACATAGCTTTGACAACGCCCATGGAAAATATCTAGTTTAGTCGCATCGAATCTATATACAGAAATGGTGAATGTAATTTTTGTCCCCCCTTACCTCTCAAGAACTGCTTATGCTCCAATGATGGTTGACCCCTCTGGATAGCCCTCGATCTGGAGGCAAGCCAAAAAATCGAAAATTTGACCTAGCCCTAAGGGGTCCAAAAGTTATAGGCCAAAACCTATGGCGTGGTGCGGCACGAAGCACCGCGCAAGACACCGTACTAGTTTAGACAGAAGAGCCGACCCCGGGTTTGGAAATAGCTTTCAATGCAATTAGATTTAGGTATTGATAGATGAAAAACATTTGTAAACAGTTGGTCTACTCTAAAGGGTAATAAAACTGCATTTGCAAACACAGAACATGTTTAACCTCTTCAGTAAACAAGGGGTCTTTCGAACATATAACCTGTCTGACATTGTTGTATGTGAATGCAATGCTGATATTGTAGGTAAAGTAACATCGGAAAACTATTAACAAAAGTAACTAAGCCTAATGTCGTCACAGGGCACCATATAGGAAATCTACCTCAACTTTAATGTTCAATTGATGACATCAAATTGCTTAAACATACACAAGGAATGAGTTTGCTTAAACTTTTTGTGATCTGTTTATAATTTCTATATTTCATACACAATTGCTCATAATCACACCTAAATTCACCGCATTGTTAGAAACGATCAATACTTCAATAACGTCGTTCGCATTAATCGCGTTGGATATATGACATGAACCTAACTCATAATAACGGGCCAGTTTAACCTCTACTCTAGTTAGAGAGAGGTTAAGCGAAGGTAGGTACCAAAATATTATTTTTCGCAAGAATACCGTAAAAATTTTCATGTAACGTCAGAGCAAGAGTTTGGATAAACGAGTATCGAAATGCGGAGACAAAACTGTATTAAAGTGTACGTGAGGGTGGCACTGGCACCCCCGCAGCGGGTAGGGGTGCGGTAGGGTTGTCTCAGATGATGAAAAACTAATTTTTAATAAACAAAATTTAAAAGGCTTATTACCGGCGTAAAAGACTAAAAGTAATGTGAATTAAATTAACAACAAAATTAGAAACACAGTGTGGAGACCTCTTTGCTGAATTTTGATGTCACGGGCTCACGGCTGACACTGGTTGCTTCTTTTTGCCCATCTATCCTTTTGGTGACCATAGTCTGGCTTGATAGATGTTGAGCTCGAGATTCTGTGCACCCAGTCATACTTATTCCAATAATTGTTTCCTCGAGTAACGCACACACATACAGTCAAACCATTCGGATTTTTTTAGGGCTCCAACTACCCGTAACGACTTCCATTGATGTTCGTATGGGAACCGAGATAGACAGCTCAGCTTCTAAAAATACATCCTAAGAGGTTAATGCTTGTTTAACCTTTGCAATATGTTAACCTAATCGGATCCCACTTATGAATATTATGTACTATGAAAAAGTGTCAACCCTAGTTTCCCCTAGTGCATTAAATCTCGGGGGCGAGGTATGTCAATCAAAACATCTTTTAATGGGGCGGCGATTCCGCTTAGGATATTAGATGAATACGGCTGTGTTGTAGCGATAATGATAATGGGTCCACGGGTGCCGGTTATAGGTAATGTTAGTCCTGACCTGAGGGTGGTGAGTGGTGTTGAGCTGCTTCGATTGTGTTTGCTCGACCCGGGTAGAAATATTTGTCATCCGCAAATGAGTTAGGATCATTCATCATTCACCGAGTCTTTTCCCAACTCAGTTGGGGTCGGCTTTCCGGTCTAACTGCGATTCGGCTGAATTTCGATATTTTCCGTGTAGCGAATGCCATCTGACCTCCACAACCCATGGGCGATATCGAAGTTCTGAAGTTAGACCGGTCGGATTTTTTTGATTTAGGGCTCCAACTACCCCTAACGACTGCCATAGATGTTCGTATGACGACCGGGACCGACGGCTTAACGTGCTCTCCGAGGCACGGAGCGGTCTCAGTGTCTTAAGAAATGGTCACCCATCCTAAGACCGGCTTACTAGATGTGGCTTAACCTTTGCAATGTGTTAACATTGTCGGTTACCACTAGACCATGAGCCCCTCATGTGTTTGTATTGTTATGTTATAATTATATTATGTCGGTTTTCCGGAATGGATGGACGAAACTATATTCATCCACTGATCCATTTCCCAACCCAGTTGTAGTCAGACTTTCCAGTCTCTACTGTGAGGCGATTGAACCTCGAGTTTTCCGTGAAGCGACCGCCACCACACAGCCGATATAGAAGTTAGACTGTTTGGATTTTTAGGGCTCCAACTACTTGTAACGATTGCCATAGATGTTCGTATGGGAACCGTGACAGATACGGCTTAAAAAACGTGCTCACCGAGACTCGAAGGGGTCTCAATGTCTTAATTAAAGAAATAGTCACCCATCCCAAAATATTGGCATATTATGGAACGTTTGAATTTTGTTAGTTTTGCTGGCTTACGTAATAGGAGGCGTTTGGGGAACTTACATGATTGCCAGAGCCTTGTCTTTTGATCGGTAGTTACAATATTTACCTATAGTTGAGATTGGTTGACTTTAAATATAATTTTAGAAACTCGAAAAATAATTTTACTCCACAATTTCTTTGGCTGTTATAGTTCGCGAGGGGGATAAGCTGAGGTTTGCATTTGTGTCAGTGACCACGAAAAGAAGAGTAAAATCTCATTGTGTAGTATGTGTAAACATGTGTGTAAAAGAGGTCACATATACGGTCACGTACACCGCACTCACATAAATGCAAAGCTCCGCTTATCCCTCGCGAACTGTGCTACTTATCTGCATTTTCATTGATAAAAAACACCTATCTATGCAACTGTCAAGATAATATATTTATATATAGAAAGAAATAATCGCCTCTTGAACTTCTGTAGTAATGTAAAAAAACCGTTGCCTTTGAATTTTGACAGATCGATAACTTTACCTTTAACTTGCTGTCACACTAATTTATATTCTAATACTTTTACATAAAATACAAAATTGAATAGTTATATCAAATCACCATGTCAGACGTTTGATGTTTAGGGTTGTCCGTAAATTGAGAATATATTGGGTATAATGTCAAAGGGGTTTCATAGGAAACGCGTGAAGGAATATCGATGGGTTTTGTTTTACGAGTGCATGTCATGTCACTTGAGAAGATAATGGAGTTGCTAGCTGAAGATTTGTGTTATCTCGTACCTACTAGTGGACGTCTTCATTTTCAGTTTTCAGTTGCGTGATCGTGTAACATCAACTAAACTAACTAACTAACTCATCTAAAATGCTTTTTAGAAAATGATGTTTTGCTAATTAAGACGCTCGCTTCTTCTTCGCTCGCTTCTTCTGCACAACGATGGCCCCAATCAATGTATGTATGCGACATCTCTTAACCTATCAACTTGAAATTTGGCATAAAGATATAACATAAGCCTGTGTAGCAAGTGGTTAGCTGTATAGTTTTTGAGTTATTAGGTAAGCATTAAAGAAACATGCCTTTGACAGTGCTAAAAAAATTTGATTGTTGCCTCGCGTGCGAAATTTAAATTTTAATTTAATGCAGCATTTGAAAATTAATTGTTGGCTCGCGCCATTGTTGAAAAGTTTATTTTTTAAATTTTAAATTTTTTATCTTAGGTTCGGTAGGGTTAGGTTAAGATTCCGCCAGCTCCTCTTTGCTCTTTATTATTTCGATGTAACCGCTCGCGTTCCAGCGAATACCTAGTAACATTATAATAATAAGACCACTGGGTCGTCCATATTTGTCGAACAAGCTAGAGACCCCGCGAACGTTAAAATATTATTTGGGTATGTTTCCACGCATTTCGCCCCGAATCAAGAAAAATCGGCCAAGAGCGAGTCGGTATCGCGTACGAAGGATTCTAAAATCGGCAAAATAAAAAATAGTTTGTTGTATGGGAGCCCCTACATATTTATTTTATTTTTTAGTATTTGTTGTTATTGCGGCACAGAAATACATCATATTATTATGTGAAAATTTCAACTCTCTAACTATCACGGTTCAGACTCTCTACACAAATAGGTACTGGTGACAGACGGACGGACGGACAGCGGACTCTTAGTAAGTTGTTGCTGCACACTTGTGCCAAGTTTCGCGGAGATCAAAAATGTGACTGCTAGCGCGAAACACATACTAGACAGACAGATGGACGAAAGCAAAATTGTCCAGTCTCAGAAAAACAGACAGACCAAATATTGGCTGCTAATTTGGAATTACAAACAAGCACTTTTATTTTATTTATTTGTTTAGATGTATTTTCAACCTTAACCTTTTAACTGGTCACTAACTTACAAACTGGTTTGAAGAACGTCATGGGGCCACAAGTATCATACTTAACAACACAGATCCGATTAGGAGCTGCGAAAAGGTTAAAAAGTTAAGCGGAAAGAGTGTGGCACGTATCACACTTACATAATCGCAGACCGAAGTGCAAAAGGGCAAAACTGTACTATAATTGCAATGCAAATGCACAAAACTGTACTATAATCGCAGTGCAAATGGGTCAAAGTGAACGAGTATATAGATACTATTAGAGGAAGTTTGAAAGTTGTGCCAGTGACTGAAAAATTGTGAAGCGAGCGACTCATAACAAAGAACAGCTTTAGAAGCAGAGGTAGGCCCAAGAAATTATGGGTGGAATGCGTGATAGAGGATATGACAAGGAAGTGAGTGACTGAAAAGATGACGTCTGATTGGGATGTGTGAAGGAGTAAGCCATGTTGCGGTGACCACATACAGTTGGTATAAGGACAGGTAGCTGAGGAAATAGGGAAAACTGATAGCGACAATTTCGTAGAAGAACTCCGAAAATGAAGCGGGTTCTGTCGGTCTTAGATTGAATAAATCAGACATTTAATTAGTTCATAGCTGATACAATCCGGATAGTATTAAATTGGCTCATGTTTCCCTAACGTTTTGGAAGAAATGCAATAACAGCAGCCACAGGTAGACTGGCCTGGGTTACATAGCGCGGGTACCATACCCCCTGTACTTACCAGCAGTGCGAGCACGGCGTGTCGACATTGTCGGTCCACCTGTTTGCACCAATGATATCGCAGAAAATGTCGCTACTTCACACATTTTTGTCATTTTCTACGATATCATTGGTGCAAACAGGTGGACCGACAATTATGTCGACAAGCTGTGCTCGCACTGCTACTGTGCTACTCGTGCAAAACCGGGGAGAACCACTACCTAGTGTAGTAGCTTATGCCAAGTGCGTGGAGCCGCGGGTCATAGCTAGTTTCAAATAAATATAAATCTTCAATTAGAAAGTTGTCAATGTTATTTAACAATTATGTAACTGACATGGATATTATGTTATGACGCCCGTAGTTTTGACTGAGTGGAATAATCTACGATTTACCACGGTAGGCACAAACATAAACACATATAAACATGTCAATATCCCCGAGGGGGTAGGCAGAGGTGACGGGGATTTTATACATACACATTTTGACAATAATTTTGTCGACTCCCCGAGTGATAGGTGGCAATAGAAAAACACGCAAAAAACGGCTACAAATTCAGTGGGACCAAATTGAAATACCAACACGTGAAACGAACATAACAAAGTACAGTCCAATTGAAAACATCCTCCTCTTTTTGAAGTCTAGTTAAAAAAAACCATTCTGTATACGAGTAGTAAGAACCCTCAGGGCAATTATCTCTATACTACGTATAAATAGAGCGCTGATAACCGGTCTGAACCACTAACAACCACTCTGCACGTCTGAACAGTCAAACAGTCGAGGATGACGTAACGTCACTACAGGTTCCCAGTTTAAGATTGCGGGATTGTTTGTTTTGACGTGTTTTAATGTAATGTGGTGCCTGTAAGTGGAACGCAAACATATATTGGGCAACCAATATCAGAGCCGCTTAGTATTCGCCACGAAGAAAACGGATAACACTCGCCCTCTATATAATACAGAAACTCAATGTAAGAACCTAAATGTAACTTACCTATAGAGGCTATAGATATAATTTTGAAGATATATAATACAATGTGGACCCGAGGCCTCTGACCTTGACCATTATTGTGACATCATTTTATGTAGATTAGCATTACTTGTATAAGCTTCTATAAGCTTTAAATAACTTAACTTTTATAGGGATACTAGCTGACCCGGCAAACGTTGTTTTACTTTAGGGGTGGACTACCCTTAACATTTAGGGGGATGAAAAATAGATGTTGTCCGATTCTCAGACTTACCCAATATGCACACAAAATTTCATGAGAATCGGTCAAGCCGTTTCGGAGGAGTTTAACTACAAACACCGCGACACGAGAATTTTATATATTAGACTAGCTGACCCGGCAAACGTTGTTTTGCTTTAGGGGTGGACTACCCTTAACATTTAGGGGGATGAAAAATAGATGTTGTCCGATTCTCAGACCTACCCAATATACACACAAAATTTCATGAGAATCGGTCAAGCCGTTTCGGAGGAGTATGGCAACGAAAACTGTGACACGAGAATTTTATATATTAGATTTTATAGGGATATATAAATAGGAAACGTACCCACGACTATTAAAAAAACCGGATAAGTGTGAGCCGGACTCACGCACAGAGGCCGAGGGTTCCCAAATGTAAACATGTAAGGTTTTCGCATTTTTCCTTTATCTGTAATTTTATCTGTGCGTTCTACTGTGAAAACAGTTTTGTGGGACATAGTATTAAATTATAAGCACTAATATGTAGTTATTAAATAAAATAAAAAATTCTGATTCTGAGTTCACGGGAAGTAGGTAGGTACCTACAAGTTTTGATTCCCTTGCGACTTGCGAGTGTCAAAAATATGCAGCTTTAACTAACGGCTGTATCTTTTGATTGCGGGGGCTTAGAAGTTTGATTTTTCACAGCTCCAAGGGACAGTAGACCTGAGATATTGGGCGCTTTCACATTACACGATATCGTGGATTTTATCGTGGCGATATCGCGACGATATCGTGACGATATCGTCACGATATCGTAGTAGCAGCAGTAACATAACTTAATAAATTTAAGGTTCATCACTTTAATGCAATCCTAATATGTAGTACCTTTGAATATTAATAAAATACTAAGTATTATTTGTATGTGCTACCAGCAATCGGTCGGTGCCAAGCGAGAGAGGTGACTGAGCGTGATACTTAGATAATTTTTTTTTATAAATACATAGATATTATATATTTGGTCGCGTTTTAGCACAAAATTTGAATTGAAACAATTAATTTGCATTTTTTCTCTTTTAATTTCTGCAGAAATATGTTTCTCCTCGTTAATAATATGTGTTGTTAAGCAATTTAAGAAATGTTTAAATTGTCATTATGCGGATGGCTACTGCAGTACCCACCTCATCAGGTCAGGGCCTAAGTCGCGTATTGCAATTGTAGCAAAGTAGCATCGTATTTGCACCTCGAAGGCAATTTTTTACAGTTTTCTTAGTCTACTAACACAAACGCAGTCCAGTAGCGAACGCGCGTCTGCCTGCTAGCTTGTGACGCGCTAGTTGCTGTTTGCGTACGTAGTTCCCACAAAATTTTACTTCCCAATTCTCATCCCACTTTCCACATAACTTGAAGCCCCTATATCCCGGTACCGGAGTTTCCCAGCTCAATTCTGAGCAAATTTTTGTTCCCTTGCACCTCGACCGAGACTTATTCTATTAGCTTGCAAAAAAAAATCCCGGGAATTCCCATCCCACAAAAATACCCAAAATTCCCAGTACCTGATATCTCGGAAAGTAAGCATCTCAGGTCAATTTTGACTTCTTTTTCCGACCCTCCTGGAACCCCCCTCAAGTAACAAAACTCCATCTCTTCCTATAAAAAAAATCCCAATTCCGACCCCACTTCCCAAAAACTATGATATTACCGGTGACAGTTGGACGTGTTTCTATGTTCTCCTACATATCTAGGTTCTATGAGTAGGTCTGGGGGCTATATCCGGGTAATACAAAATCAATCATCCCCCCCCCACCGGTTTCTATGTTGCAGTTTAAATATGTAAAATATTAGTAGACTAGATACACTAAATTGAGCGAGATAACTGATGCGAACAGTGACGAATCATATGCTCATATGCTGTGATTAATCACGGTGAAATCACAGTGACTCCTTGTGTAGTCACGATATCGCCACGATAAAATGCACGATATCGTGGCAGTGTGAAAGCGCGCGAAAGAAATTATAAATAGATCACAAAAATTTAAGAATAGTTTAAGCAAACTCATTGCTTTTAAATACAAAAATATAGTAAACCTGAGTATTTGATATGAATTTCAGCTTGATACATCCACGCGTTTCTGAGACGTTGACAGACAGACAGTCAAAGTGATCCGATAAGGGTTCCGTTTTTTCCTTCTGAGGTACGGAATCCAAAAAATAAACGCAGTAATTCAAACAAAAAGTTTGAACCTACCTTACCTATCTACTCTTTGCGTCCGAATAGCTAAAGAACTTGCCATACAGCTTAGTTAGTATTTCTTCGACAATACCGAGAATATTTATTTTTATCGTTTCTTATATTTAAATCGAAGGTTCATCGATATAGGGAGATAGAGCCTACAGCCCTATAGTACCTGCTGTCAGTTGAAAGAGCTTTCAAAAGACTGCTTGTTACTCAATCACCCAAATACTTGTTGTGTTTCTTTTTTGAACAAGAAACACATCACATAAAGAATAGAATAACGAAGAAAGCGGCTTTAGCGGCTGTAGTCGAAACTAAAGCCGCTTTCTTAGTTCTAGTGTTGTAATAAGAAAATAGACTTACCAGTGACAAGAATCAGGAATGAAACCGCGATCCAGGCATGTGGCGCGAAGCCGCGCGGGGGCGGCACCCACCCCGCCATTGGCCGACAGCTAGGGGCGGTTTAGCTCTAACAACACAGCCTTAACCCCGAAGCCTCCAATTTCACTCACACCACACACAAAAAAACTTAATATTTTTCTCTGTTATTGATACAAAATCTTGCGCGGTTTTGTGACATTGACGTTTATTTTTTTTATTTGAGCACGAGGTACAGTCTCACACAGCCAACGCGTTCAATAGACTGGTCGTCGCGGTTCACAATCACTACACTTTCACTCGCGGTCGGGATGATTGCGTCATTTATTTGTTTACTTTCATTTTATTCAACACATCGAGATGAGCAACTTACACACTAATTATTGTCGTACAGATTTTGGTTTGAATTGGTTGTCGGTTAGGGCAAAATAAAACATGGTTTCTGGAAGAAAAAAATTGATTAAAATTTAAGTTAATACATGGGGCACACTAAAAGCTTTGCACTTCTAGCTAATCGGAACTATTTGAATTTCGAATGTCATATTTTTTAAACGTTGCAACCTTCTTAGTAATAAAAAAAAACAATCTGCGGGAAATCATTTGTCAATTGTTTTTTATCACACATCAAAGTTCTACGTATGCAACGAAAATGGAATTAAATCGAAAAGATTTTAGAGCGATGGTTTTTTATGATTTTAAAAGTTCTCTCTCTCTCCGCAAGACTGTGCCGCTCGTCTTCAAAATGCTTTTGGGAGAGAAGCACCTTCTTTGAGCACCGTGAGGCGATGGTGTGCTGAATTTGAGAGAGGTCGAGTTTCTTTACATGGCGAATTTCGTGAAGGGCGGCCTTCAACTGCCGTCAACGAAAATAATGTGGCTACTGTTAAGCGGTTAATTGAAGAAAACCCGCGGATTACCTATGAGACAATTCGAGGGCTATTGGGGATTGGTATGAGTCCAATCCAGAAAACTTTACTCGAAGAATTGAAAGTTCGGAAACTTTGTTGTCGTTGGATCCCTCACGAACTGACAGGGGAGCAGAAGCGGGCTCGCGTGGAATGGTGCTCACAGATGCTACTGAAGTACGACCACGGACATTCTAAAGCTGTTTATGACATTGTCACAGGAGACGAAACGTGGATTTATTGTTTTGAACCCGAAAAAAACAGCAATCTTGTGAATGGGTGTTTGAAAATGAGAACAAGCCAACAAAAGTGAGGCAGGCGAGAAACGTTGGTAAAAAAATGATCACTTTTTTTTTTTCAGCTACGGGTCACATCTGTACAATTTCACTTGAAGATCAAAAGAGTGTTAATGCCAAGTGGTATTCTACCATTTGTTTACCCAGGGTGTTAGAAAAAGTTCGCGACAGACGACCCAAAAGCCGCGTTCTCCTACATCATGACAACGCTTCTTCACACACGGCCAACAAAACAAAGACATTTTTAGCTTCCGAAAAAGTACAACTCGTCACCCATCCTGCGCATAGCCCCGACCCGATTTGATGAGCGGTTTCACTTTTACCAACTCCGAAGAGGCAGTGATAGCGGTCAATCAGCACGTAGAAAACATGCCTTCAGATCTGTGGTCCTCCTGTTTTAAAAAATGGTTCGATCGTATGAAAAAATGTTTAAAATGTAAAGGAGAGTATTTTGAAAAGCAATAAACATAATATTTTGGTTTTAACATGTTGTTTTTTTAAGTTACCAAAACTTATAGTGTGACCTATGTAATTGACTGAATTGATGCAATCGTAGACTCATTGAAATGTCCAACACAGTTTTGTTTGTGTTTAATTTGTTGTAGACCTTGGTACATTTAAGAAGTCCATTAGGTATGTACATGTCGTCAAATGTTCAAACTGGTGCGTTCTATTTTTACATATATCAATAAATTCTACGTAGATACATACTGTCTACTAAGATAGATGTTTCGATTTGAGCAGTCTTGTTAAATATCTCTATTCAAGTAATTGATATTTACTTAAGTATTTTTTTTTTCCATAACAGAATAAGGTTGATCAACCTTATTCTGTTATGGAAAAAAAAAACGCCCGCGTGCTGATACTATCAGTGTGGTATGCCGTAGTGGCTCTCCGAACACAATAGTTAGTGACAACGAAGTGAGGGTAGTTGAACAAACCCGCACTTCACGAAGACGACGATGAGCAGAAGCCAGTTCACCCGTGACCACGGCTCTTGTAACAGGGCCGAAACGGCGGGTAATAAAGAGGTATGTATATATCTCAATAATCGCGTAAAAGACCCGTTAGTCTTAAGTTTATAATGTGTACAAAACGCGAAAGTTTAAAGAAGTATTCATTTCCTCAGTCACTCCTTTTCTATTCATATCCTCTTTCACGCATTCCAATCATCTTTCGTATGACCTCTACTTCTTTAGCCCTCTATATTCATACTTTACACATTTCTAACCACATTACTTTCCTCTCTTCTTATACGTATAACATGTCCATACCACGACAGCCGCTCCCTTCTCAATTGATTCACTGGCGCAACTTTTAAACTTCCTCTAATATACTCGGTCCTTACTTTGTCTATTCTTATTACACCACACATCCATCGGAATCCCTTTATAGACCTATCTATCATAATCTATCTTGTGTTTAATACCTGTTTTAAGGTGGGTAAAGCTTAAAACACACTGGTCCTTCACATACGACGTATGCCACGCGACGTGGGAAACAGCGACGCACTGGTCCTACGTCTTACGACGTCTGACGTTTACATTTTCTATGCGCTATGACACTTTAAACGTGTGTTACAGCGTCGTTCAAATTGTATAGGCCAGATCCTGTTCAGATGTCATAATGCGTGGTGTACGTTGCATGTGAAGGATGAGTTTGCCTGTCCCTTAGTTCATTTTCAAGTCTACCATTGATTCTTTAAGACACTCTAAGTCAATTCAAGTGCGAATGGGTTATTTGTGATATCACGATTCATGTCGAGATTAACCTTGATCTACAACTATTATTAATCTTTAATTATGTATCTACAGTCTACACAATATATGGTAAGTTGTATTCTGATGTAAGCATAACACTTCACTAATATGTAGTACTAATATATACTTCTGGACTTAGCCGACTCTATAAAAGACGCCCTGTTGACATGTAGGGGAGGTACCCCAGAACAAAAATATTTGTTTTAATTTTATTTAGCACTTTGTTGATGTTTTTTTATTACCCATATCCATGCAATGTTTCATATTTCTAGCTCCAAGCGTTTTCTCCTGTGGAACATCGGATACGACTGGGTGTTGCGGGGTGCGTTGCCTGAGGGCGTCGGCGTAACTTGATACGCCGACGATACCCTCTTCACGGCGCGGCGCGGGGAGCAACGCATCAGGAGGCAACACTCAAGGTCACGACTGGGGTGGCTCAAGTCGTGGGTCGGATACGGCGGCTGGGACTGGAGGTGGCACTGAATAAGTCCGAAACTCTGTGTTTTCACGGACCTCGGCGCGGGCCACCTCCAGGATCCAGCATAGATTTAGGGAGCGTTAGCATCGGCATCGAGCCCTCGGTGAAGTATTTGGGGCTTGTACCGATAGCCGGTGGAACTTCGGACCACATTTCCGAAGTTTGGTCCCCAAAGTGACGGGGGCAGCAGCCGCGCTCTCGCGACTGATGCCCAACTTAAAGGGACCCAACGCTTCCTGCAGGAGACTGTACCTGGGGATCGTGCGGAGCATGGCCGTGTACAGGGCTCCCGTATGGGCGGCGAGACTGACGGCCAACAACGGTGCTACTCGTATTTTACATAGATCGTTGAGGACCTTGGCCGTCAGGACAATAAGAGGGTACATGTCTCCTAGCCGCGACCCCTCCATGGGACCTGGAAGCGAGAGCCCTTGCGTCATTGTTTCAAAGGCACAAGGAGGCGCTGGAGCGGGACCACAGGCCTGCGTCTCGAGAAATCGAGGACCAGCGGTCCCAACCCGATCTCATGGAGACATGGAAGGTGCGACTTGAGCATCCAAAGTGGGGAACCACCACCATCGCGGCGGTGAGACCGATCATGGTGGCTGCAGAGGCAGCACGGTGACCTCACGTACCTTGCGACACAGATCATCACCGGGCACGGAAACTTCGGTGAGTATCTGTTTCGCATGCATCGTGAGGTCACACCCGCGTGTCAACACTGCGAGGCTTCCGGCGAGGACACGGCATTCCACACATTGGTGGAATGCTCAGCGTGGGCGAGTGAGCACCGGGACCTCGTTGTGGGCCTGGGCGTAGATACGCTCTCGCTGGAGACCATGCTACGAACCATGGTTTCTAGCGGGAGCCAGTGGAACGCGACCGTTTCCTTCTGCGAGCAGGTAATGCTCGTGAAGGAGGCGGTCAGTAGGGTGAGGAAGCGTACCCTCCCCGCTGAGTTCCGAAGTGTGCGGCGAGGTCGCCGCAGACGTGACTACGCCCAGGACCATCGACCTCCATGATCGGGGCCTGAGGACGATGGATTAGCAACCCACCGTCCTTACAGAAGCAGGCTAGAAGGGCTGCGTGATGTGGGGCTTCACCCCATGCACGCCTTCACTCACCGATGCGGGATAACACCCGACCACCACGCAGTGACCACACAAGTGGCCAAGGTCCGCCGGGTGCCACTGAGAATTCTTTCAGTGTCTACCGGAGACACTCGGCAATGGACGTAGGTGCGGACGCGGCCTACGGCCGCGGATTAAAAAAAAAATAAAAATCGCCAACCGTTTGGGACGAAAGCCGAGGACGAAACTAAAAGGGTTCCGAGACTTGAACTACGGAACCCTAAAAACATCTATGTTAGAGCACGATTTCTCATGGTTGTGCACGTTTGGTTATACTGAACCGCGTAGGCATACTGCATCTGATTCTGTGGTACTGCATCCGGATACTCATGGCGTCAGTAAAACGATAACTTATGGTCACAAACTATTTTTAACAGTTTGGTGTCCAACACAAGAATTTTTAAGAAAAGGGTAAAGGAGCATTTCCTCTCCCAACTATGATTTTCCATAATTATTCTTTTGACTTTCATTTGTATCATATTATCTCCTTCTTATTTAGTAAGTATATTTACATCTGTATGTAGCATGTAGGTATTTAGCTTTAGTCTTATATTATTAAGTTCTTATATGTATGTATTTAATGTCTGTTATATGTATTACATTTATTAGTTTAATTTTCTTCTTGTATTATATGTAATGTTGTATGTGTACGTGTTTACACTTTCCTCTTCTCTCTTTAGTATTATTTATCTCCTCTGTACCTCTAAGGTCTGCTGGAAGAAAAGCCATTACTGGCTTAAGCACGCCTTTGTACATATTGTTATTGTTTGTTTTGTGTTTTGTAAATCTGTACAATAAAGAATAAAAAAAAAAAAAAAAAAAAAAGAATGCCCGCACTCGTCCGACTTGCTGCTTTTATAAACGATTCTCCCCACTACCCCCTACCTACCGTACAACTGCAGCGACGTAGACAAGTCGCGGGTAGGTCTCTGCAGCAAGCCGTACGAGTGTTTTAGGGTACCTACTTACCCACATTTTAGATTATTTTCTAATTTTAAATATCAAACGGTTAATAATTATTTTAATCATTGAAATGATCATTATCTAATAAATTGAATAATAAGTCGACTTAAATATGACGTGCGCTATCTATGTAGGCACAGACATAAGAATACCTACTATACTAATGTAGGTAAGGCATTCAAAGTAGCATTTTTAAGTTCGTAAGAACTTTGTAGGATTTGCATAGAGACCGCATAAGTAAGTACCGCGGAGCCAAGTTTTATTCTTTATAATGACTTTGATCATTTTATTGCACCGACTTGAGAGACTTCATTCACCAAGTAGCAAATTATAATAAAAAATCTGCGAGAATCTGGTACAAAAGTTATATTGGTTGATGTTTTGCTAATTATGCTGTAAATACAGGAATGTGTCTATTACTTAAGTTATTTATATATTGTACACTACCCACATTATATCGTAAAGGTTGCCTGGAAAAGATCGCTTATTAGCGATAAGGCCGCCCTTTGTACATTAGTTTTAAGGCATGTATGTTATATGTTACTATTTATTGCTTGTGTACGATGTACAATAAAGAGTACTTATCTTATCTTATGTTTGAACTTTAAACGAAATATGGAACCAACTAGAGAAAATGTCTGCGAATTTCAATGCGTGGGTATTTTGTCCTCTACAAAGTTGAACCTTCAACTATAAATAACTCAGTAAGTACTACCACCTACGTAGTTGGCTCCTACTACCGACTTATAAAAACGATATGTTAGGAGTTTTTTAGGGTTCCGTAGTACAAGTTTAGGAACCCTTAGGCCCGGCGCCCATTATCGGTATCGGCAAGGAAAGGGATCTTCGGCATCCCTACATGCAAGCGCACACTGTTGGAAACTATGCTTTGGCATGCTGCAACGTTCTTAAGGATGACGGAGGCGTCCTTAAGCATGCCGCACCGTCCTGAAGCTTGACAAGCGTCTCAATATCGTATTTCTCTTCAAAACAGTCTCAGAGTTGTTACAAGCTAGTTGTCTGAGTTGAATATGGTGGACTGGGATCTAGTGCTCATAGCAGCTCTTGAGAAATCTAATCAATCAAGGAGAAGATTTTGGCACCGCCGCGGCGCCGGTGACGCGGCGGGCGGCGGCGCGCGTACCGAAGGATGCCGAAGTATCCCGAAGCATCCTCAAGGCTGCCGATGCAGCAGCCTCAAGCATACCGAGGCGGTATTTTTGTAATTACGACCATATATCATGGAAATTTCTACTTTATTGCCATGATGTTAATGTATATTGCTATTTGGGTTACCTATCTTAATCCCGAATTTTAATATTCCGAATATCATAATCCCGAAAACGTTTGGACATTTTTTCATAATCCTGTTTTTACAAATGCCGAAGTTTTGTTTGCCATATAATCGCAACTCCGAATTTCATTTCCCCATTTATTCATTTGTACGACGTTTTAGAATCCAGACGAATGAGTTCCAGACACACGAAATCTAAATGCACAAAATCCAGATGACTTTAATCCATATGCATGAAAGCCCAATTTTTAAAATACAAATTTTTGAAATACAGTTAATTGATATCCAGACAAACAATATCCAGATTTTTAAAATCAAGATTTTTTAAATTAAAATAAACGATATCCAGAAAAACTAAATCCTTTTATCTTCTATACTTATAATAAATCTGTAGAGAGGTAAATTCTGTACATGAAATATATTTTCAAAATAACGGTCAGGGGGTGATTAGTGATCGATACTGATGCCAAAAATGCACTCAGTAACATTTTTGTCTATCTGTCTGTCTGTCTGTCTGTCTGTATGTTCGTTATAGAAACAAAAACTACTCGACGGATTTTAACGAAACTTGGTACAATTATTCTTCATACTCCTGGGCAGGTTATAGTATACTTTTCATCACGCTACAATCAATAGGAGCAGAGCAGTGAAGGGAAAAGTTGGGAAAACGGGAGAAGTTACTCCATTTTTTAAGCTTCCGTCGCGTGTGCAGCCTTAATGGTTAAAGCTACACAGAAATCATGTACACGACAGCATATGGCTATCATTTATGGTTGACTCACAATAACAAACTAACTCCCGATAGCTTAACAGTTCGGAGCTTTCTGCAACCACAACTTTGCAATGGAACTCCACACAAGGAGTTACACGCTGACGGAGTCGCGGGCACAGCTATACTTACTAAAACTACCCGAGAAACACTAATTCTGTTGGTTAAAACAGCATGAAAATCAGTGCAGAATGCAGCATGAAGATCGGATCCGCCGCTGCGGAGGACTTTGTTTTATAATTTGTAGTGATAAGTGAAAGTAAAAACCTTAAGATTCACGCTTACAAGACTGATGGGATGATTGTAAATAGGTACTAGCGATTCTGTGAGTGATTAATTGATTGATTGAATATTCTTAATTGTACACCAATACAACATAAGTACAAAAAAATATACAGGTTTCAGTATGTACAAATGGCCTTATCACTAAGAAGTCTTCAGGTTCAGTTCAGTGAGTGCTGAGTGGTCTGACATGCAATAATTTCTTTCTAAAACCATGCATTATAATATTTCTAAAGTGCATATTCCGGTAATGTGTATACATGAAAACTATTACACGCAAGCGGAGCTGTGGGCAACAGCTAGTATTAAATAAATAAATAAATTATTAATTTTTTTGCAATTTTGTTCGGTATTTTAGTCATCTGGCAACATAAATCAGTTTGTTTATTTAATATTTAATTAATAACCTGAACCTATCTGTAATGGGCAAGTAAAACAATAGCGAGTCGGTTCTGGCAAGGCGAAGGCTTGCAGTTCTAACCTAACCTAACCTACTGAGTCGCATTCCTCCACCACATTACCTATATCGTAAATCAACTAAAACACTCTAACGGCACATAACATCTAAACACTTCACTAACTAAACAATCAACTTACATACAGGTTCCAGGAGAGGGCGTATACCATAAGCGCCACTCCTGAAACTAAAAACCAATTGACTTACCAAAAAAAAAACCTACTGAGTCGAATTTGACACTTAAACCTATCTGTAATAGGCAAATAATGCATGGGAAACAAAAAATAAAATTATGTATTTCAATAGTTTAGCTGGAACACGATTGTATGGGAATCAAATAAAAAGATTATGAAAATCTGGCAATAGCTTATCAGGAATATGATTGTATGGGACAATTGACTGCTTCGGTGGCGTGGTCGGTAGTGTATCCGCTTTCGACGCCGGAGTCTCGGGTTCGATTCCCGGTCGGGACAAACTTTGTGTGATGACACATACGTTTGTACCGAAGTCTGGATGTTTCCTATGTATAATATGTATGTATTTACAAAAAAAAATGTATATAAGTATTTATATCAGTTTATCTAGTACTCATATCACAAGCTCTGCTTAGTTTGAGACTAGATGGCGTTGTGTGGATTGTCCTAACATATTTTATTATTTATTATTTTTTTATTAAATAAAACGATTATGAAAATTTGGTAATAGTTTATCTGGAAAATGGTGCGATGGAAAACAAAAAAAAGTATTCTGAGAATCTGGTATCTGGATTATATATATAAAAAGGGAATTTTAAAAAGTTGTCATTCATTACATCTGTCTTTTAAAAGTTCTACCAACCGTTTTCGGGGTTTTAAGATTCGGGTAACAGAAATTCGAGATTTCAATAGGTTACCTGCTATTTGCCACCTAAAATCCTCAGCCGTGCCGATACCGATAATGGGCGCCGGGCCTTAGGTATAGTTACGTCATGTCCTGCTGTCCATCCTCGGCTTTCATCCTAAACGATTGTGCTACTCGTAGTAACATGTAACTTTGCACAGATTAGGTGTATTTACAACGCCAAAGTGCTAAAAGATAAAATACACGTCAAAAAGCGAGATGGGACCAAAAAGTGGTCGAAATGGGACTAAATTGAAATGGAATTAGGAAGTAGTAGCTTCCAATTAAAACAACATCTAAATCGGTTCATCCAGTCTGAAAATTTGAGGTAAAAACATGAAAAAATATTCAGTCGAATATAGAACCTCCACCATTTTTGGAAGACGTTTGAAAGATTTTTTTTCGAGGTAGTGTAATACATGTAGAGTGGGGATTGGATGTTTTTTTTTCTTGCTGGCTATACCATAGTGTGAGATATCATTAGATATGTATTTTAAAAACATTGAGAGGTTGCAAATATTAGTAGGTATCTGTTTTTGAGATATATTGCTATTTTTTTTAGTTAAACCCCCCCTCTAAAAGCTAAGCGACTGACTCGAAAAGTCTGAAAAAATTCATGATGGTATTGTAATGAACTTTAAAGGAATACTATAACGGATTTTATAACTCTTATGTTATAGAGGTTATCATGGGTGACTAATAATAATTAATTAATTAATAAAGTCTTTAATCCATATTTCCATGATACAATTCATGTGTTCATACTTAAAAATAAAAAAAAATAAAAAAACAAAAGGATCCATGTGTGACTATGTAACGCATGGAAGATTGTAGTTAACATGCGTTCGGTTGGCGGTTAGAATTCAGGTTCAGATAATGGTTATTTCTCCCGTGGTAATTGGGATTGAGATAACTACATTATGCGGGTGGAGCTATTATAGTCAGCTAGAGTTCATAATTTAACTTAACTTTTAGTTTGTTAATTAAGTTAATTTCGCATAAGCAAATAGCATAGGGCTGCCTACGATATCATGACCTTTCCATACTGTGTGTCTAGTACCAGTGCCTCGCGTTAATTTGCTCGAAATACGTTTTCGTATTCCTCCATACATTTCACACAGTTCCCGGACGTTACCGCTAGGGGCGCTGGTGTGAAATGTATAATCTATATATTTAATACGACAATTTGTCTGTCCGTCTGTCGCGTTTTTCAATTTACATTTTTTTTTTTTATTATATTTTATATATATATATAATTTTTTTTTTATATTTTAGGCGATACAAAGTTCGCTGGGATAACTAGTATCTATCTAATGACACGATGGATTAAACGTCGGCGTATTTAATGTACATATCCATGCAAAGTTTCATGTTTCTAGCACTCACCGTTTGAGAGATAACCCGAGGACTGACGAACGGACGGACATGACGAAACCATAAGGGTTCCGAAACTTTTACTACGGAACTCTAAAAATGAACTGAAAATACGTTTATTCACTTTGGTTACAAGGTTACACAGTCACACAACATAACAATGTCAGTCAGTTATTAAGGTTATAATTAAAGTCAAAACTGCTTCTAAAGTTACATTTCTGCCAGATTTGCAAATCAATAGGCAGAGCCTGAGAGAAAGAACCGGGCAATAAAACTCACGACCACTCTTTTCCATCAGTATGAAATTATCAAATGAAATCATTTATTTGTGAATATGGGTCAGGTTTAGGTAACAATATATATTATTGACAATGTGCACAGCCACATGCCACCTTATGCAAATACATTAGATAGTAATAGTTAGTGATTCTAAATAAAAGTACAGTAAGTATTTAATTATAAGCATGTCAAATTTAAAATATTTGAATAATATACGAAACGTCCAATAAAATTAAAAATCGTGTCGAAATTTAAAATATTTGAATAATAATCATGTGAATGTCAAAATTTAAAATTACATTAATACCATTAAGTAACGAGCTAATATGGAATTACAAACAGACAATTAAATTTTATTTATTTGTAATTAACAAACGAATCAAAATTACAAGCTTCCTAACCACGGCCGAAGTAAGAATTAGCGTGGTCCTTCACGCCGTCCGTCTGCACTTGGGGGATTTCCTCTATGTGGTGTTGGAATCAAACCCAGGAATCAAACACGTAACTAATTGCTAGGCTATCATCATACTTCAACTAAACCAGAAGGTCAGGCTGTGGAATATTTCAAGACGTCCTTGTCGAACTACCTTGAATATACTTTGCCATTCACTTCGCACGATGCCATCTCTCAGTAATTAGGTGTTGCCAAATATTTTTATTGCAAACATTGGGACATTATACCTACCTATGCACGGCATGCGAGTATGTAGGTATACTCAGATACTCACTGACGAGACTTCCATTTGCACGGGGTGTAGCTATTGAAATTTAAAGGATTCCCGAAAAATCTTTATGATTAATCGATTGTCAAATGTCAATTATACTCGTAGTTTAAATTTCGAAATCATAGGACGCACAAGTGTCCTTTTTTAGACTTCTTACTACAAGTATACTATGTAAGAGAAGTCTTATAGTCCGGTCCTGTCCGTCTGTCCGCACTTTTCAACTCGAGAACTACAAGTGCTAGAAAGTTATGATTTGGCACATAGAATTTTGGTACAGAATAAACACCATAGCAAAAAAAAAATTAAAAAAAAATTAAAAAAATGAAAAATAAAAAATAAAAAATTTATGATTATATTTATTATTTTATTTTTAACATGTGATATCACATAATGGTAAGAAGTCGTCTTATGCCTTCACTGCGATAGTGAAGGGCGCCTTGCTTGTTTTTGAAGCCTGCGTCGGTAAAACAATTAATTATTTAATACAAATATTTTTTTCGTGTTTAGGCCAAAACATATTTTTTGGTAAGGTATGACTTCCAGTGTCCTTCCATACAGGTAGATTGACTTATTAGGTATTTGTTATTGTAGGAAAAAGAAATTTATAGAGGAAATTTAGTACAGAAATAACTACTGTAGTAGTTTTTTTTACACACACAAATCACGCTTATCTCACCGCAGGGGTAGGCAGAGGTGCATTACACACCCACAATTTGTACGTACCCACGTAATAGGGGGCAAGCCTATTACCGTCACAGGGCACACATATAATGGGTTATGTCCAAAATGGGCGAATGAATTTAATAAAAGGTAGCAGTTAAGTATATTGTAATTGTGAAAAAAAATTGAAACCCATTGCCTTGCTATGAAACGTTGATTAGGCAACAAATTTTACGTGCCAGCCGCTGTGGCACAGCCAATTAAAGTCCTGGGCGTCTCGGACTTATAAAAATATAATCTATACTACTATTATAAAGAGGAAAGATTTGTATTTTTGTGTGTATGTTTGTAATGAATAAACTCAAAAACTACTGTGCAGATTTCAAAAATACTTTCACCATTGGAAAGCTACATTCACCCTGAGTAACATAGGCTACTTTTTATCCCGGTAATGTGTTCCCACGGGAACCGGGAACGAGTAAACTAAATCACGCGGGCGGAGCTGCGTCGATCAGCTAGTACTCGTAGTATATAAATTAGTAATAGGTGCTAAGGGACCCAACATCTGCAGGGTCCAAGTCATCCTCATGTACACCCGGTGCACCTGCCAACATACCGACGAGGCTAAAATGGGATCAGCAATAACTGGCGATAAGTGGGCGTAATGAAGGCCTCTGTCTAACCCTTCGAGGAGCTGGGACCCTGGGGTCCGAGTGCTCGAGGCCTATTCAAAAAATTATCTAAACTAATGATCGACACTTCTCAAGACCAGAAGGCTGGTTACTATTTGGCAGAAAGAATAAGCATTGCCATACAACGTGGAAATGCTGCCAGCCTTCTCGGAACATTGCCAGTCGCAGTCGGCGACGATGCGGAGGAATTCTTTGACGCATATTAGAATTTAGAATAATTAGAAGGTATAATTTTAGAATAGGTAATGTACATACTCGTATAAAGAAATATATACCACTTCATCATAATAAACATATACCTCGTAAGTATAAAACAAAGTTGCCCGTCCCCTATGTATGCTTAGATTTTTAAAACGACGCAACGAATTTTGATGCGGTTTTCACCAATGGATATAGGAAGAGGAAGGTTTTTGTGTATATCATTTTTCAAGCGGGTGTATCCGCGGGCATCCGCTCGTAATATTATATAACAAACTCCTCCACCGCTTATTTCTCCGTGCAGTAGCGAACAGACAGACAGCGATAAACTCAAAAATTACTGCACTGATTTGCATGCTGTTTTTAATTAGTGGTTTTCGAGGAAGGTTTTAAGCTACTATTTATCCCGAGGATGTGTTCCCGCAGGAATTAGGAACCATAATACTAGGTACCTACTTCACAGGGGCAAAACCGCAGCCGTCCGCTATTTAAGTATAAATTCGATGGCTACAAAGTACAAGTGGCTATCTACAAAATCACGATTTTTTTATTCTTAAGGCAAATGTTTGATTAATTTTACAAGAAGAATGATATCTTCTTCAAATTTGCGATACCTACCTACTTAAATAAGTTCATCCAAACGTGTAGCGTTTAGTTTAAGATAGTTAAAGTAATTTTACGAATTTATTTTGTTGTTTTAAATATTGTAAGTAGATATCTTTTTTACACTGCAAATAGATTCGGTAGATATTCGTTTCTAATTTCTAATTTTCAAATAAATGTTTTTTCATCTAAAAGATTTTTTTGCAGGAATTCTGCATTTAATTACGTAAAAAAAGTATACTTATACATAAAAATCAATTGTCTTTTTATACTTTGTTGCCGTCGAATTAGAGTACCTACCTTGTCTATGGCCATAATATTTATATTTTATAGACCATAATAAAGCTTTGTATGAACGCTATACGGCCAAATGCAACTGCAATATGGCGGATCTTGGGCATAGTTTGTTAAATATTCACAATGGCAGTTTGTGGTATTAAAATAAATTAAACAAATAAAAAACATAAATAATATTTTAGTCCAACGTGTATTATATATACGTACTTAGTTTAGAATATTATGAATTTTACGTTAAAATATATGAAGCCATTTTGAAAATTCTTCGCACAATCTGAAACTAAAATGTACAAAATATTGCTCTATTAAAAAAAGATAATTGCGAATTTATTTTTTAATACACCTACAAGTATTTTTTTTAATTCCTTTATATTTATTTGTAAGATTTAACTATAATGTCATTACTCATTACTAATCTTTCAAATAAGTAACTCAGAAAGGATGTTAGCCCTAACATTTACATTCACTGTGCCTAATCGGAAAACCGCTAACAATTCACTGGCTCGAAAAAATCAATGCCTTCGCTTCGAATTGCCGAATCATTGTCTAAATTTCAAATTTGGAACTTCAAAATCGATTTTGTAAACGTCACCAGTTTGATTTTATTATTTATTACTATAATTATGTCCTTTGAAATTAAATAAGAAAGAGATTATTATTTACTTGTGTTGGTAAATATTTGATTTAGCGCGACACGCGCTGGCCGCGCCGCGGCAGGTTTAATACTAAACGCTTTTAGTGGTACCTACCAGTGTTAGGGAAATTCTCCTGAGATTTAGGGAAAATAGGTACCTACATTGTGATGACTTGGTACTTATAAATTGGTGACAAAACGTACTAGAGATAGAGATTATGTTATCCGGACACTACACTAGAAAATAAAAACAAATAATAAATTGATGATCGACAAATTGCTACAAATATGGCAACAGGCACTTTTATTTTAAACTAGCTAAGAGCCCGCGTGATCTAGTTTACTCGTACCTTGTTCCCGTGGGAACACATTACTGGGGTAAACGTAGCATATATTACTCAGGGATCATGTAGTAACAATTCAGTGAAAGAATTTTCAAAATCGGTTCAGTAGTGGCGGAGCCTATTTAATTTGAACAAATAAACAATAAAATATTTCCTTTAAAAAAAAAAAAACCACTTTAAACTTATTTTAAATTTCTTAATAGCACTATTTTTCGCAGGATTAAAAAGACAACAGAACGTCGACAATTGTTTCGCCTCTAAACGAAGCATTATCAAGACTGTCTCAGAGAGAACAGCAAAATTTGTGGTTAGAACATATTTGCTTATAAGTAAACGTGTGCAAATTTCATTATCGCGATGTAGGATTTTTTCACAATAACTAACGTGGGTAGAAACCTCAGATCTTGCTAACTAAGTACACAAAAATAGGCATTCACCAATACAAGACTTCATCTTATTAATTTTCAACAAATTGTGTAGAAATGCCAAACGACACATACAAACCAACAACCAACTAATGTGTCTGTCTGTTTACAACCAGATTAAGTAAGGGAGACGTGTGAAAATCTATTTGTTCATTGAGTAAGGTGTCCGCATCTCTTCTAACTATTTCTAGCCTTTCCCAAAGACTCAGCTTGAACCCTTTCTCACATAAACGTAAAACTTTAAAGGTGTTACTATTGTTCATGGGGTGACCAAGTGTCAAGGAATATTATAAGGAAATAAGGAATAGTAACACCTTTAAAGTTTTTTGTCTTTAAAGTATTAGTACCTATACGGAAATTCACAACCTTACTTAAATATACTTACACAAAACTATTAACTTACGCCTTTTACTATATTTTTTTTTTATAATAAGTACTTATTTTCCAAATATTTGAAAGGACCAAATCGTAGTTTAAGGTCTGGCAACCCTCGCTGGCTCCCTACTACGCCGCCCTGCGTAGCCGGCACCCGTAGCCCCGTAGACCCCGCCTGCCGCCCGCTACGCCATACATACGTTGTAGCACTCGTTTTTACTGTTTATTAAGCCGCGTTTACACTGCGGTTTATATTTTTTACTTTGTGTTCCTGGAAACAGAGTGAAATCTATATACGAGTGGACGCTCCCGACTTTATTTGTGTGGAATTTTTATACGGCATATATCCCTTCATCATATCATATGCATTTTATTATTTTTTAAATAATGTTGAGTAAACTAAGCTTTAATTATGGAAGTTAAATTCGTTCTAAAATATTTATTTGCGAAGCTAGATTACGGTCATAACATTACAGGCACGATCATTACGGACGACGGGAACGGGATAATGCTGGTCATCACAGCTAAACTAAGGTCCAAGTAATGTATGTTCCAAATTAGTAGACGAAGTCGTAGGCGACTGCTAGTATTTATACTTGTCTTATAACTTTGCACTTCTGCGTCGTAATGTTCATATATTGAGACACTAGCGGTCGCCCGCGACTTCGCTTGTTCGTTTTAAAACGTGATTAAAGTAGTAAAAATATACTTAAATTCAAGAAATGCTTATCATACCTCTCATGGAGTGATGTTTATGACGCGCTTGATTGTAACAAAGCGTTTAACATTTTTCATGAGACCCTTGTAATGTTTTATAATCTCTGTTTCCCAAATATTAAAGTCGAATTCTAAAACCTCCAAATAGATCACTTCAGGAATTAAAAAATCAGCAAAACAAAGCAGCATCTTAGATATAACTTCTACAAAAATAAAACACTTACAAAAGAAATATTTAAAATTCGATAGACTATTAAAAAACGTAATAAAAAAATCAAAACTTAATGTCAACACAACTTTTATAAGAAATGCCAAAATAAATGTAAAGCGGCGTGGACGTTAATCAAAGAAAAAGTCGGCAACATCAGAACTCACGAATTTATAAAGCACTAGTGGTCCCGGCGAACTTCGTACCACCTAAAATTTTGTTTATAAACCTTCCCTGAACCTCCACGAATATTTTAAGACCCAAATTATCTAAATCGGTCCAGCCGTTCACGCGTGATGTCGTGACCAAGGGAAATAGGGATTCATTTTTATATATATAGAAGTCAATAAACAATTAACAAACCCGCAACATATAGCTACATCATTATAATGAATATTTAATTAATACAACTAATATAGATAAAAACCCTAGACCTAACTTCACATTATTGAAAGCGGTTGGACCAACGATATATCACCCCAACACCGGAAACAGAGGTCTCTAAGGTTCTCAACACTCTAAATAACACAAAGTCAGTTGGTTACGACGGCATATCAACGCCAATACTGAAAGAATGTAACCAAGAGCAAAAGTGTGGTTTCCCATCTCGTGAACCTGTCTTTTGACCAAGGGATATTCCCTGACAAATTGAAACTCTCAGGCGTGAAACCGCTTCATAAAAAGGTAAGTAAAAGTGAGTTAGCAAACTATAGACCGATAACACTAATCCCCATATTCTCGAAACTATTTGAGAGAATAGTTAGCATTATAGAATTCCTACAGAAAATGGACGTTACAGTGGACGAACAAAACAGCTTCCAAAAAAAATTAATCAACAGCTCTTGCTGCTTTCAAGTTGATTGACGAAATAACGAAGGGTATCGATAAGAAGCAACGCACCACGGCCATCTTCTTTGATTTGAGCAGGGCTTTTGATAATAGTGAGTCATGAAATTCTACTTAAAAAGTGTGAAAGCTATGGTCTCAGAGGCTTATAGTCTAAGATCCCGCTGCAGAATAGTGTACTCATCGAGTGTTTGCTACAAACCAAATTTTTATAATTGCAGTAGCATGGCAATCAGAGTAGGTATATAACAAGTTACCCAAAATATTGAGGGAATTGCCAGGGAATTTGTTCAGAAGACGCACTAATGAGTGGCTTATAGAAAAATGCTTTTATTCAATGAAAGAATTTTGGGAATATAAAAATTAAAGAAACATTAGTGCGTGTCACTAACGTTTCTTTAATTTTTAGATAGTTCTTAAATTTTTAGATAGTTTCACGTAGTTTATACTGAGGACATTGGTACTTTATTAAATTTAAAATAATAGTAAAGGGTATTAGGGATATTATTAAGGGTATTATTATATAGGGAAAAATATTTTATTGTTTAAATTTTTTTATAAATATTTTTTGACATTATTATATTTATAATTACATTATGTTAAATTAATTGGTGATAATTAAATGTGTTCAACCTTAAAAATTTGCATGCCGTGAACCATCCGGTGAAACATGAAGAACCTTCGACAGATAAGAAAACCTATGTTAACCATGTTTCTAGCAAATAAACGATTTGATTAGATTCGTCCGTGTTTTTTTTGAATCCGCGGCCCGAGGCCGCTTCCGCACCTACATCCATTGCCGAGCGCCTCCGGTAGAGACTGAGAGTATTCCCGGTGGCGCCCGGCGGACTTTGGCCACCCGCGTGGCCACTGCGTTTGGGGTCGGGTTTTATCCCGCGTCGGTGAGTGAAGGCGTGCGTGGGGTGCGAGATTCGTCCGTGTGGTAATTTGGAATTTTTCCCGTTCCCTTTGCTTGTAATTATTATTCTTGTCGCGTCACCCGTAATAACATCTAGCTTCGCAAATAATTATTTTAGAACGAATTTCAGTTCCATAAAATATGTTATAGTGAGTTAACCTTGAAAGATAGATAAGTATATGCTAACGCTAACTTTGTTGTAGAACTTTTAGAGAGGAACAATTATTTAGTACATTATTTTAACATAACATTAACCGAAGATTAAGACAAATCAAATGTACTTAGAAGTTATCAGTATAAAACATTTATTAAGTAAATTGTTGCGTCCCCTACGCACCGAATTTCCCTCAGGGGATATTGTAATCACCGGCTAGCAACCCTACGTTTTGTTTATGGAAAAATGTGGGGAAAAATTTCGTCGTATTTTTTATTTAGGCGTCTGTAAAAATCATTGATATGACTCTTGAAATTATTTGAAGAAAGAAGAACGAAAATACTTTTAATTCGCAAACACTGACATGGCGATTATAAGCATATTAGATAACTAAAAAATATACACAAGGAGAAAGTAAAAGTAAAAAAACCGTCGGTTGTATGCTACGAGTAGTACGCGCAACATCTGCGTGGAATTTGGTCTCCTCTCAGCTTATGCTGACGTGGGCAGACCAGTTGAATGACTTTGCTAATCCTACGTGTAGAAGTACCTACCTATTCCGTCGGGCGCCACTAGAAATACCTTCTGCTTATCCGAGACGCCCGGCAACGGACGCGAGAGCGGCCGCGGCCTTGGGCTGCGGAATAAAAAAAGAAGATACCTACTCATTTCAACCACCAAAAATTCTTTCTAAATATATCTACTGCTTCCCTATTTACTGTCTGTCTTCCCCTTCGCGGAGGTAAAAACACCATTTTGCAGTCACCACTGCAAAATCATCAATTCATCATCTCAGCTCATTAGACGCCTTACTGCTGGGCATAGGCCTACCCCAAAGTGGAGGGGAATACAGCCTACATCTTGTCAGAGGGTTGGTATAGGGTGCAGTGTCGAGGTTTCCTTCTCTGACTGATTGGAAAATATACTTATACAGTATTATAAACCTCACTCACTTTGTCTGTATTCCTGAAGACGGACACTGAGTGTGGTTTGGGACAGTAAATGGTGAAACTCCAACAGGAATATGACGGCAGAAGATAAAATACTTACATGACAAAAATTGACACAGCAACCGACATCAAACTACCGAAATGGGACGAAATAGTTGTCGGAATGGGACCAAACCGAAATGGGACCAAATAGTTGTCGGAATGGGACCAAATCGAAATGGCACCACTTGAGAAGTAGTAGCTTCCAATTAAAAAAAAATTCAAAATCGATTCATTCAGTCCGAAGATACGAGGTATATATATATGTATATAATTAAAAAAGTACAGTTGAATTGAGAACTTCCTCCTTTTTGGAAGTCGGTTGAAAATAGCACTTCACGGTTTCGAAACCGGACGGGCAGCCAACGCTGAGACAGTCAGCCTGTGACCACGGCTGATAGTCCTCTAATTATTCTATTATAATTATTATATAGTTTTAATGTTAATAGTACTAGTGTTTAGTAGTTATTGCCGCTAGCCAGACATTTCATGTTTGCTATAGCCGTGTAGGTACTACACTTGCAATTGACTTTGACCACTATGCACCCTGTAAGTACTTAAAGCTATTTAAATCCTCGAATTAAAGCCTAAAGGGGCCCAGTGTGACGTCGTTGTTAAAAGAATTGAAAAACCTTGAAGGGGACAGAGGGGATAATAATGCATTGATTTGGATTTTATTCTCCGTAACGAAACGAGAAGGAGGGTTGATCTCACTGAGAGGAAATTAATATCGGGGCCCCAAATGTCTAAAATATTTTTTTCTTATACGAGTTATTTTCTTTCCTTCCATCCAAAGGTTGCCTGGAAAACGTCCTTTCTTAGCGATACGCCGCACGACCTTTGTGGTACATATTAGAATTATATTATATATCTGTGATATTACTAATTAATTACTATTGAATAGTGAGTGAAGACAAATGCGTTTGTACCGAAGTCTGGATGTTTCCTATGTATAATATGTATTTACAAAAATGTATTTTTATCAGTTTATCTAGTAGGTAGGTACTCATATCACAAGCTCTGCTTAGTTTGAGACTAGACTTCTACTATAATATAGTATAGTATTCTTATATCTGTGGTTGTGTGAATTGTCCTAACATATTTATTTATTATTATTTCGTTTATTCATTAACATTCTTATTTTATACATTTTTAAATAGATTTATAAAAAACACAAATACATTTAAAAATATAAAAAATAGTGACCCACCAGTAGCGGAGTAGGACCCAAACTACCGGCGGTGGAGGCTACAGACAGAAACCTCCTAACAATACGGCACGTGTCGAGGATAACAGCCTTCTGAATCTGACTCTTGATCCAACAATCTAACGAGAGTCTCTTGAGATGTTGGTCGAGACTCTTCGCTATTAATCCATTAGCCGAAACGACCATCGGCACAATGATCGTCGAGTCTACGTCCCACATGGCGGTTATCTCGAAGGACAGATCAAGGTATTTACTAAGTTTGTCCTTCTCAGCCTTCACGAGATTTTCGTCATGCGGGACAGCGATATCGACGAGCACTGCCCGACGCTGGGTGCGATCAACCAACACGATATCGGGCCTATTGGCAACAATAGTCCTGTCCGTGATGATTGATCGGTCCCAGTAGAGCAATGCACGACCATTCTCAAGAACTGGCACTGGTGTGTACTTATAGTACGGTACTTCAAACTCAATAAGGCCATATTGAAGAGCAAGTTGCTGGTGGATGATCCTGGCTACTTGATTGTGCATATGCAAGTACTCGGTGTTAGCAAGATACGAACAACCGGAAATAATATGGCGAAGTGATTCACCAGGACGGTGGCATGCTCGACAAATGTCGACCGTACCGTCCTTCATGATGTATTTCCGATAGTTGTTCGTCTTGATAACCTCATCTGCAATTGCACAGGCAAAACCTTCAGTTTCCCCAAAGAGGTCCCTAAAACGCAGCCAGTTCACCGAAGCGAGGAGGTCTACGTCGGGTCCTGTTAAGACCCGGTAGAACCGCCCGTGTAGCTCCTTACTCTTCCATACGTCCCTACGGTCTTCAGTACCTAGCACCTTTGGTTTACGCCAGTTCTCGTTAGCCAAGGAAAGAGGTGTCAGGCCCTTGTCAACCATAACGACATCGCAATGAATGTCACACCCGTTCTGTAGAAAGTAATCTCTCAGACTGCACACTTCACGGTTGTGGAGGTTCTTGGCATTCAAAAAGCCTCGACCCCCCCACTTCCGCGGAATGTACAGTCTCATGACAGAAGATCGTGGGTGTAACATTCGATGCGATGTCAGTTGTTGACGGATTCGCCTATCCAGAGCGTCTAGTTCCGTTTGAGTCCACCTAAGTATGCCAAAGGAGTATAACAATAAAGGTATCACCCAACCGTTGAAAGCCCGCATTTTGTTACCACCGGACAAAGAACTGTTAAGAACTTTTGTCAGGCGGCCAAAAAAACGTCCTTTCACCGATTTCTTGATATCCTCTACCGCTATACCCAATGACTCTGACATACCTAGGTATTTGTATGTTTCGGTCTCGGAGAGAGATCTGAGAGTTATTATCTCAGAAAGTTGTAAATTCGGTGAATTTACAACCTTCCCCCGTTGTACATGCATAACCGCACACTTATCAACACCGAACTCCATCTTAATGGCATTACTAAAAACTTCCGTAGTTTTTAATAATGTCACTAAATCTTGGTGCTTCAGTGTGAACAGTTTGAGGTCATCCATGTACATCAGGTGAGATAGAACCTCGCCCCCTCTACGAAACCGATAGCCTAGCCCTGAATCCTTCAGCAATGTGCTAAGTGGATTCAGTGCTAAACAAAACCACAATGGACTCAAACTGTCGCCCTGGAATATACCACGCTCGATCCTTATCAAGCCTTGCGGGTCAGAGGCGTGCCCACCACTACCTGGTTGACGAAGGACTGTGGTCCACTGTCCCATACACGAGACTAAGAAGGATTTAAGAGTCGGATTAATTTTATACAACTCTAAAATCCTCCTCAGCCATGAATGAGGCACCGAATCATAGGCCTTCTTGTAGTCAATCCAGGCAGTAGAGAGGGCGCCCCTACTCTGCTTGACTTGTTGGCTAATGGCCATATCAATGAGGAGTAGCTCCTTAGTACCACGAGACCCAGCCCTACATCCATTCTGAGCGTTATCTAAGATATTATTAGATACTATGTGCGAGTTTATTTTACTTCTCAGAATAGATGTAAGGAGCTTGTAGATGGTAGGTAAGCAAGTTATGGGTCTATAGTTTTTAGGTTCCGTGGTACTACCTGATTTATGGAGCAGGAAGGTGATGCCAGTGGTCATGAAAGCGGGTAAGGAACCAGAATCAAGGGCTTCTTGATACTGTGTTGCCAAACGTTCATACGAGCTCTGAACCTACATTATCCAAAAGTTGTGCAATCCATCCGGCCCAGGACTTTTCCAGTTCGGGGCCGTACGCATTGCACAACTAACGTCTTCGGAGTCTATGGTAATAGACTCCATGGGTTCGATTATTTATTATTATATTATTTATTATTTATTACTATTAATTATTATGTACAATAAAGAGTAGGTACCTAAGCGTACCTATTTTATTTTTATCTCATACTAGGTGATCGCTGCAGCTCCGGCCTCGTGATTTATTTTACTCGTTCCCGGTTCCCGTGGGAACACATTACCGGGATAAAAATAGCCTATGTTACTCAGGGTGAATGTAGCTTTCCAATGGTGAAAGAATTTTTGAAATCGGCACAGTAGTTTTTGAGTTTATTCATTACAAACATACCCACAAAAATACAAATCTTTCCTCTTTATAATAGTAGTGTAGACAACTTATGCTTAATGCTGAAGAGGTTATTCGGTTGAATAAGATTATCTCACTGATTCAACTTGAAATAGTAGATTGTTAACCAAGGGAAGAAAGCATCCCATTTCTGACGAGATATTTTGTTCGTTCTAAATCTAAATAACTAAATCGACCGCCGTAACGCGTCAAATCATAAAAAATACTCTATAAGTGTAAGAAAACAACTGAAGTAATTAAAAAAACTGTAGACCATTTTGTATGGAAAAATATAACTAATGACAAGGCGGTATGACCAAAAGACTTGCCTGCCCTGAAAAAAATGCGAATGAAAAACAAAAATTTAAAAAAAAGGCGGAATGTACAATACTTGATACGTGATCAATATCTTTTGTTATTTTTGTTTTATTTGACTTTTATTTGCTTTCCTCGTATTCGAAATGAAAAATAGAGTGTTTAACTCGGCTTAAAACACCCATTTCTGCCTCGAACTATTGGCGTAGTGAGAGCACTACGTTCGAGCGCCAAAATATCTCGTCAGACATGGAATGTTTTCTTCCCGTGGTTAACAAGCTACTATTCCCATCTCCCATCCCTTTTTTTTTAATTCCCCGAGACCGCGGCCTTTCCCATGTCCATTGCTGCGGGCGTCTCTGGTGACACCCGAAGGTATTTCCAGTGGACGCCCGGCGGACTTTGGCCACTTGTGTGGCCTCTTCGGGTTGGGGTTGAGGTTTATCACGCATCGGTGAGTGAATCTGGTTGCATGCTGTGATGCTGAGGACCCGCAGCACTCGACCCTTCCAGCCTGATTCTGTAAGGACGGCGGGTGGTTATCCAGCCCTCCTCAGGCCCCGATCATGGAGGTCGATGGTCCTGGGCGTAAATTAATCTGGGGTGGTACGCTCCCTCTCCCTCTCGGCCAGTAGGTATCCCTGAGTTGAATAGAATTTATAGTAGGTATCGATAATAAACTAAAGTGCTAAGGGGTGCTATCAACATCTCCAGGGCCCATTAAGCGTTCCTCACCTCCGCGCGGTGCACCTGCTATGACAGACGGACTAGCAGAAATACTTGAAAGTGCCCTCAAACGGCAATAGATCAAGATGTGACATTCTCATACCGCGCCCCAGAAACCGTCTTCGTAATAGGAAAACATTTGTGCATACATCAAAAAAAGAAAATCAGTCACTGACGTCCTTCAAATCCCTGGTGAATTATTTATCGCTTGTTGTTTAAATTATAACACTGCAGTGAATAGCTCATGGTTGCTCCGAGTGCAATTGGTGCATCAGTGACCTGTTCATTTGCTTCACATTCGCAAATGATTGCTCTTATTTATAATAATGTAGGTAACCTACCTGTATAATATTAAGGTTTTTTTTGACGTGACGTCTTATAATTCGATGGAGCCGGCTGCACGCACGAAAAAATGAGGCGTGCCATTTAAGGCTTGAAGTGCAAGCGAGAGCGCGGAACGAGCGACAAAGAGGCACAATCGGCCTCCGCGTTCGGCAGCGTTCGACATCTGGTTGTCACGTTCAACTATCGTCAGTAAAGTAAAGTCTGTAAAGTCGGTTTACTGAGTAAACCGACTTTACAGACAACCGATTTTTTTTATTTTGTTTTATGATCCCTTCCATCCTAAGGTTGCCTGGAAGAGATCGCTATTTAGCGATAAGGCCGCCCTTGTGAATTTAGTAGTTATAAGTATGTTTTTAATGTATTTTCTAAACTGTGGTGTACAACAAAGAATATTTATGGTAACACCTGAACACCTAGCTGGTGTAACATAAGGAGCTTCTTTTATAATCGGATTTCTGGTGACTGGCACAATCTTGCTGATTGGTTTTCTGTAAAACCAAAGCCTTTTTTATAACTAGCACTCAACATGTTATTATTTAGTTTTTCTGTTTCACCTCACATTGTGTATCAACTTTCTTATAATAATTGTATAATGCATGCGTTCACATCGAGAAAAACTTTGCATCCATTTTTGAGAATACTATGTCTAATTTGTACTGTGTTATGTATTGTTAAATTTTGTGGACTAAAAAAAAAATTATATATCGCCACTTTTACGTGGTATCCAACAGTGACTGACGAAATGTGGGTGTATAGATCGTCTCTGCCTACCCTTTCGGGGATAAAGATGAAATTATTGAGTGTCATACCCATATCATAATCTATATATTTAATACGACAATTTGTCTGTCCGTCCGTCGCGTTTTTCAATTTACATACATTTTTTTTTTATATTATTTTAGGCGATACAAAGTTCGCTGGGATAACTAGTCTGTTATACTTAATAATCCGAGTACTATTTGTTATTTTTATAACTGCAATACCTGCGCCATCTAGTTGCCCCATTAGAACTAACTAGGTAATTAACCGGGTGATGAAACATTCGTTCTTTTCAATGCAATGTTTATGTTGCTAGTTAGTTCATAGGTTTAGTAACAGATGTCGCTGATAGCAATAATATTTTTACTTTCTATATGTAGTAGAACAAGAATTTAAGTAATAATGCTCGTCTCATTTTCATACGGTTCTTAGCAATGTCTGGAATTTTGTGTGGTAAGTAAATTGACTGATTAACTTATAATCCAAAAGGATGTTTTTACCTACTATTGGGATGAAAGAAACAGTTTCTATTATTAGATATTGGTACTCCTCTGACATGTTTGTTTGGTACAAACAGCTGGACCGATTTTGATGAAATTCGGTAGATACCTACGGACACGGATTGAGCACCTGATACAAAGAAAATAGATATATTTTGTACATTTATTAGTAAGTATATTTTGTGCCTGAGACGATGTGAGGCTACTTGTTCTTATCCCTATTATATAGGATCGGGAATGAAAATACTGTTACCCGCGGGTGAAGCCGCAGGCGCCCACTATTTTTTATAATAATAATTAGGTAATAATAATAATATGTAGAGGTTATATGCAAGTATTTTCGTATAATTATCTAAAGTTATTAACGAAGTTCCAGACATAAAAATTAACCCAAATTTACACGAACCACTTCTCATAACCGTAAACCGTAAAAACCGATTAATCAAATATTTAAAAACTCAAGACAAACATCTGTAGTCGATATAGAACCGGTAAAATAAGTAAAATAGCTCTGGGCGCAGCATTACTCATGCAGGCAGTTCTTATCTTTTTAACTATGTCCTTTTGACATACAGCCACACACAGACCTATCTGTCACATTAAAAAACATCAAACAACATAATCACGCCAGTTTCCCCGTAAGTTTAGGCAGAGGCACATTATTTGCCCACTTTTCGCCAGTAGGCAACGTCCACACAGAACGCGTCCATAACCTATTCTCATAGTAGTAGACAAATAAATATTTTATTTTTCTAAAATACATATGATTTTTGGCATCTGTCATTAAACTTCCCGCCAACAACACAATAATTTGACTAAAAGCTAGGATGAAGAATACTCTGAATACGATGAGTATGCTTGATCCTAGACTAAAAGGGATGAGACATCGAGCAATTTCTAAAATATATCGATTTATTTTTTATCCTTGTAATTAATTTGTAAGATGTGGTGTGGTGTGGAACACCCGGTACGGAATGAAAATCCATTGGTATATTTGAATATTCGCCAGAAATAAAAACTATTTTTTAAATATTATTGGGTGTAAAAGTTTAGATATTTTTTGTCACTCAATTAAACTATTAAACAGTTATGGGAAAAAATGGAGACGTTGGTTTAACATAATATTTTCAGATTAACAATTATACTTTTTAGTCTTCCATTAGGACCTTGAAAACCATAGTCACGGGTATAAGCCAGTAATTAATAAGTACCTTAGTAAAGCCTTAATACTATAATCTATTAGCCGTCACTACAATACTTAACATACCTAGGTAGACTAGGTATTAACATAATAAAAGTATCATAGACATGCTCTACAAATAAATGATAAACAACATAAGTATAATGTACATTGAATGAATGCTCTCTACGGTGCATGCAAAATTAGCATACAAGGCCTTTGTTCTTTAAAATATATACAGCTTAATAATTAAACGTTGTTTGGCTTGATCTCGAAAACTACTGGACCAATTCAATAATTCGCTTTATTACAACAACCGATCTTTTGTGTGGCATCGATGTTTTTTTATTTATTGCATTTTGTACCTATAACGTAACTTTACTGGACTAAAGCTGGATAAGCCGGTACACTCTAAAAACTCCTTCAAATCTTAGCTGATTGTGATAATGTACAGAAAACCTGAGTGAAATCTAAACTTCGTCGTTGGATTTCATTTTAATTTCTGTTGCACCACTGGAAGCAGATCGGGAACATTAAGAAAAAAAGATCCATTTCTTAGTATGTAAAGAATAGGCATCTAGATACTTTTATATTTGTCCAAACCATAGAAGTATAAACAGAACATTCTGCTGCTCATAGCAAAAAAAAATTCTTATTCTAAAGGATGTTCATGAGACTGAAAGTGGCTAGTCCACATCATAAGTAGGTAAATACTAAGTTCACATCTATAATTAGCGTGAACGCAAAGCATGTCTTCATTCAGTCTTTCCACCGTTCAAAAACTTGTACAGTCATAGGTAGCTCATGTTACTCAAATGCAGATTTAGCAACCGGCACGAATTCCAAACAGATGAAACCGCTGATTTAAGTGAAGATTTTATATGCTCTAAATTTCTTATTGCACCGTTAAAGATTTTAAAATCCAGTTAAGTATTTTCATTACCTTCAAATGATGGCAAACCTGAACCCCAGTTCGAATGACAGTATATGGGTAAGTATAATTTGTGAGTTGGGATCCAACAGTTATCAAATGTGCCTAAATAATCTAATGTCAAATGTCAGTCGCCGGATTCTAACGACTGATGGACGCGACTCATAATAAACGCTTAAATCGATGCTTCTCAGGACCAGTAGGTTAGCTATTTTCTGGCTCAAAGAACAAGTACGAGTACTTATTGCCATCCAACGTGTCAAAACTCTGGGTACCTTACCAGTCTGCAATGATGCAGGAGGATTTTTTGAAGATTGTATACACTCGTATTTTAAAACATGATTAAAATTATGGAAGTACCTATATAGTAATTCCTATAGTAAATAAATGGGTATTATTAATATGTATCTTAAATAATATAATATTCTGTTCTTAAATTGGAATAACTTTAGATAGTAAACTGCAATGGGGTTCTCATATCACAGGTTTGGCAGGAAGACTTAGTTCGGCTGCCTATGCGGTTAGAAAAATAAGCCACTGACATCAGTCATCAGTGAAAGTAGCCAAAATAAACTAATCGTGCCGTTTCTTTATTAGATTAGTTTATTTTGGCTACTTTCATAGCGTTATGTCATATGGTCTGCTGCTATGGGGCTCAGCTGCCGATATTGAGACAATATTCATATTACAGAAACGAGCTATAGGAGCAATCTATAGACTCGGACCCCGTGACTCGCTGAAGGAACTATTTATAATAATATGTAATAATATTTTAACCGTTGCTTCTCAATATGTTTACGACAACATCGTATATGTACGGAAGAACATAGAACTCTTCAAAAAAAGATCCGACAACCATAATTATAATACAAGAAATAAAAATAAACTGGCAATGACAAAAATTAGACTTCATAAAGTTGGTAATTCGTTTGTAGGCAAATGTATAAAAATATTTAATAAAATTCCGCAGGATTTGGTTGACAAGCTTCTTAATAAGTTTAAAATAGTAGTGAAAAAAAACGATTGATGAAGAAAGGCTATTATAATGTAGACGAATATCTTAATGTAGACGAATATCTTAATGATAAAAATGCATGGTCACCCTAATCTGCTGTTGTTAGTCACTCCTGCAATACAAATTGTAACACAATGTAAACAAAACTTTATTAAAAAAGAAAATGGATAATCTACCTGAGTTTCTTGCTGGTATCTTCTCAGGAGAACAAACTTACCGAACAAGCGAAAGAATCATTTTCAAATGGTTATTTATGTAATTAATTTAGTATTTTTATAATAGTGCTTGACATAAAATTGAAAAATTTTGACATTCATATGTGCACTTTATGTGCCTAAACTGAATAAATTAAATTGATTCTTTGATTCTTGATTCTTTGATTGATTGAGACCTTAAGAACGTTGGTAGTATCTAACGTGGCAACACAGCCAGCATGACAATGACGCGGAGGTAAATGATCTTTGGTCAATATGGTAGGTTGATTGTATTATATCTATATTCTATTGTTAATAACTTCTCATAGCAAGCGTTCTAAGAATCATTGAAGTTAGTATTTTCAATAGCAGTAATTTCAAACGTTTTGCCTTCTACACCTCTTACCTACTTGGGAATTTTCACTTGAGTTTTCAATGGTACCTACAGTTTTATTTTTAACCACTGATGACACTGACTTCTTAACAATTACGTTTGTCACAGTACATACCTACTTGTCCCAAGGTGGTTACTTAGCATTAAACGCATTATTATTCTTAGCTATACACATGAATATATTTTATTCAGTGTTAGCGGCCCGTTCTAACTTCAGACGGATGTTATATTTATTAAATAGGTTATTATGACTTAGCGATAATGTAGCCTTTTATTGATTCGCTTAAATCGGTCCTGTAACTTTTCTGTTAATCTCTTACAAACATAAAAAAATACAACATGGTAATTTTCATTTATTTCGCCTTTATTAAAAGTCTTCTGAATCTATCCCACGAAATCTCATTTTAAAATGTATCAAATGTAAAAGGTTGGTATCTATTAATAGTCGTTCAGTCTGATATACCAGACAGTATCAGACTTAAACATAAAAATGTGAGAACCTCCTGTCAAAAATGTCTGAAAAATAAAAAATAAACAAACAGAAATAGTCATGATGTTGCTGCATACAGTTACCAGTAGCCAAAAAAGAATTAGTGCATTGTACATAAATAGTCGTAATTGGGGCGCGTAAATTAGCTACTGTTACACAATAGCCACATTCATTAGCATAGTTACATGGAGGAAAGGCCACCGAATAAGCATTACACTTGCCTTATTTTGCGTTGCAAATGCACCAAGGATGTTTTTTACATCATCTTAAGAATTGTTATTGTTACCGCGTAGTGCGTAAATATATTATATCAACTAAATATAGAGTATTCTTATATCTGTGACTTGTGAGTTACAATCAGGTCAAGTGGACGAGAAACAAATACTTAGTCCTAAACTTGTAGTGGTCCACATGGTCGCACAGTAGACATCAATAGAGTTTTTTGGCCCCCGAGGCTATAAAGGTTGTGTGTTTCATTCGTATGTCAAATAGCAGACCTAAGAGCATGACAGCGTTTAGACTTTAGCAATAAAACCGTATAAAATTTTGTCTCTAGTCAATGAAATCACGCGACTGTTATTTTCTGTGTTATCATTGGTTTTGTCGAACGCCTAAAGTTGGTGCTTTAATAAAATTATTTATTTGAACAAAGTTTCTATACTATGGGTAAAAGTAAACCAATAACTAAACTATTACTAGATAACGAATTAAGACGTAGTAAAAAATTACGGTAGTCGAAGTTATTAGCATAACGGTTAAATAATGCTTGCGAAAAAAACATTATCAATCATTTAAAGTGCTGTGTCGGTTACAGTTATTATAAGGATGTGTTTATTGAATTTGTAATTTAGACTTTCTTCATACCTACCTACTTCTGTACGAAGTGTGATTTATTGAACACTATCATATATCATGGTTGTATCAATGATATTTTAATGTCTTTAACTATCTGATTATCGCAGCGCCACCCGCCTGATTTAGTGTTCTCGTTCCCGATTTCTACGAGAACACATTACCTATTGGGATGAAAAGTAACTTATGTCACTCGGGGATAATTTAGCTACAAAAGTTAGGTAATTATTAGTGAAAAAGTGATTTTTTTCAAAATCGGGTTACTTTCAGAGCCTGTTCAATGCAAACAATGAAACAAACATTTCATTTCCTCCTTATAATATTAATATCTACCTATAGATAAATCTGTATCCTATACACAAAAATTCAATTAAGTTGCTTAATTATTTACAATGAGAATTACAATATACCTACACAATTATGTACAAAAATATTCATACTACAAAATAAGTTGCTAGTTGCTTACTGTAATTCATATTAACAGGTTTTAAATAAATCCATACGAAAGTTTATGCTGTCTGTCTGTTTGTTCAAGCTAATTTCTGAAAGTTGATGTTACAAGGAGTAAGTTAGGCTACTTTTTATTCCGGGAATGTGTTTCCAAGGGAATTGGGAATAACATATAAAATTAAGTATAAAAAAGCTCTATATGGTAAAAGTTTTCTAGGTATGGCACCAAAACTATAATAAGCTGCCGGATTCCATGCTTCGTTGTAATGATTTGCATATATTTAAGAGAGATCTGTCGTCATTGCTTCTAAGAAAAGCCTATTACACAGTGGCTGAATACCTGATGGACAGCAATGTTAGGGTGCAAAGGGGCTCTACCAACATCTATAGGGCCCCAGCGACCTCACCTGCTAGTGGCGCACCTGCTGATAAACGGACGAGGCTCGTTAATTTACGGTACCTATGGAGTGGCTTCGGCCCCTACGTGGGTACCAGGTGGTACAACAGTGTTGGTCCGGGGGGGTACCACCGTGCAGCTGTGCTAAAGCCCCCCAAGTAACCCAGCCCAGGCTGGGTTGCGTTAGGGGTTCAGCAGCTGCACCGCCGGGCCCGGGGCGATGTATGGTGCAGCAGGCATGGGACCAGTGGGGGCGAAACGGAGTCTAGTGTGGGTGGTGTGGGTCGATTCGCCGGCCAGGGAGACCCTTAGCAACGGCGTTGCCGCGGCCGCCCGCAACACAGTCATGGGGCCCGCCTGGGGCCAACCACCCTAGGAGGCTGCCCCACATGTTGCGCATAATCCTGATGTGGGATCGCCGCTCCGGGTGGTAACCGGTGTGGGGTAGCGGCGGCCTTGCATCAGGGGGGTTTGGGAGCCCTTCCGTCCGGCGGGTCGGCTCCGACCTAACCACACGGTTCTAGACAAAGCTAGCCCCTGCGCTTTGTCACTTACTGCTGCACCAAATGTCGCCCTGTCTTCACGCTTCTTCTTCAAAATCTACAATGGCAGTGCAACAAAAAAGAAATAAACGTTACACAGCGGCCCTAGGAAACCCCACAACTTCACATTTCGAGGTGGAGTTCACTAACGTCCGTGGACTCCATGCGAACCTCGATACCGTCCACCACCACCTTGAGACGGCACGGCCCGCTGTGATGTTCCTCACGGAGACACAAATACGCCGCCCTGACGACACGTCTTACCTGTGTTACCCCGGCTATGTCATCGAGGAACAATTTCGAGACAAAGCCGGGGTGTGCGTGTTCGTTAGGGCGGATGTTTGCTGCCGCCGGTTGCGCTGCCTAGAGAACCCCTCCAATTCCGTCCTTTGGCTGCACGTAGACCATGGCTCTATGAGCCAGATCTACGTGTGCGTCTACCGATCCCACACAGGGGATTCTGAGACAACAAAGCTCTTCCAGTACCTCAGCGAGACGGCTGATGAAGCGCAGGTGCGGTTCCCGAACGCTGACCTAGTGTTTCTGGGGGACTTCAATGGCCATCACATTGAATGGCTGGGGTCCCTCAAGACTGATCATGCGGGTAGAGCCGCCCATGCGTTCGCTCTCTCCCACGGTCTGACCCAGATGGTATGCGGGATCACCCGGATACCAGACAGGTCAGATCACGCGCCCGCTCTGCTGGATCTACTGCTGACGAGTCGCCCAGCCCAGTACAGTGTTTCGGTAGGAGCCCCACTGGGTAGTTCCGACCACTGTGTTGTTCACGCTGGCATGAAGGTGTCACCTCCTGCACGTCCTGTGCAAACGTCACGACGACTATGGCACTACTCGTCAGCGGATTGGGACGGTCTACGCGATTATTTTGCGTCCGTCCCCTGGAGCCAGCGCTGCTTTGTAGGAAAGGCTCCTTCGGATAGTGCTTCTGCTATTGCTGGCGAGATCAGTTTAGGGATGGATTATTACATCCCTTTCACTGATGTCGCCAGTATCCGCAGAGCCCGTCCCTGGTTCGGGCGAGATTGTGCCAAAGCTGTTCGACAAAAACAGTCGGCATATCGCGCCTGGATCAGGGCCCGGGTTGTGCGCGACCCAAACGTGGGCCACCTCAAAGCAGCGTACAACCGGGCCACAAAGTCGAGTAAGAGGGCCTTTAAGAGAGCGGATGCCCAGTGCGTCGCGCGGCTTGGTCAGGAGCTCACTTCCCATCCCACGGGCAGCCGTGGATTCTGGCAACTGGCCAAAGCCGTGCAATCTAACTTTTGTCAGCCCTCGCTGCCACCGCTGCGTTACCCAGATGGAACACTGGCTCACAAAGCCCAAGAGAAAGCGGATATGCTCGCAGACCTCTTTGCGGCTAATTCCGGGGTCGACGACCGTGGCCTGCAGCCCCCCGCCATCGCCAACTGTGGCCACACAATGCCTGATATTGTTATCAGGCAATGTGATGTACGGGCAGTGCTGCGGTCACTCGACACGCGGAAAGCCAGTGGCCCTGACGGCATTCCGGCGGTGGTGCTACGAAAATGTGCAGCTGAGTTGTCTCCAGTATTAACGCGTCTGTACCGCCTGTCATACTCTTCAGGGCTCGTGCCGGAGGTCTGGAAGGAGGCGAACGTACAACCAATCCCCAAGAAAGGGGATCGGTCCGATCCAGGCAACTATCGACCCATAGCTGTCACCTCAGTCATTTGCAAGGTGCTTGAGCTCCTTATAAATAAGCAGCTCATGCAATTCCTAGAGGATCACTCGCTAATCAATGATCGACAATACGGCTTCAGGCCAAAGCGATCAACGGGTGATCTTCTGGCATTCGTAACGCATGTCTGGGGTGGGGCTATGGAAAGGCACGGCGAGTCCTTGGCTATTAGCCTGGACATCGCCAAAGCCTTCGATAGGGTCTGGCATGCTTCGCTCCTTTCCAAGCTTCCGGCATATGGTCTACCTCCTCAACTGTGCAGCTGGATTGCCAGCTTTTTAAACGAGCGCCGAGTGCGGGTCCTCTGCGATGGCCAGGCTTCTCGCTTCTTGCAAGTGAATGCCGGGGTACCGCAGGGGTCCGTACTATCACCAACTCTCTTTCTTCTGCATATCAATGATATGCTATCCCTCGGGAACATTCATTGCTATGCAGATGACAGCACACTGCACGGGAGTTACTCGGTTCGTCCGACGGCGGGGCGATCTGAGATTGAGGAGGAGAGACGACGACTCGTGGCTGATCTCGACCGTAACCTCGACAGTATCTCTCAATGGGGTACCGAGAACCTGGTCGAGTTCAATGCCCGCAAAACACAGGCGTGTGCATTTACTGCGAAGAAATCCCCTTTCCTTCCCCTACCCTCTCTTCAGAATGCATTATTACCAATGAAGGACAACCTTGATATCCTTGGCATAGACGTTCGTCGAGAGCTCAATAATAAAAACTACATCGAAAGATGTATAGGGCTAGCTTCGCGGAAACTAGGAATACTGAATAAGGTAAAGAGATTCTTTACACCGGACCAGAGGTGTCTGCTGTACAAGACGCAGATTAGACCCTGCGTCGAATACTGCTCTCACCTCTGGGACGGCTCCGCGAAGTATCTGCTGGACGCTCTCGACGCTATGCAGCGACGGGCTATCCGTATTATTGGTTGTCCGGAGGTAACGGAAAGCCTTGAGCCGCTAGCTCAGCGCCGAACAATAGCTTCCTTGGCCGCATTCTACCGTATTTACCACGGCGAGTGTTCTGAAGAGCTCTTCAATCTGATCCCACCCTCTTCCTTCCGATCCCGAACGACTCGTGCCGGGCAGAGATGCCACCCCCACACAGTGGATAGCATGTTCGCGAGAACCGAACGTTTTAAACGTTCGTTTCTCTGCCGAACGATAGTGGCCTGGAACGCCCTGCCTGTGCACGTGTTTCCTCCCACATATAATCCTGGGTTCTTTAAGCGGAGCGTGAAGAGGCACATCAGTAGGTCGTCAAGTTGAGGGCCACTCTCAATAGTAATGTGTGCTGTGAGAGTGGCCCACAATCGCTAGACGTCGTCACGACTTACCACCAGGCGGGCGGCGTCAATTTGGCGAACCAAATATAAAAAAAAAAAAAAAAAAAAAAAAAAAAAGTTAGTTAAGACAAGAATTTGACTGTTTATGTAATTAATTATTTTCACAAAGTTAATTAATTGTGATTTTGACATTTACTAATATATAATAATAACAATAAATAATTTACCTAGATAATAAGGACATATTTGTATAATTATGACATTGTTTAGTTTAATCTTTGAATATTGACATTTTGATGCGTAGGTTTATATTATTGGATTATACAACTTTAAAGTTCAGAACATGTAATAAATAAGTACATATTGCTAGATGTAAGACTACATAATACTCTAAATCAAATTTCGCTCCTGAGTGAGCTACCGACCTACTAAAATTGCATACCTATTGCTATGGTGAAATATGGTGCATCTGTAATTACCAACTGCTTCAACATCTCATGTAACCCATATTTGCATTGATCTTTAATAAATAAATAAATAAATAAGTTTGCGCGTGGAGCCGGAGGCACTTGCTAGTTGGTAATAAACGTAGATTCGATCCTGTTTTCACCCACACCACACTAAATTACTTAACTAGTAGACAAGTACGTAGGATGTAGTATTTCTGTTATTTAGTTATTGCTTTCAAGTATTACGGCTTAGCGAATAATTTGAACGTAGTAGAGATGCCCGATCTTTTTACTAAAAAAACAATGTCCCAAAATATCGATGATTTGAATTGGACATCCCTAGGATACAGTGACATTTAAATCTTGCTGCATAAATTTAAATTTTATTCAATAGAACATGTTGAATGATTCTAAGAAACAAAACGGTCAGAAGTAAGTCATATAAACACAGCATGTGACACGTCTCCTGTGGGTTGGAAATAATCATTGGCTGAATAAATAGCTCCCATAAAAATTAATTTAACGAACATTGCAAAAACCACGTTAATTGAATCAAACAATTACACATAGTTGACATTCGTTGACTTAAAATTACCAATTTTGGACTATTTTATGTACGTAAAATACACAGAAACACTCCTTGATTCCCGGAAGGGTAGCCAGAGGCATATTATAGGTATGCCAAATTGATCCGATATAAAAGGGGCAAGTTCATTGTCGCTCACTCATCTATTGATCGGCAGGTGCACCACTTGCAGGTCAGGTTGGCTAGGAATCCTAAGAACTTAGTAGGAACTGGAAAAATAAAAAGAAAAATAAATATAACCCTATCATCATTTCTACATCTAAAAAACCACGATACATCTCGTAAAAACCGCTTCCTAATATAAAACATGCTCTATATTCCACAGTACAGCCAGTGGCAAGATTTTATGAGCTAAAGGATAACAAATGTACAGAAATAGGACTCGAGGTGAATGGCCGCTTTTGCGTTTATTACACACTCGTAAAAATATCTCACAAATTGTCGCACTCCAGAACATTATTAATATTTTTTTTTATATTTTTGTGTGAACCTATTTTTATTTTTCATTCCAATACATAAACATATGTTATGTTAAATTCCAATACATAAACATATGTAAGTTAACGCTTTTTGAAGTAAATGCTATAACGTCTTAATCCGTGTCCATATATCTGTCTCGACTGATGTTGGCACTTGGTCACAAAACTATCTTCAGTGATAGTAGTGATAGTAACTATTTAAGTTCTTGTGGTATTGAGTAAAAAAGCTTATGACTTCTGAATAACTATTTACGAAGTCATTATCAGTTAACAATAATTGGACATTCGGAAATAAGTGCTTCGGGTTCCGAAAAAAGCTAAAATTATAAAAGGAAGACAAATTTATTGCTTGACTCTTATTCATAGCCATAACGAGCACTCGTGGGTGTTTTGCTGTTTTATGTTTGGTTGTGCTAATTCTCTTGCACGGAAAAAAAAATATTTAAATGGCCAAAAATAAATAAGTACCTACTTAATTAATCTTAAGACTCATCATTAAGTCTATTACTGCTACTATATATAGATCTTAAGTTCGTTTAAGTTGGTGAAATATTAAATATATCCAATTTGGTTCAATTTTTAGTGACTTCGCTACTACTGCATCATTAATTTACAAGACAAAATTGGTATCACCCGTAATGGATCGCCTTGTCCGTTGTACCAGTTGTACGGTAAAGGCTAACCTCTGTTCGTCCTCGATTCCTAAATATGGAAAAGTTTTTATACCTGCTTGCCTATGCTGTCGAACTCTGGGTTGTCTTTTTGGTTGTGTTCTTTACACTGTAATTTAATATTAGTACAGGAAATGTCTTGTCTAAGAGCAATTTGTAGAATGCCTGTGTAATAAGAAAGCAGACAAGTAAATTAGTGAAATAGGTCATTCTCATTATATGTCTGTCAGCAAGCTGATTTCTAAGAAGACATAAGCTACGAAAGTATTTTTATTGGATAATAAAAAAGTTTCTCGAGTTGTATTCATTATGCTTGAGATATTTTTTCTCTCTTGTCTTGATTATGATCCTCCAATGTCGCAACTTTCAACTACAGGTTGTTGACTAGTTGATATCAATGTTTCTTAGAAATTCAAATTCCTTCTAGTTAAAGTTTCAAAATTAATTAGGGAACATTTGCTAGAGATAATGACACTATTTACGTAATAACAAACTGATGCAACTTCATGTTATGATACGACATAACATATCGACACAGAATTAATTATAACAAAGAAATAAATAAATTATTTGAAGATAATGAAATAAGTAAAAAATATGTTTTTCAATGTAATTACTACATAATTACATTGAAAAACATATTTTTTATAAAAATATTATTTATCTTCAACATAAATATGACTTAACTTAAAAAACTAAGTAGGTATGCAAATTAATAACAGAGTTTACAGGCATTTTTTTTTAAACTTTGTAAATTATCACAACAACGAGATTAATAGCCTTTCATTCGTGACAATTAAATCACTAAAAGTCACCGAGACTGGCTGAGACGAGGGCCACACAGTGCATGTCTCTGACATAGACAACACGCTCACGCTGTTCCGCAGTTCAAGTCGTTGGAATATACTAATTTTAGAATTTCCGTTCAACCCTACTTGGACATAAATGCTCTCAGCAGTCAGCACATTTAGTTTGTGGATTTTGACATGTAGCATATCGCAGTTCTTTTGCTAAGCAATTGTTTTGTGTTAAGTGTGTTTATCGGTGTAACTATTAAAATATATTTGAAAGTGTTTTGATAACTAAGTCTTGGTAAGTCTTAACAATGTTAAGTAGAAATATTGGAAATAGATTCACAGCTGTTAATACTGTACCCTGTACCTTATTGAATTCTTGAAATGGAAGAAGACAATTTAAAATTGTATGTAGTGTACGTACATTAATATTATGCTAATAGAATGGTCATCATCATAATAGTTTTATTTTATAAATTTTGTCGTATTTTATGCAACATATTGTTACATAGATTGTGTAGATATTTCGTTGTAAGTAAGAACTGAGTCATTACCATCTGTGTGAGTGAATCATGAATATAAACAAGTGTTTACTTTGAGTACTATAGGTAATACATATATTCAATTATACCTAGGTAGGTTTTCACTATTTTAAAGGACAATAAATTATTTAGTTGAGGGGCTCGTGGTCTAGTGGTAACCGACAATATTAATACATTGCAAAGGTTAAGCAACATCTAGTCAGGCCGGTCTTAGGATGGGTGACCATTTCTTAAGATACTGAGACCCCTCCATGCCTCGGAGAGCACGTTAAACCGTCGGTCCCGGTGACATTATGACAATACGACCATCTATGGCAGTCGTTAGGGGTAGTTGGAGCCCTTAAAAATCCGACCGGTCTAACTACAGAACTTCGATAGCGCCCATGGGTTGTGAAGGTCAGATGGCAGTCGCTTCACGGAAAATATCGAAGTTCAGCCGAATCACAGTTAGTCTGGAAAGCCAACCCCAACTAAGTTGGGAAAAGGCTCGGTGAATGATGAATAAATTATTTAGTTTATTAATAATTATTGCCTCTTAAATTGGAAGAAACTCTACTGCCCAGGCTTATGAAAATAGCACTGTCGACTAAAGTCAATCGACTTATCCTACCAATGATATCGCAAAAAAAGTCAGTCACGTGAACAATATTTTTTTTTAATTTTCTGTGATACCACTGGTTAACGACTGAGGTCGATACTGGCTATGCTAACCCTGCAGATGATGACATAATTAATTAACTGATTAAAAAAGATTCTTGACAAAAAATTTGAATAAATATGCTCCGTTCAAAGGGGAAATTGACAGGAGTTAGATTTGAAATAATATTTACATTATACCCAAAACAAAATAAGAGAAAACAATAGAAACATCTACATAATAAACGAGATAGATTTCCATCTACAAACTGGAAAAATTGTAATTGCTAGAAGTCAATGAATCTGCTAATAGCTGACATAGTCACAAGTAACAATACTGTTGCGGTGACTGTAAACATTGATAGCGTATCGAGCACGTCATGCATTAGGTATACTTTCAACTAAAACTAACAAAATTCTACGAAAGATTGAATGATTAAATTAGCGTTAAGTTAAAGTAACGTGTACCGTAAACACAAAGCGTAAACATCAAGCCGTATGACTCACAATGACGAAGTTCTCATTATCATATCACAGCCGCACATTTTACATTAGTAACCTTAGTAGTAGTTGAAATCTGACAGAACTGCGTGTCATTATTGTCCTGTTTGCGCGTTTTTTTATTAATTAATAAATTAAAACTATTTGTTGCAGCTTCAATACAAACAAGACTGCTCAATAAGAGTACGCGGGTGACATATTGCGATATATTCTGTTTAATTTTACGTATTTGCCGTGCCGTGCTTAACCGTGAGAACAAAGAAGTCTTTTCGCGAATCCATTACGACACTTTTAACCAGTAACGCACCAGCCTGTTGATTTAACACGTGACGTATAAGAAGTGCATACATGAAAACGAGAGGATGCGAGCGTTCAACGCGCGCGTGCAATAAAATTGAATGCAAAAATGATTAAAAGGAATGGTGATAATGTATTTGCGATCGCGTCGAGTAACAATCAGTGTCAAGGCGGTCGGTCGCCCGTCTCACTCTGCCCAAGCAGTGGCGCAGCTACGAGGATTCCGCGCGCCACTACCGCCAGAATGACGCCGTCCGACGCGCAACCTCACATTAAAGAGGCTAACATTGCGCTCTCAACTTATGTGGAAAAATGGAAAAACAGATACGAGGACTCAGAAAGAAAACATAAGACTTATTTAATAAAGTCTGAAAAAGGTATGTATACCTTGTTATTAAATAGCTACCTTCATATTTAATTAATAAGTATTCTTCGTTTTTGCGTCTTTTGTGTTAACATCTGCGCATGTCTAAGTATCTCCCGGGTTGTATGCAAATGAAAACACCAGTTCAAATCCTAATCCCGTATTTGTCGAATTATTACAGATGGTGACCTGTTGCATATACAGTATTCTTGAATTTCTCCAATCCTGGCTCATACGCGATACCTAAACTTATTAACTTCTTTTTTGCACCATTCTTGCCAACCAAACAGCTATTACAACTTTTAGAATTCAAACATCAATCTGTAAAAATTTAATGCGAATATATTATTTATATGCCACAAGACTAATGTTTAAGAGATATAACATAAACGCTTATATATAAAATTATAACCGGTTAGGTTTGTCAGTTTATTTTTTATCGATATCGATTTTGTTATTGCACAACACAAGTTAAATTGGTCATTGACCTACCATAAATAATCTCAAAAAAAGTTTTGATGTCAATCGTCAAACAAAATGTCCAAAAGTTCAATTTTAATTTTGATATAATATAAATATTATTTTTCACTTTGAATTATGTACATACATTATGTATCCATTGGTTTACATAAAATGTGAGTTATGTTTGTTGTTCTGTCACAGTCACAATTAATTTAGGAATATTATTTTACGCTTGACTGTCAAAATACTCAAAATATTATAATGTTAAAAGCACGTCACTGGATAAAAGTGTTAAATAGATACATACCTATATGTACATAATACAATTCAATAAATTATGGCTTTGGTATACTAATTCAGTATAATGTAGATGTTTTAAGGAAATAATTGAGTTATATTCTATATTAGGTATGCAAACAATGGAAAAACAATTATTACTGTGTGTAAATTACAATTGGGACTGTAAAATATAAATTATACTTGGGTGAGAGGTCTATTTTCCTGTTATTTTAACACTCATAGTATTTTCTATGTTAACAAATACTCCTATGATGTCGCATTACATTGTATATTTACCTAAAACTGGTGAGTTATATTCATGGAATTGAGTTATTTACATTTACGTACTAAGTAATTTGGATCATAATTTTTATGGTTAAGCGTTTTGTAGTTATACATGACTACAAGTAAGTACCTATTTGTTCTGTAGCCGTGTAATTTCTACCCAGACTCACAGGCTTTACCTGTTGCTTTGAGAATCGGACAGTAAATATAAATATAGCCTCATTCATAAGTAATGACTTAAATAGGCCTGTACTAGATAGACTAAGTAAATGTAACAAACGTCCTGGCTATGTGGGAATTGAGGTTCAGATTATATGTATAATTGTTATTGATGTACCAGGTGATAGCTATACATAGCTATTGTCGCTTATTACATGAGAAAGAAATTGACAGAATGGTGATGTTATAAGTCTGGTAGTCCCTCTAGCAGTCTGCCAGGAAAGTCTAGTATCCATATTTATTTATTTGGACAACCAGTAGATATTACATTATCACTTATAAACAATAGAAACAACCATAATATTATGTTTAATGCAACAACATTTTAAGGTGTCACAGCATGCATCTTATAACGGAATAAAAAAAACCTTAACTGTTTATACAGACATAATTAGTATTGTAAATTAAAAAAGAAAAACATTTCAAGGCGATAGCAAACAAGCCAAAAACACAACATATTTCAGTGAGATAAAGTTTGTGGGTTTGGATATTAGTGGTACTCTACAATACTACACATGTGATTACTATATAAAATAGGTACTTTTAGGTGGAAATAAGAATAAGCAATCTAATTTTTTTAGCAAAATCTCTGAGTTTTTGAGAAGAAACTTTACTATGTTGATTTTGTTTTAATTTTAAGGGAAAGGACCAAACATACAAATATCATGCATATATATACCCGAAGGTGTAGGCAGAGGTCCATTACACCACCCACAATTTGCCAGTATTTTTAGTCCTGCGTACATACTGCAGCACACATATCATGAGTTATGTTCAAAATAGCTGAATGAATTTAATAAAAGTAACAGCTATATTGTAATTTTGAAAAGAAATTTGAAACCCGTTGCCTTGCGATGAAATGTTGATGAAAGGCAACAAAAATTTATGTGCCAGCCGCCATGGCACAGCCAAATAAAGTCCTGGATATGTGGACCAAATATGTGATTAATATATTAATATATGTTAAAATAACAAAATTTAAGAGAAGTGCTAGGGACATAAATGTGAAATTTGTGACAACGAGGACATGCCTCCCATACCCTAATTTCACAAAAGAACTAAAGTTACCTCAAATTCTTCCAGTGGAATGTGTAGAACTTAAATGTTAGTTGATTATGATAAGGCGGCAAATGGATATAAGATTACAATACAGGTAAACACTTAACAGTTAAACAGAGTTAGTTACGATAGTGTACACTAGTGGGCGCCCGCGACTTCCTCGCAGTGTGGGGATTTGTAAAAATGTTTGCAAGATCTGACAATTTTTTATAACTACCCTGATATACATAACATAGCATCACGCCTTTTTCCCCGAAGGGGTAGGCAGAGGTGTGCAAACACACCCACATCTCGCCAGCTATGTTAGGTCCCATGTAATAGGGGGCGAGCCTATTGCCATCTACCGGGCACAAGTTCCAGACTCTGGGATAATTATCTGGATAAAATTCTAAAGAGAATTATACATTATCCACCAGACCCGGGAATCGAACCCGAGACCTCGAGTGTGGCAGTCCGTACATAGTACCATTGTGCCACCGAGGTAGTCTACTACCCTGATACGCCATTATATTCTTATAATTATGACTTTCCTCTTACAAACCATTATATGACGAAATGCACACAACATTATGTCCGTGGTGCTTCATTAGCAATACTCATAATTTAGGAGGGCAAATGACGTCTTTAAAGTGCCACGTCCGCCGTCGTGGCATTCCGCAGCCAGCCCAGCCACTTCAAACCATATTCCTATTACTATAACTGTCAAAATCCTGTGACCTATGCGACTTGTGGCATGCCGCGGCATAACTTTTTATAAATAAAGTAATATGAATTCTAAAGAAGATGAAATAAGTACGAAAACAACTAGATCACAATTAAAATCCTTTGCCATGCCGAACGCGCCGCAACGGCCTTAAAGTCGCATCGATCAATGAATAAATGTAATTCGTTCACTGGTAATATTTGAAAAAAAAAACGGTGAGAATGAATCTGTGTTGCGCTAACATACGAGTACAAAGAAGCAAACAGACACGGTGAAAAAATTATAGTTTTGGATTGAATCTTTTAGTCGCCCTGAGTTAATTCACGGTTTAAAGGACTTCAAAAAGGAGGTTCTTAATACGTCGGAATGTTTTTTTAAATGTATGTACGCCGATAACGATAACCGATTTAACGCTAATTAAATTGATAGATATGATATCAATATGATTGCAAAACCTATGTGTACTGAGAAATACGAGTATCGTACAAATAAATGACTAAAAATAGGTAGTACCTACCGACCTACGTCGATGAATTGATGTCAATATTTATTTAGGTGTGTTTTCCTCTTAACTATAGGTACATACCTACCTACTGTGATAGTAGGTTACCTGATGCTCGCTCCTAGCACCCAAGACAAGAAAGCGCTTGTTCCCACGGGAACACATTACCGGGCTATGATGTGATGAGTGAAATCAGGAACTTGTTTATAATATGTTTATTTTTCTTCAATTTCCGCAATTTCCATTGCCAATTTGTCAGTTGTGTTTTTGGGTTCATGTAATTGCGGGCAAGCCTATTGCCGTTAGGTACATCCCACCAAAACATTACATGTAAGGCTGAGGCCAACGAGCAGGATATTGGTTGTACTGTAAAAAAGTTATCGGATCTGAGAGCCAAGCTCCTAACTATACACGTTCTAATCTAACACTTTCCCTCATCTTAGTGTATAGCGCTCTGTGCGAGTGCCAGTTTTAAGTTCTTAACAAACTCTACATCAGCAACTGTGTGTGTTGGCTGTTTCGTTACTCAAAGACCTATTGCTTAGTGAATTGCTTTCTGTTTGTATGCTCAAAGGAGCGATAACGTCGCTCTTACGAAAATGTACTACGACGACGTGGTCTTCTTGGCTTGTGATCGGATGTTTGTTTCGGAGTTTGGGTGTTATGTATGTACCTATTTAGAAATATATACGAGTAAGTATGTTTATCAGTTGTCTAGATCCCATAGCACAAGCTTATAGCTTAGTTTGGGCTAGATATCGATGTGTGAGAATGTCCGAAAATATTTATTTATTTGTAGCTATAAACTTGAAACTTTGCTTGTTTAATAATGCATACTTTACCGACACATCCTGATAATTTGGACTTTCTAGCTCTATCCAGATCGAATCTATAGGGACAAACATACGACGAAACGCTTCGAGAAAAGGTTGGTAGTGCCCCGCGTTTCGCTGTCTCGTTGACACTAGGAACTGCCAAGTTTAGGAAGCTTGGACTCGGACCAATGGCAGGTGTGCACACCTAAGCCTAGCTTTTAAGACTGTATTTGTATTGTTTGATTTGTTCTAATGAAAAGAGGCGTAAGAACCCAGGGTTATATGTTGGGGGAAACACGTGCGCAGGCAGGGCGTTCCAAGCCACCATCGTTCGGCAGAGAAACGAACGTTTAAAACGCTCGGTTCTCGTGAAGGTTTCCTCGGTATGAGAGTGACATCTCTGCCCGGCACGCGTTGTTCGAGATCGGAAGCCTACTTAATTATAAATGTACATATAGGTACCTACTTACCTTACCTAATATTCTTTAATTAAATATCATGCTTATTCGTCGCGTAATTCATTTCAGTTAGTCAGTCACATACCTAAATATTCTATTATCCCGTTAAATTGCGGGACGGTTCAAAATGTACATTAATTGAGTTCGTGTTGACCAAACAACGGATGGTGGTTTAAAGAATGACATATCTGGTCCGGACCGAGCGCGGGGCGTGCTGTGTACGTGGCTCGGATACAAAACTTTACAATATGTCACCGTAAAATTGTAAATACCGTTAGATTATAATTAATCTCGCATTATTGATACAATGAACGTAATATTAATTCCATAGTCTCTGCCTTCCCCAAATGAGAAAGCGGCAGATGATTGCATGTATGTATCTATACTCATATTTAAACCAGAAGTTTGTTTGGTTGTTTGACAAACAAACTTTTTTAATCTCAGGAAGTACTGTTTCGATTTCAAAAATTCTTTTGATGTTGAATAGTACATTTATCGAGGAAAGCTATAGGTTATTTATCATGACGCTACGATTAAAAGGAGCGGAGCAGCATTAAAATATGTTTAAAAAACGGGGATTCTTTTTTTTTTCTTTTGAGAACATCCGTTGCGTGCGCTGGTTAAACGGTTTTTGTTAAGTATATTAAAATGTTCTAAAATAATTAAGTACCTATAGAAGCAAAGTGTTATCACGGGCGACGCGACGGGAACGGGAAAAATGAACGGGATAACGTAATTGTATCTTCCAAATAACCACGCGGACGAAGTCGCGGGTAACCACTAGTGTATGTACGAGTATGAATGTAATTACTGGCGATTGGAAAAGAGTGGCCATGAGTTTTATTACGGTGACATATATTTTGTGATAGTGTCAGTGCCTGATCTGTGTCCCGTCTGGGGACAAACGACGCGACGCTATACAACTCCGCTGCGACTGGACTATGTGGTGCAGGTTGCACACGGGCCCGGCCTAGTATAAATCATCCCTTACTTCACATCACTGTAACTGCTATCTGTTTAATTAACAGTTAATTAATAAATTATAATTAGGTTTTCCACATCGGGATAATTAAGTAGATATTAAATATTGCAAAAGGAAAATTAATACAATTATTATGTAACATTTATACGTATTGTTTTTCAATATAACTATTCAGTATGAATTGTAACTGTGTTTTGGTGACTTTGTTTAAACTGCTGGTCTAAATGTTACATCAGCCGGTCACAGGCCACCCCGGCCAGGATTCTGTAGTCTCGTTGCGCTTGTGTAAAGTTGTAGCACGTGTGGAAGTGGAACATCATTATTGTAAGATTTGTTCAGATATTTAAAGAATATTCACTATATTCGAGGGGCTCGTGGTCTAGTGGTAACCGACAATGTTAACACATTGCAAAGGTTAAGCAACATCGACTCAGGCCGGTCTTAGGATGGGTGACCATTTCTTAAGACACTGAGACCCCTCCGTGCCTCGGAGAGCACGTTAAGCCGTCTTTCCCGGTTGTCATACTAATATCTATGGCAGTCGTTAGGGGTAGTTGGAGCACTAAATCAAAAATCCGACCGGTCTAACTACAGAACTCGATATCGCCCATGGGTTGTGAAGGTCAGATGGCAGTCGCTTCACGGAAAATATCGAAGTTCAGCCGAATCGCAGTTAGACTGGAAAGCCTTTTCCCAACTGAAAAGGCTCGGTGAATGATGATTTAAAGAATATTTACGCCTGTTTCTTTGAAAGCATAAGAGATGTAGGTATTTACGCTCATGTTGTGGCAGTAATATTTTTGATCCCACGTAATAGGGTAGGCAGTGATAGGCTCGCCCCCAATTACGTCATCAAATAACGAGCGTCTCTGAAAAAAGCGTGTTAATAATATTTGAAGTTTTTTGTGTTCCTGTTATGCTATTTTTGTTTATATTCGCGGCCTACGGCCACGGCCACGGCCACGGCCGCCCGTAGCGTCCTACCGTCTGTTGATAGGCTTCCCGGGTATGCTTTCGTAGGGATAACCGCAGTCAGTTATGGTATAAGTGCTATCCAAAAAGCTTTATTTGTGCTAGATAAAAGCGCTTTGTTTAAAAATCATCTACAAATATGACATACAAACATACATCACGTCCGTATCCCCGAAGGGGTAGGCAGAGGTGAATTACACTACACACTCGCATTTTGCCAGTACACTGTTACCGTGCGCTATAAAACGTTCATAACCACTCTGTACTTCAATCCAAATTTCCTATATCCAGAACAGGTGTTACATACCTACCACTAAATTAAATCACTAGTCCGAGCGTTAATATTTCTTATCTAAATCCTTATTTCTCTTTAAATTCCAGCCAAACGTGAATATGACGACCTTCAACGCCGGTACAATATACTCGCCGAGGAGAGGAACCACTTGGACTGCGAGCTCCGCGAACGTGAGCGAGAGCTCGGCAAGCTACGCACCGTCTCTGAGAAACTGTTCAAGGAATATCAGCAACTTAAGAACCAGCACGATGTGGATGCCGGAGTTATGCACAAGTAAGTTGTCTGTACCTAAGTAATACCGAGAGGAAAGATTTGATTCATTATCCACCAAGCCTTCTCTCAACCTAGTTGGGGTCGGCTTTTCAGTCTAGCTGCTCGCGGCTGAACTTGGATATTTTCCGTGGAGCGACTGCCATCTGACCTTGACAACCAATGGGCTATATAGCTCTGTAGTTAGATTAGTCGGATTTTGTTTAAGGGCTCCAAATATACGTAACGACTGCCAAAGATGTTCGTATGACTACAGGTAAGGACCAATGGCTTAACGTGCTCTCTGAGGCACTGTTAAGATTTGATTGATTATTTGTAATCCTGGTAATACCGTGTGAATTGGGAACAAGAAAACTATATCACGTGGGTGAAGCCGCGGTAAACAGTTAGTTGATAATATGATCGCGTTTCCAGTTCTTAGGCTAGTGGAATTTTGGTCACTTAGAACATTCTTCCTGGGAAACTTCACTGGTTCAGGTCCAGCCTATGACTATCATTGTAAAATTATATTGTAAAGTTAAGCTTACATAAATACAGCGTCTTGTAGATATATTTCGAAACATAAAAGGTCATCGTACCGTACAAGGCTGTTTACGAAATCACCTTTGCCTCACTAGCGTGTCAAGTTTATGACGAAAAATATAACCGATTAAAAAAAATACATGTCGTAACCTTTCCAAGTCACATTTGCTACGAATACATTCATAGGTATATAGATATATCGTGCCTATACCCTCGAGAGGGTAGACAGAGATCACACAATGTTTTGCCAATAGTTTTGTAGGTCCCACGTGATTTGAGGACACGTCTATTGAAGTATAAATATTAAGCGAAACGAAGTCAGCGACGTTATTGCTCCCTACAAATTCTTGTTTTTTTCTTTGCATAACAAATACAAAGGATTGGCCGATCGGGAATATAATTACCCATATTTACATATTTATCTCCTTTTTATGCAAATTAGAGCCTATCTTTTCTCGAAATGAATGATCTCATTTCAATTACATACTTCAAGTGACTGATCTCATTTCAATTACATACTTGAGAAAAGATATGCTCTAATTTACATAAAAATAAGATAAATATGTATTTTCATAAATCGGACAACAGAAGACGATGCTTTCGAAGAAGGTTTTTATATAAACTTTAAATTAAGAACCTTTTCAGTAAAAGAGAACGAACTGTAACAAAACCATGAATGTATTGAAGACAACCCCAGGAACATTAGCTGCCATAGACATCTTCTAGAATTGTGTTGTGTCTGACGTCATTCTTTCTAATGAGTTAAACACTTTAGTCTTGCATTATCTTTATGGGCCAGACTAACCAGTAATAAATGTTTTGTTTATGACTCTACATACATACATACATTCACGCCTGTGCCTTGAAGTGATAGGCAGAGGCATATATTACACTTAATTCAATCAATCTATCAATTTATTTATTTGCGAATATGGGTAACATATTTGGGTTACGATAAATTGGTTTTAAATATGCACAGCCATATTCTACCTCACGGTATGCAAAATAGGTAGGCAGGTGGTATTCATAACTTAGCATTTAGAAAAAACCGGTCAAGTGCCAGTAAACGGCAAAAAAAATCTATATGGGAGTCCCTTAAATATTCAACTTTCTTACTATCGCGGATCATGAGATACAGACCAAGACAGACGGACGGACGGACGGACAGCGAAGACTCAGTAATAGGGCTCCCGTTTTACCCTTTGGATACGGAACCATTTTTCCACCACGCACTTGCCTGCCCATCTGTACCTACGCACTTACCACCACGCACTTGCCTGCCCATCTGTACCTACGCACTTACCACCACGCACTTGCCTGCCCATCTGTACCTACGCACTTACCACCACGCACTTACCTGCCCATCTGTACCTACGCTTCTCTCGACATATCTTTCTTATGAAACATAGCTATGTTTCAGCATTCATTCATAATTTTTCAACTTTTAACATCAATGGTGTCTTTTCAGGGTGATGCAACAAGCTGGAGAATGGTACAAGCAGAACAAACAGCTGAAGCGGCGGAGTACCGCGCTCATGTTGGCCTTACCAACAAAGGCCATGGAGATAGACCTCACAGACTCTATGGATGCAGGTAAATATTCATAAAAACATTAATATATGCCGCAGTTTTTTTTTAATAACTTGAAGGGGGTTATATCACCAAAATAATAGCAGCAATATTAATAGGGTTTGGAAAATTCATGAAATATGTTAATTTTCTTTACAGCATCAGACACCAGTAGCAACGAGGAAGTAGAATTCCTGAAGCAGACCGTAGCAGACCTGAGCCAGCAGATAGCATCACTGCAGACGGAACTGAACCAGGCTAAACTTCACGAGTTTGAGGCACACGAAGCTAACGTCACTGTAGGACAGGTAATATCACCTGTTGGTTAATTCTTATCTGCACTACTGGCAAATGGTTTAAAAAAATACCCATCAATAATCCAGTATCTTGTTAATTTTAATAGTTTATTAATCTGGATCTATAAACAGAAAAGAAGGACCGCTTGTAATGTTGGTTTAATGTATTTCCTTCATTATTAAACTAACCTTCATTATTACACTTCATTATTAACAAATCCGCGTAGTCTAAGAAAATCTATCATCGGGATAATAGTTACGTACTCTAATATTTAGTCCAGTCTCAAATTATCTACGTACATACTTACATCACGCCTATATCCTCGAAGAGTAGGCAGAGGTGCATTGCACACCCACACTTTGCCAGTAATTTTGTTGGTCCCACGTAATAGGTATCTATCGGTACACACCAAAGGTCATTAATTTTTTTTTCAAAAATTTTTTGTTGGTTTTGTTTCCTAAAAGTTATATTAAAATGAAAACTATAAATTTTCAGGAACTAGAAGCGGAGAAAGAAAAATCCGCTGCCCAAGAAAAAGAGTTGCAAGAGTTAAGAGTTCATGTGGAGAGACACAACAAGGTTTCCAAACTGTTAATAGAAGAAGTAGCTGCACTCAAAGACAATGCCGACAAAGATAGGGAAATGGCAGAAACGTAAGTACACTAATCGTAAACGTATTACACTAGCTAGCTGATGCCTAGGTTTCGCTTTCAAATGTACTATGATCTGATTGGTCGATGCTATTTTCTTAACGTGAATAAATAGTACACATTTTGCTTCAGATGATGTTGTGTAAATATTATTATCATAACAAGTCATGTTCAACAGATACAAGACGGAGGCCCGCGCGGCTAAGAAGCGTGTGACTCTACTGACCCACCAGAGTGCGCTCCTGGCGGGGGAGCTGGTCGGGGAGATGGCGGCGGACGAGAGGCTGGAGAGGCTACTCACCCACGTGGACGAGCTGCGGGGGGCGCTGGAGGAGCAGGCCAGCAGGCACAGGGATCTGGTGGATGACTTGCAGGTGAGGGGGAGGGTAAAGGGATAGGGAACCAGAGACAGAGCGAGAGAGGGATAAATAGACGTAAAGGGTAGAGAAATCTAGAAAGAGAAGGACAGATAATGGTAAATAGAAAGGGATAGGGAACCAGAGATATAGGGGCAGATAAACCCAGAGAAAGAGACAGGGAACCAAAAAACAGAATTTTTTTTTTTCAGCATCCATCATCTCAATGTTTAGAGTTTTAGAGTTTTCGAAACGAAAATCTCTTATACAACAGTAATGTCCTTCCGTGAACAACTTTCAACTCGAGAACGGTAAGAGCTAGAGACTCAGCGTAAACGGCAATCGATTTAGCATAGTGGAAAACCTACCAAAATGAACTTGACCTTTGACCTCTGATCAAAGAACAGTAATAGTTAGAGACTCAAGACCAGCTGCAATCAACTCACCAAGGTCAAAGACCTCTAAAATGATGTTGAACTTCATGTCGACATTCATGTTGACATTTTTTAGATTTTATAAAAAAACTTTCGAACACTCTAAAATATATGGCAAATTTTTGCCATATATGTAACTCGTTTTATTTTTCATTTTGACAGCAGAGATTCTATTTTGTTAGGTTAACTTAGAGATTTTGGTTTAAATTACAAAGTGGGTAAGAATTTTCTATCGTACCCGGTAACACCTATAGCCTCACCCCCTTTTATGTGGGACCAATATGATTATTGGTAAAGAGTAAGTGTCTAGTGCACTGCTGCCTTCCCCCTTCGCCACGTCGCCGTCGCATGGACTTCACGCAATCACTATTCTAAACTTTAAATTATCCTACAGTTAAAATTAGCTGAGAAGCATGAAGAAACAGACATTCTACTTTGGGAGGAGAAGATAAAATTAGCAGAAGAAGACGCTCAAAAGGCAATCGAAAGAGCAGAAAAAGCCGAGAAGAGATTAGCAGAAGTAGAAAAGAGACCGACGCCTAGGAAATCAAACCTCATGTCTAAGATAAGTTACTTCGAGAATGGCGGCAGTGGTGTTCAAGAGAAAGTAGAGACAGTAGAAGTTCCAAAAGAGATTGAAGAAGTTGCTGGTGAGATATTTTTTTATTTTTAACAGACTTCAAAAAAGAAGCAGGTTCTCAATAAGACTATATTTTTTTGTTTGTAACCTCATATCTTGTAACTGGTTAAACCGATACTGATTTTTTTTTATTGAAAGCTACTGCTTTCCAAGTGGTCTCATTTCAATTTAGTCCCTTTCCGGTAATTGGAAGACCGTTAATATCTCAATATTTGACGTGTTTTATATTAGACTTGTCTTCTATAAACCCAGTTTTCGGCAACAGCGGATTACGCGGATATTACGCGGAGCTGGCAAAATGGCTCAACGAAAAGTAGGAGTATGGGTGCCTCTTTCTTACCAGGGAGAAAGACTTAAGTGCTAATAAAGACTGGTTTATTATTTACTAGATGACGAGAGCCGATTGGAACAGTCTATGACGATAATAAATTTTATAATTTCCATCGGATTTTATTGAAATTATCAGTTGCCCTATTTTTTTTTTAATTTCCCCGAGACCGTGGTCGCTCCTATGTCCATTGCCGCGGGCATCTCTCGTACGCACCAGAAGTATCTGTTGCCCTGTCTAGCTGAACTTTATCTGTGAAAACCGGAAGAAAACCCCTTCGGTATCTGTGTAAATTAGCGTGTAGGTACAGTTAAGGTTCAAAAGTGTATTCTCATTGCCAGGACAGATGTTATATACCAGTAAATTGAATCTCTGCAGTCTAAGCATCAGCGTATATATTAATCCCGAATTTTAATATTCCGGATCATAATCCCGAAAACGTTTGGACATTTTTTCATAATCCCGTTTTTAAAAATTCCGAAGTTTTGTTTGCCATATAATCGCAACTCCGAATTTCATTTGCCCATTTATTCATTTGTACGACGTTTTAGAATCCAGACGAATGAGTTCCAGACACACGAAATCTAAATGCACAAAATCCAGATGACCGTAATCATCATTACGAAAGCCCAATTTTTAAAACACAATTTTTTTTTAGATACACTTAATTGATATCCAGAAATCAATATCCAGATTATTAAAATCAAGATTTTTTATATGAAATTGTCATATAACACAGTTGTCACTTTCACTTTTTTTTTTTTTTTTTTTTTTATATTTGGTTCGCCAAATTGACGCCGCCCGCCTGGTGGTAAGTCGTGACGACGTCTAGCGATTGTGGGCCACTCTCACAGCACACATTACTATTGAGAGTGGTCCTCAACTTGACGACCTACTGATGTGCCTCTTCACGCTCCGCTTAAAGAACCCAGGATTATATGTGGGAGGAAACACGTGCACAGGCAGGGCGTTCCAGGCCACTATCGTTCGGCAGAGAAACGAACGTTTAAAACGTTCGGTTCTCGCGAACATGCTATCCACTGTGTGGGGGTGGCATCTCTGCCCGGCACGAGTCGTTCGGGATCGGAAGGAAGAGGGTGGGATCAGATTGAAGAGCTATTCAGAACACTCGCCTTGGTAAATACGGTAGAATGCGGCCAAGGAAGCTATTGTTCGGCGCTGAACTAGCGGCTCAAGGCTTCCCGTTACCTCCGGACAATCTATAATACGGATAGCCCGTCGCTGCATAGCGTCGAGAGCGTCCAACAGATACTTCGCGGAGCCGTCCCATAGGTGAGAGCAGTATTCGACGCAGGGTCTAAACTGCGTCTTGTACAGCAGACAAAGGGGTGCAAAGGGGTCCTTCTTACATCTATCGGGCCCCAGCGACCTCACCTGCTAGTGGCGCACCTGCTGATTAACGGACGAGGTTCGTATATTACGGTACCCATGTGGTGGCTTTGGCCCCTACGTGGATACCAGGTGGTACAACAGTGTTGGTCCGGGGGGGTACCACCGTGCAGCTGTGCTAAAGCCCCCCAAGTAACCCAGCCCAGGCTGGGTTGCGTTAGGGGTTCAGCAGCTGCACTGCCGGGCCCGGGGCGGTGTATGGTGCGGCAGGCAGGGGTCCAGTGGGGGCGAAGCTGAGTCTAGTGTGGGTGGTGTGGGTCGATTCGCCGGCCAGGGAGACCCTTAGCAACGGCGTTGCCGCGGCCGCCCGCAACATAGTCATGGGGCCCGCCTGGGACCAACCACCCCAGTAGGCTGCCCCACATGTTGCGCATAATCCTGTTGTGGGGTCGCCGCTCCGGGTGGTAACCGGTGTGGGGTAGCGGCGGCCTTGCATCAGGGGGGTTTGGGAGCCCTTCCGTCCGGCGGGTCGGCTCCGACCTAACCACACGGTTCTAGACGAAGCTAGCCTCTGCACTTTGTCACTTACTGCCGCACCAAATATCGCCCTGTCTTCACGCTTCTAAGCATCAGCGTATATATTAATCCCGAATTTTAATATTCCGGATCATAATCCCGAAAACGTTTGGACATTTTTTCATAATCCCGTTTTTAAAAATTCCGAAGTTTTGTTTGCCATATAATCGCAACTCCGAATTTCATTTGCCCATTTATTCATTTGTACGACGTTTTAGAATCCAGACGAATGAGTTCCAGACACACGAAATCTAAATGCACAAAATCCAGATGACCGTAATCATCATTACGAAAGCCCAATTTTTAAAACACAATTTTTTTTTAGATACACTTAATTGATATCCAGAAATCAATATCCAGATTATTAAAATCAAGTTTTTTTATATGAAAATGTCATATAACACAGTTGTCACTTTCACTTTTTTTTTTTTTTTTTTTTTATATTTGGTTCGCCAAATTGACGCCGCCCGCCTGGTGGTAAGTCGTGACGACGTCTAGCGATTGTGGGCCACTCTCACAGCACACATTACTATTGAGAGTGGTCCTCAACTTGACGACCTACTGATGTGCCTCTTCACGCTCCGCTTAAAGAACCCAGGATTATATGTGGGAGGAAACACGTGCACAGGCAGGGCGTTCCAGGCCACTATCGTTCGGCAGAGAAACGAACGTTTAAAACGTTCGGTTCTCGCGAACATGCTATCCACTGTGTGGGGGTGGCATCTCTGCCCGGCACGAGTCGTTCGGGATCGGAAGGAAGAGGGTGGGATCAGATTGAAGAGCTATTCAGAACACTCGCCGTGGTAAATACGGTAGAATGCGGCCAAGGAAGCTATTGTTCGGCGCTGAACTAGCGGCTCAAGGCTTCCCGTTACCTCCGGACAATCTATAATACGGATAGCCCGTCGCTGCATAGCGTCGAGAGCGTCCAACAGATACTTCGCGGAGCCGTCCCATAGGTGAGAGCAGTATTCGACGCAGGGTCTAAACTGCGTCTTGTACAGCAGACAAAGGGGTGCAAAGGGGTCCTTCTTACATCTATCGGGCCCCAGCGACCTCACCTGCTAGTGGCGCACCTGCTGATTAACGGACGAGGTTCGTATATTACGGTACCCATGTGGTGGCTTTGGCCCCTACGTGGATACCAGGTGGTACAACAGTGTTGGTCCGGGGGGGTACCACCGTGCAGCTGTGCTAAAGCCCCCCAAGTAACCCAGCCCAGGCTGGGTTGCGTTAGGGGTTCAGCAGCTGCACTGCCGGGCCCGGGGCGGTGTATGGTGCGGCAGGCAGGGGTCCAGTGGGGGCGAAGCTGAGTCTAGTGTGGGTGGTGTGGGTCGATTCGCCGGCCAGGGAGACCCTCAGCAACGGCGTTGCCGCGGCCGCCCGCAACATAGTCATGGGGCCCGCCTGGGACCAACCACCCCAGTAGGCTGCCCCACATGTTGCGCATAATCCTGTTGTGGGGTCGCCGCTCCGGGTGGTAACCGGTGTGGGGTAGCGGCGGCCTTGCATCAGGGGGGTTTGGGAGCCCTTCCGTCCGGCGGGTCGGCTCCGACCTAACCACACGGTTCTAGACGAAGCTAGCCTCTGCACTTTGTCACTTACTGCCGCACCAAATATCGCCCTGTCTTCACGCTTCCCCATATTTCAAAATGACAGTGCAACAAGAGAATAGACGGTACACAGCGGCCCCTAGAAACCCCACAAAGTTGACTTCGTTTGAGGTGGAGTTCGCGAATATCCGCGGACTCCATGCAAACCTCGATACCGTCCACCATCACCTGGAGTCGGCACGGCCTTCTGTGATGTTCCTAACGGAGACACAGATACGCCGCCCTGACGACACGTCGTACCTCTGTTACCCGGGCTATATCATTGAAGAACAATTCCGCGATAAAGCCGGGGTGTGCGTGTTCGTTAGGGCGGATGTTTGCTGCCGCCGGTTGCGCTGTCTGGAGAACCCCTCCTACTCCGTCCTTTGGCTGCACGTGGATCATGGCTCCATGAGCCAGATCTACGTGTGCGTCTACCGCTCCCACACAGGGGACACTGGGACAACAAGGCTTTTCGAATACCTCAGCGAGATGGCTGACGATGCGCAGGTGCGGTTCCCGAACGCTGACCTGGTTTTCCTGGGGGACTTTAACGGTCATCACGTTGAGTGGCTGGGGTCCCTTAGGACCGATCATGCGGGACGAACCGCCCATGCATTCGCTCTCTCCCACGGGCTGACCCAGATGGTACGGGGGATCACCCGGATACCTGACAGGTCAGACCACACGCCCGCCTTGCTGGATCTACTGCTGACGAGTCGCCCAGCCGAGTACAGTGTGTCGGTACGCGCCCCACTGGGCACATCCGACCACTGTGTGGTGCACGCCAGCTTCCAAGTGCCACCGCCTGCTCGTGCTGAACAAATGACTCGACGACTATGGCACTACTCGTCGGCAGACTGGGACGGTCTCCGCGATTACTTTGCGTCCATCCCGTGGAGCCAGCGCTGCTTTGTAGGGAAGGCGCCTTCGGATAGCGCTGCTGCCATTGCTGGCGAGATCAGTCTAGGGATAGAATATTATATCCCTTTCACTGATGTCGCCAGCATCCGCAAAGCTCGCCCCTGGTTCGGGCGTGAATGTGCCGAGGCTGTCCAGAAAAAACAGTCGGCATATCGCGCCTGGGTCAGGGCTCGGGCGGCACGTGACCCGAACGTGAACCGCCTCAAAGCAGCGTACAATCGGGCCACTAGGTTCAGCAAGAGGGCCTTCAAGAGAGCGGATGCCCAGCGCGTCGCGCGGCTTGGTCAGGAGCTCACATCCCATCCCACGGGCAGCCGTGGATACTGGCAACTGGCCAAAGCCGTACAGTCAAATTTTTGTCAACCCTCGCTGCCACCACTGCGTTTTCCTGATGGATCACTGGCTCACAAAGCCCAAGAGAAGGCGGACATGCTCGCAGACCTCTTTGCGGCTAATTCCCGGGTCGATGACCGTGGCCTGCAGCCCCCCGCCATCGCCAACTGTGGCCACACTATGCCTGATATTGTTATCAGGCAATGTGATGTACGGGCAGTGCTGCGGTCACTCGACACGCGGAAAGCCAGTGGCCCTGACGGCATTCCGGCGGTGGTGCTACGAAAATGTGCTGCTGAGTTGTCTCCAGTATTAACGCGTCTGTACCGCCTGTCATACTCTACAGGCCTCGTGCCGGAGGCCTGGAAGGAGGCGAACGTACAACCGATCCCCAAGAAAGGGGATCGATCCGATCCAGGCAACTATCGACCCATAGCTGTCACCTCAGTCATTTGCAAGGTGCTCGAGCTTCTTATTAATAAGCAGCTCATGCGATACCTGGAGGATCACTCGCTAATCAATGATCGGCAATATGGCTTCAGGCCAAAACGATCAACGGGTGACCTCCTGGCATTCGTCACGCATGTATGGGGTGGGGCTATGGAAAAGTTTGGCGAGTCCTTGGCTATTAGCCTGGACATCGCCAAAGCTTTCGATAGGGTCTGGCATGCTTCGCTCCTTTCCAAGCTTCCGGCATATGGTCTACCTCCTCAACTGTGCAGCTGGATTGCCAGTTTTTTAAACGAGCGCCGAGTGCGGGTCCTCTGCGATGGCCAGGCTTCTCGCTTTTTGCAAGTGAATGCCGGGGTACCGCAGGGGTCCGTACTGTCACCAACTCTCTTTCTTCTGCATATCAATGATATGCTTTCCCTCGGGAACATTCATTGCTATGCAGATGACAGTACATTGCACGGGAGTTACTCGGTTCGTCCGACGGCGGGGCGATCTGTGATAGAGGAGGAGAGACGACATCTCGTGGGTGATCTCGACCGAAGCCTCGACAGTATCTCCCAATGGGGTGCCGAGAACTTGGTCGAGTTCAATGCCCACAAAACACAGGCGTGTGCATTTATAGCGAAAAAATCCCCTTTCCTTCCCCTACCCACTCTTCAGAATGCAATATTACCAATGAAGGACAATCTAGACATCCTTGGCATAGACGTTCGTCGAGAGCTCAATAACACAAAATACATTGAGAGATGTATTGGGCTAGCTTCGCGGAAACTAGGAATACTGAACAAGGTAAAGCGATTCTTTACACCGCACCAGAGGTGTCTGCTGTACAAAACGCAGATTAGACCCTGCGTTGAATACTGCTCTCACCTCTGGGACGGCTCCGCGAAGTATTTGCTGGACGCACTCGACGCTATGCAGCGACGCGCTGTTCGCATTATAGACTGTCCGGAGGTAACGGGAAGCCTTGAGCCGCTAGCCCAGCGCCGAACAATTGCTTCCTTGGCCGCGTTCTACCGTATTTACCACGGTGAGTGTTCTGAAGAGCTCTTCAACCTGATCCCACCCTCTCCCTTCCGATCCCGAACAACGCGTGCCGGGCAGAGATGTCACCCTCATACCGTGGAAACCGTCTTCGCGAGAACCGAGCGTTTTAAACGATCGTTTCTCTGCCGAACGATGGTGGCTTGGAACGCCCTGCCTGCGCACGTGTTTCCTCCTACATATAACCCTGGGCTCTTTAAGCGAAGCGTGAAGAGGCACATTACAGGGTCGTCAAGTTGAGGGCCACTCTCTATAGTATTCCTGTGTACTGTGAGAGTCGCCCTCAATTGCCAGACGTCGCCTCAGCTTACCATCAGGCGAGTGGCGTCAATTTGTCGACCTAAATATAAAAAAAAAAAAAAAAAAAAAGACACCTCTGGTCCGGTGTAAAGAATCTCTTTACCTTATTCAGTATTCCTAGTTTCCGCGAAGCTAGCCCTATACATCTTTCGATGTAGTTTTTATTATTGAGCTCTCGACGAACGTCTATGCCAAGGATATCAAGGTTGTTCTTCATCGGTAATAATGCATTCTGAAGAGAGGGTAGGGGAAGGAAAGGGGATTTCTTCGCAGTAAATGCACACGCCTGTGTTTTGCGGGCATTGAACTCGACCAGGTTCTCGGTACCCCATTGAGAGATACTGTCGAGGTTACGGTCGAGATCAGCCACGAGTCGTCGTCTCTCCTCCTCAATCTCAGATCACCCCGCCGTCGGACGAACCGAGTAACTCCCGTGCAGTGTGCTGTCATCTGCATAGCAATGAATGTTCCCGAGGGATAGCATATCATTGATATGCAGAAGAAAGAGAGTTGGTGATAGTACGGACCCCTGCGGTACCCCGGCATTCACTTGCAAGAAGCGAGAAGCCTGGCCATCGCAGAGGACCCGCACTCGGCGCTCGTTTAAAAAGCTGGCAATCCAGCTGCACAGTTGAGGAGGTAGACCATATGATGATACCGGAAGCTTGGAAAGGAGCGAAGCATGCCAGACCCTATCGAAGGCTTTGGCGATGTCCAGGCTAATAGCCAAGGACTCGCCGTGCCTTTCCATAGCCCCACCCCAGACATGCGTTACGAATGCCAGAAGATCACCCGTTGATCGCTTTGGCCTGAAGCCGTATTGTCGATCATTGATTAGCGAGTGATCCTCTAGGAATTGCATGAGCTGCTTATTTATAAGGAGCTCAAGCACCTTGCAAATGACTGAGGTGACAGCTATGGGTCGATAGTTGCCTGGATCGGACCGATCCCCTTTCTTGGGGATCGGTTGTACGTTCGCCTCCTTCCAGACCTCCGGCACGAGCCCTGAAGAGTATGACAGGCGGTACAGACGCGTTAATACTGGAGACAACTCAGCTGCACATTTTCGTAGCACCACCGCCGGAATGCCGTCAGGGCCACTGGCTTTCCGCGTGTCGAGTGACCGCAGCACTGCCCGTACATCACATTGCCTGATAACAATATCAGGCATTGTGTGGCCACAGTTGGCGATGGCGGGGGGCTGCAGGCCACGGTCGTCGACCCGGGAATTAGCTGCAAAGAGGTCTGCGAGCATATCCGCTTTCTCTTGGGCTTTGTGAGCCAGTGTTCCATCTGGGTAACGCAGCGGTGGCAGCGAGGGCTGACAAAAGTTAGATTGCACGGCTTTGGCCAGTTGCCAGAATCCACGGCTGCCCGTGGGATGGGAAGTGAGCTCCTGACCAAGCCGCGTGACGCGCTGGGCATCCGCTCTCTTAAAGGCCCTCTTACTCGACTTTGTGGCCCGGTTGTACGCTGCTTTGAGGTGGCCCACGTTTGGGTCGCGCACAGCCCGGGCCCTGATCCAGGCGCGATATGCCGACTGTTTTTGTCGAACAGCTTTGGCACAATCTCGCCCGAACCAGGGACGGGCTCTGCGGATACTGGCGACATCAGTGAAAGGGATGTAATAATCCATCCCTAAACTGATCTCGCCAGCAATAGCAGAAGCACTATCCGAAGGAGCCTTTCCTACAAAGCAGCGCTGGCTCCAGGGGACGGACGCATAATAATCGCGTAGACCGTCCCAATCCGCTGACGAGTAGTGCCATAGTCGTCGTGACATTTGTACAGGACACCTTCATGCCAGCGTGAACAACACAGTGGTCGGAACTACCCAGTGGGGCTCCTACCGAAACACTGTACTGGGCTGGGCGACTCGTCAGCAGTAGATCCAGCAGAGCGGGCGCGTGATCTGACCTGTCTGGTATCCGGGTGATCCCGCATACCATCTGGGTCAGACCGTGGGAGAGAGCGAACGCATGGGCGGCTCTACCCGCATGATCAGTCTTGAGGGACCCCAGCCATTCAATGTGATGGCCATTGAAGTCCCCCAGAAATACTAGGTCAGCGTTCGGGAACCGCACCTGCGCTTCATCAGCCGTCTCGCTGAGGTACTGGAAGAGCTTTGTTGTCTCAGAATCCCCTGTGTGGGATCGGTAGACGCACACGTAGATCTGGCTCATAGAGCCATGGTCTACGTGCAGCCAAAGGACGGAATTGGAGGGGTTCTCTAGGCAGCGCAACCGGCGGCAGCAAACATCCGCCCTAACGAACACGCACACCCCGGCTTTGTCTCGAAATTGTTCCTCGATGACATAGCCGGGGTAACACAGGTAAGACGTGTCGTCAGGGCGGCGTATTTGTTTCTCCGTGAGGAACATCACAGCGGGCCGTGCCGTCTCAAGGTGGTGGTGAACGGTATCGAGGTTCGCAAGGAGTCCACGGACGTTAGTGAACTCCACCTCGAAATGTGAAGTTGTGGGGTTTCCTAGGGCCGCTGTGTAACGTTTATTTCTTTTTTGTTGCACTGCCATTGAAGATTTTGAAGAAGAAGCGTGAAGACAGGGCGACATTTAGTGCAGCAGTAAGTGACAAAGCGCAGGGGCTAGCTTTGTCTAGAACCGTGTGGTTAGGTCGGAGCCGACTCGCCGGACGGAAGGGCTCCCAAACCCCCCTGATGCAAGGCCACCGCTACCACACACCGGTTACCACCCGGAGCGGCGATCCCACATCAGGATTATGCGCAACATGTGGGGCAGCCTCCTGGGGTGGTTGGCCCCAGGCGGGCCCCATGACTGTGTTGCGGGCGGCCGCGGCAACGCCGTTGCTAAGGGTCTCCCTGGCCGGCGAATCGACCCACACCACCCACACTAGACTCCGTTTCGCCCCCACTGGTCCCATGCCTGCTGCACCATACATCGCCCCGGGCCCGGCGGTGCAGCTGCTGAACCCCTAACGCAACCCAGCCTGGGCTGGGTTACTTGGGGGGCTTTAGCACAGCTGCACGGTGGTACCCCCCCGGACCAACACTGTTGTACCACCTGACACCCACGTAGGGGCCGAAGCCACTCCATAGGTACCGTAAATTAACGAGCCTCGTCCGTTTATCAGCAGGTGCGCCACTAGCAGGTGAGGTCGCTGGGGCCCTAAAGATGTTGGTAGAGCCCCTTTGCACCCACCTGGGACAAATCTCTTTTTTCTATTAATGCAAGCCGTTTCTGGCACTCGCTGGCCACTGCCGCGGCACCGCTCGCTTCGCTCGCTCGGCTCGTGCGTAGGTGGTCACAGTTTTAACCTAACCTACCCATTTTGTTTAAAGAAGAAATTAACCTAATCTAAATAGTTCAGTTCCGGGTAACCTACTAAAAACCATCTCTTTTTTCTATTAATGCAAGTCGTTTCTGGCACTCGCCGGCCGCTGCCGCGGCACCGCTCGCTTGGCTCGTGCGTAGGTGGTCATAGTTTTAACCTAACCTAACCTACCCATTTTGTTTAAAGAAGAAATTAATTAACCTAATCTAAATAGTTCAGTTCCGGGTAAACTACTAAAAACAATCTCTTTTTTCTATTAATGTAAGTCTGTTTCGTAGGAGGTCGCAGTTCTAACCTAACCTAACCTAGTGAGTCGAATTTGACACTTAAACCTATCTGTAATAGGCAAATAACAAACTGGTTCGACGAAAACTATATAGAGGTTTAGATAGATAAATAATATCATTTAGACCTACAAAATAATTGAGGCTTATTAAATTTTGTTAATAGTGTAGCGTAGTTAGTTAGAAACAAAAAAAAACTTTTTGAAAATTTGGTTTTAGTTCAACTGGAAATTGGTTCATCTGAGAAATTAAAAAGGGAATTTTAAAATGTTGTCATTCATTACATCTGTCTTTTAAAAGTTCTACCAACCGTTTTCGGGGTTTTAAGATTCGGGTAACAGAAATTCGAGATTTCAATAGGTGTGTCTCGGTCAGATAGTAGAACGTTCCTCCTGGATAGGAAACAGTCGCAGGGTCAAGTCGAGCCCAAGGCTATAGTTTTTGCTATTTATATTATAAAATTACATACAACTGATGTCATAATCATAAAATTAACACAAAAATATCAATCTACCCACAGCTCCACCGACACCTTCCCAATCTCCCCCTCCCCTCCCCTCTACCTCCCCTCCTGCACCTCCCACCCCGTCGCCTCCCCCTCCTCCCGCCGCGCCTCCCACCACGTCTCCCCCTCCCCCTCCCCCGCCGCCCCCATGCCTTCCTCCCCCGCCTCCCCCCCCTCCTCCCCCACCAGTAGCCTTCGACGCTATGGGAGGTGACGACATGGCGAGCATGTTGGCCAATAAACATGGGACGTTGAAGAGGAGTAAGCAAGGAGATCAGAATGGAGGTACGTTTGTTTTATTTAGTGTTTTAGGGTTCTGTACCCAAAGGGTAATACGGGAACCCTATTACTGATACTTCGCTGTCCGTCGGTACGTTCGTCTGTCTCCAAGCTTTATCTCATGAACCGTAATAGGTAATAGTAAGAAAGTTGGAATTTTCACAGATGATGTATTTCTGTTGCCTCTATAACAACAAATAGTAAAAAAGGAAGGCAAGTTTCATTTCGATTGGTTATAATGAATAGAAAAATAATGCGTTAAATTGTAACCAGTATGGTACGGGTTCACAATCTTTCGACCGTTTACAATCAAGCGAGATTGATGATGATGTAACAGTATTTACAATTGTGCGGCGACATGTCCATGTCCATATCCATATATAATATTTACAATTGTGCGGCGAGATGTCCATGTCCATATCCATATATAATATTTACAATTGTGCGGCGACATGTCCATGTCCATATCCATATATAATATTAATTGCTTCGGTGGCGTGGTCGGTAGTGCATCGGCTTTCGACTCCGGAGTGAGGGTTCGATTCTCGGTTCGAATCAAATATTTGTGTGATCCACTAATATTTGTTTCGGAGTTTAGGTGTTTTCTATGTATATTTATTATAATATGTATTTAGAAATGTACAAGTATATTTATCAGTTTTCTAGATCCCATGGCACAAGCTTAGGTATAGCTTAGTTTGGGCTAGATGACGTTGTGTGAGAATGTCCAACAATTTATTTATTTAATATATCCATTATACATTTCCAAATCTTTATATAATCGCAAAAATTCATGAGTTACCAGGTTTTAACCGGAGTATTTGTCTAAATGTTGAGCTGTAACAATAGTTGAACACTGATTTCTAACTAACGCGTTTCTGGCTTAGCATTTTTTAATTCAATGATAATTTCCCTCACAGCGGGCGGCGCCATAGACGCGATAGTAGACCAGATCAAAGGCGGCAACTTCCGCCTCAAGTCGACAGACCAGAGGTTCACAGAGAAGAAGACCAAGCAGGACGACCAACCTGAAGCTGTGAAGGAGATGTTGGCTATCCTGGGGACCTTGAGGAAGAGAAAACCTACCCGTCCGACTGTTGCCTCGGAGTAATAAAGCCATTAGACCGGAATCGACCAAACGACCAAACTAGAAGTTACATTAGTGTAAAACTGTCCACCTGGGCGCCACTGGAAATTCTCTGTGAGCTTACTAGAAGCCGTCGGCAATGGATGTACGCGGGCGCGGCCATTGAAAAAAGTCTAAAACTAAACACGGGGGGGGGGCGGGGGCGGCATTTGGCGCGCTTTGCGGAGCTCCTCCTAACAATACTTACTAGCTCTACTTGAATGTCCTAATAATTTTATTTTGTTGCATATACACTGTATTATCCAACAAAATGAAATTATAATTACAAGTACCTAAGCAATAGAAATAAATCGCACATAATCTTAGACGGATTAGATTATTGCCGTGATAGTTTCACACTAGTGTAACTTCACGTTTGGTCCAATCTGGAGGACATATTATGTGCATTACATATCCAGATTTGTAGCCGTCCAACGCTTCAATAATAGCGTTAAAGTGCATTTGCATTGGTCGTTGGTCGTTAGCGTCCCAAAGTCGTTAACCCCTTTTATTGGCAGTAATTCATATTCGGTATTTCGGACCCATAATGCGGGCTATCGACCAAGTTATCGACCAATGAAGCTGAACGTCTTGAAACTCATTGCATTAAATATTTCACACAGATTTAATGTCATGACTAAATTTTTTGTCGATATCGTTGCGAACTATCTGTAAATAATATTAGAAGAGTTTTTAAAATATGGAAATATTATATAAAAATGATTGACGTACATACTCGTACATGTGCCAAATTATTTAACGATCTAGCTAAAGTTTAATTTTGTTTGCGAAATATTAAAAAAAAACGAAGTACCTACAAAGTGCCTTATATGATTATTAGTTTGGCTTTTGACTGCCATGACATTCTAGAGTTGCCATTAGTAAATAATTTTAATCATAGTTTATTTACATATCTATTTAGTATTTTATAGAACATGGTCAATTAAAGAAACTATAAATAGCATTTATTATAATATTTTTATTTAAATTTATGAAAATATAAAGAGTTATTTTGAAGAAAAATGTCAAAAATAGTTAACTAGCTGATGTCTCTGGCTGCGCCTGCCTAGGGGACGCATGTACTGAGCGGGTGTAGTCGCGGGTCCACAATATCATTATGTAAGAAAGTCTAGCAATTTTTTTATTAAAGGTAAAAATTGTACTATTTTGAGTTACGCCTTTATTGCATGACATCTATCAAACGTCAGTTTTGACAGTTACGTTGACAATAATAATTATTATTAGAAATAAATATGTAGTTGTATTGATTTAAGTTATTTTGTTACATGATCTGAATACTCTAGTTTATTTTAAGATAATTATAAATAAGATAAAAATAAATAACCTATAGTTAATCCAATAAAAAAAATATTTTACAACAAATATAAAAAATATATACACAATATTTATTACGTTAATGCATTATTTTTTTAATGGGACTTAATCGTGATATAGATATTGTTACCTTCAATAAAATATTTTGGAGATTTTACAATATTGACTTAACTTGGGGAAAACTAACTTAAAGATAAATAAACTCTTTTGTATTGTTTTATTGCAATCCATTTTTTAGATTTTTTACGAGAAATTGTACACAGAAGTTACCCGCGGTGCCATTGTTGTCGAAATTGTACACAGAAGTTACCCGCGGTGCCATTGTTGTCGAAATTGTACACAGAAGTTACCCGCGGTGCCATTGTTGTCGAAATTGTACACAGAAGTTACCCGCGGTGCCATTGTTGTCGAAATTGTACACAAAAGTTACCCGCAGTGCCATTGTTGTCGAAATTGTACACAGAAGTTACCCGCGGTACCATTGTTGTCGAAATTGTACACAGAAGTTACCCGCGGTGCCATTGTTGTCGAAATTGTACACAGAAGTTACCCGCGGTGCCATTGTTGTCGAAATTGTACACAAAAGTTACCCGCGGTGCCATTGTTGTCGAAATTGTACACAGAAGTTACCCGCGGTGCCATTGTTGTCGAAATTGTACACAGAAGTTACCCGCGGTGCCATTGTTGTCGAAATTGTACACAGAAGTTACCCGCGGTGCCATTGTTGTCGAAATTGTACACAGAAGTTACCCGCGGTGCCATTGTTGTTGAAATTCAAGTATTTTGTTAAGTATTAATAGTTATGAAGATTTATATTATACATTATTTAGTATACAAAATATGTTTTATTATTTATACATATGAAACTTAAATTATACACATATTTATAGCATAATTCCTACTAAATAGTGAAAGGTTTCTTTGTTGCCCGTGTTACTACCAATCTTACTAGTAACACCGGTAATTGAATTACCCTACTAACTACTAAAGTTAAAAGTTGTCAGAACAGTAATAAAAAATTGCCAGTGTTACAACCTTTTACTTTTAATTAGAAAAACAAAAAGAAACAAATGAACATCGCGAAACATAAACAAAAGAAAATCGGGAAAACAAAAGAAAATCGGGAAAACAAAAGAATTGCCAGTACCAAATGAATGAAAAATTGCCAGTGTTACAATCTTTTTACAAAAACAAAATATAGCGAATTTCTATTTTAACAAAAAAGGTTTCTTGTTGGGTCTTCATTCTTCTTAATATCTAACCTTTTTTAACGTCTACAAGACCAAACGTAAGAATATTTTGTTTATTTTTGTAATTGAAAAATAATAAAAGCTTGTAACACAGGCAATTTTGCATTCATTTGGTACTGGCAATTCTTTTGCTTAATTACTTTTGTTTTCCCGATTTTCTTTTGTTTATGTTTCGCGATGTTCATTTGTTTCTTTTTGTTTTTCTAATTAAAAGTAAAAGGTTGTAACACTGGCAATTTTTTATTACTGTTCTAACAACTTTCAACTTTAGTAGTAAGTAGGGTAATTCAATTACCGGTGTTACTACTAGTAGTAAGATTGGTAGTAACACGGGCAACAAAGGGAAATGTTGTGTTTCGTTGCTCAACACGTGCCAATTTCCTGGTTCAATTCCTTATTATCACACAAGCCTGCATTATAACTACAATCGAATTGCATACTTAGAGTGTGAATGGAATTAGCGACTGCAATAAAAAAGTAAATTCAACTTTGCAGTCGGTTAGCAGTTTGCATGCAGTTTCAAAGACTGCACTACGCCATGCAGGAGGTCCTACTATTACCGTCGTTATAAGTCATATTCCATGGCTAACAGTATTTCCGCGGGCAACAATATTTATTAACAGTTGTTATCGTTACATTATATAGAATTATCAATAATATACTAAACAAATAATAATATTTATAAAACAGACATTAAATAACATTGGTCGCAGGGGGCGGCTGTGCGACGCCGATGGTGTATCTTCTTCCTCTCTGAAACAATATATTACTAGTACTTATAATGTTTTATATGGGTATAAAAAATAAATTAGCGACACTGTATAATAGCCGTTTTGAAACTCCGATCACTCTGGTCAATAAAATCATTGCCAGATTTCGAAATGACACAATATCGCCTCTGTTCAAAGTGTCACAACTCAAAAATTCACTTCTATTACAGTAATGGTAGCAGAGTGCTGTGTAAATGAAAATATTGTTATATTATTCAATACAAGTAAACAGTCTTGATGCAGAAAATTTTTGTTAAGAAGGTTTTTAAAATATTTTTTTGTTTTTAGAACTAACTGATGCGTGTCAGAGCTATGACAGTGATTAAAACATTGCAATAGATTTGGAAGTGAAGAATATAGTGTTCTAAATTGTTATTAATATAACAAAAGATAAAAATAAAATTTTTCATTGATGTTCAAAAAGTGAATCAATGATTTGGTTTTTGACTTGTGACACTATTATATCGACACATTAAAATATTGAAGTGAACCGTTAATTTATTATCGAAAAAAATAAAATATAATTTGATATTTCACGTCGAGTTGTCAATCCAATACCGATGTAACAATTAGATAAAACTGAAATTATTTTTCGTTATTTATAAAAAATGCAAAAAAAATAAGAAATAAATTGAAAACATAAATGTGGGTACTTACCGTTATTGAGGTTAGCACATAAAACCACCACCAAAAATAAAATAACACAAAACAATAAACCGGACGAACCAAACCTGGTTAATAAATGAAAAACAATAAACAATAAAAACACCAAAAGAATAAAAGATAGCAAAATGATATAATAAAAATGTTTATTCTTTTTTACGTGCCTACATTAAGTATTATTTGTTCTGAAAGTACTAATATTCTTTTTATAAATTTCTGGCATGGCTTCAGGGGCCATTGTGCCGATTTACTTACAATTTGTACTGGACGGAATTGTTACAAACAAAAAAATATTATGCGAACCAGTATTTTAACACTAATCGCTATAACACAATAAACAATTTCAACAAAATAATAATACAACATAATTATTTATATATCCCTATAACAGTTCGTCTAAAACTTAACTATTAATAAATAAATGTCAACTAGTAGCTTTTTTAAACGGCCTAAAATTGAAAATAAAATAACGACAAGTGATTTTTTTGTAACATTGCTGACATGCAAATGTTTAGGCCAAAAACAAAGCAAGGATTTTTTTTATTAAATCATATAAATTCTAAATTATGTCCTGCGCTAAAATAATATTGTAAATATAGCATTCATAAAGTTCGCTTTCACTACGATCGGCTGTTTCGAATGTTTCATTATTACTTTAAAAAATAAACACACACTTAAAAATATGTTAGTCACCTGTGAAATCGATGTAATGTCATTTACAAATAAATAAATAAAATATTACAACATTACTGATAATGACAAAACATTTAAGTTAATTTAGTGTTTTGTTAGTATTTGTGTGATAAACGTAAAAGTGCCCAACGCCAAAACTATTGTGAATAACCAGACATTTAGGATTAACAATAAAAACTGGTATTAAAAGAAACAATAACATGACAAAAATAAGATCTGCAAGTTTCTTGGCACATTTTAGCAAAATCTATATCTAAGTTGCACCTATAGTAGGATATTGTGTCAACTACTGCCCGACCGGAGCTTGTATTTATCTGTGGTTTGTCAAACAAAGCACGGCTTTGCACTTTACTTGGCTCATCTTCTTCAGGCCTGATATTAAAAAATTATAACAAAATATAAATACTACAACACATTTTTGTAATTTTTATAATAAAAAATGCATTGTTGTATTTTTTTCAGTAATATTATACGAGTATCAATAGTCATAGTTTTCATAACCAATGCTAAGACAAAGTTGTAACTTGAAATTTGAATTATTCTGTGGCAGGTGGTTGGGATATTTTGGATGAGATGAATATGGATGTGATCAAGCGATACCTTGAAAAATACTTCTAAATTAGGATTTCTCTACAAATCTTACTACAATTCATGATTTAACAAACTAAATGAAAATAAAAAATAATCTGATGTCACAAAATATTACATATTAATCGCAAAACCAAAATGTTGCTGTGTCGGGCATTAGTTAAAACACAAAAAGTAAGTAAGCTAAATATTTATCCAAACGAGTTAGTCTACACGACTCAGACCATCATTTAATTATACACATAATACATTTAAGTACATGCAATTAACAATTAACCAACACTACAAGTCTAACTATCTATGCTACAACACATTTGCTGTTCTATATAAGTAGCATCGTGACGATATCGTGTGTCGTTATCGTGCAATGTGAAAACGGCCAATGAGTATAATAATTATTATGTTCATTATAGTATTCGAGAAATATTAAGTTGAGTGATGAGTATTCTCTTTTTTCAATAATCAGAATAATTTCGAAATGTGCCTATATGAGTATTTTGAGATAAGCCTCTTGAAATTAAAAATGTATCCTCGAAATGGTTTCTAGCAGAAAACATTGCCGGGATAGTGTCATAATTTACCTAATCTGTAAAATGATCTATCTATGCGCGAATTTTTATCCAAATCAATTCAACTGTTTAGGCATGGTTGCATCTAAATCTTCATAAGCCTTTGTGAGTATAAACATTTAAAAAGATAACTTCGTAATGTGTGAAGTATGTAAAATATCTGTTATTTGGAGGCAAAGACCTTAATTTTCCTCAAATTATTTTTTTTCTACAATAATATCCTTACGCGGCAAACTGTCGAAGTTTGTCGACGACCTCCTTCCTATTCTTCGTGATCCAGTCTATGTTCACCTTTGCCTTTTCCATGGCTTGTTCCACGGACAGTTTATTGTCTCCCAAGTATTGATGATTGTTCTCGCGCCAAGCGAGGAACTAGAAAGTAATATAAGTTTATTAGACAATTTTATCTATACATAACTAATAGGTGCTCTGGCAAATATGTATACCCAAAAAGCCCAGAAACTCCAATAGGCTCGCCCGCTGTTACGTGGGACTAACAAAGTGACTGGAATTTGGGTCTATACCCCTTTGTATGTGTGTGTGTGTGTGTGTGATCTGTTTATCATCAAATTATTCTTACTTCATCAAATTCCCTTTGAGTAGTAAACTGCTCCAACAATGTCTTGATAATGTAACCAATACGACGACCCTGGCCCTTGAAACTGTTAAAAAAACAACATATTTTACTTTGTTGAAGTATTACATATACAGTATTACCAACATGTTTAAAGTGGAATAGTCATGCATATCTAAATACTTAAGCCTAAAGTCCAATATTTGCTAACCGGCCGAACACATACTTTATGTACACTATATAAGTGACTGACAATATAAAAGTGTCAGTCCTTCAATATCAATAACTCAAATAAAATCATTACATATTTAATGTAACTTATTTATTTCGCTTTTATTTAAGTAAAAAGTTTTGCTTTGTTTAATCTGGTATATGCCCGTGAATCCATTGATTTTGAATTAATCAGAATGATTTTTATTTTATAAATTATAATTAATTAAATGAAAGTATCTTCTGTTTATTCATTCATATTCTCTAAAGTTATGCCTATTATATATAATAATTTTATATGAATAATGTATGACACATATTTTGCAATCGCAAGGGTGTTACGGACACAAATTTATGGCATAATTTACTTTATGAGGAAGAGGGGTCTACGCCTCGTCGCTTAAGATTAATTATGGTAATAAAATTTGCGCGTACATAAAGTTACTCATCTTTTCCGAAATTGTTAAGTTTTTCAAGATTGATTCATTCTACCTATACATACTAAGTGCCCGGAAACTGCAATAGGTTCGCCCCCTACTACGTGGGATCAACGAAGTGACTGGCGAAATGTGGGTGTAATTACCACCTCTGTAGATACACCTCTTTGGGGATAAAGAAGCGATTATTTGTGTGTAAATTAAATAAAAAAATCAAAATAATTTACACACAAATAATAACACACAAGAATAATATTATGACAGACAGACGTTCTAATATATTATTCTCCTAGGACACGAAAATGAACAAAAATTCGCGCGGATGAAAGTTTAAACGCTGCTAGCACAGTACCAAGTGGCTCACTACCGTACAAATATGGTTGGATTACAACAACCGTGGTTGTCCTGGAAACGTCGGTAACCATAAAGTATTGTACCTTTAATATTATAAAGCAGAAATAACTCACACATTATGAATGTCCTCTATCCTCTCATAAATGAAATCCTTCGCGACGTAGTAGCCCACTGTCGAGCGAATGATGTTGCCCATCACGGCGCCGGCATCCTGACGTCGAACCTCGGACCCGTCACTGACCGTCCACTCGAGATATCTGGAATATATTAAGTAGAAACTTACAAACTGGAATAATTTAATCCTGCTATTACTGGGGACTTATTGTGGTATATTCGTTTCAAATCTGAGATCTATATATTTACAGCTACCGATCGCAGACTGCCATTTTATGTCCAAACACTATAATTGAACAGCAAAAGTCCAAGAGTACTTCCTTGCGGAACACCATAGCCTACCGCCTTTTGGCAAGATTAGAATGGTGTTTAACTGTCATATTGATTATTATCTACTATAAGCAATATATGATATGGGTTACTAGAGTACGACTTAGTCTGCATTATTTATGGTGTACATGTTCAAAAGCATTACAGATAGCCATATAAAGTTCTACTACCGAAAGACTATCTGTTCGGTTACTTTATCAAAACGTCTAGAATAGGACGTATCTAATTTTACCACTTATTAAACAACAATTTGACCGCAGCTTTAGTCAACTTATATATGCAAAGATACCTTCAGCCATACATATCACTACAATAAAATAATACAGGAAATGTGATGAAAACATTTAAAACCCTAATAGTTTTTGGATTTTAAAGAGATGTGCTGTGGTCGAGTGTTGTATAGGTCGAGTTATTGGGTATACTCACTGCGCCAGGATCCACACCTCCTTGGTGCAGGTGAGCGCTTGCAGCAGCGCCTCCCTCGCGGCGGCCACGTTGGCGCTCCGCTCGCGCGCCAGCACCCAGCGCCACGCCGCCACCGACCCGCGCGCCACGCCCACACAGTACACCGTGCGACGCAGGTCCAGTGGGATACTGCCACACACACACACACACACACTGATTATACGCCAGAAACCTGAAATTTACTATGAAGGTTGACGTAAGCAAGCTGATGCCTGAAGTTCCCAATTCCAATTCCCACGGAAACTCATTACCTGATATTAAATAGCCTATGGCGCTCAGGGTACAGGCCGAATCCATCACGATGGTATCGAAAGCCACCTACTATTACAGGCAAGTCACTCTGTTTGGACGTCTGTGCTAGGGGTGTCATGTCCAGTGGAATATCGAAGGGGCTCGGTCAAAGGAGAGAACCCTGTTCAGAGCAGGCCTGCAAGCAAAATTCTCCGACTAAGAGGGAGTCTAGCTATCAGGTTTTGTTATCTAGTGCGATTCAAGATTAGTTACTTAGCCAACGTAGTACGGTCCGTTTTCGCTAGACGACTATCGGGAAGGCTAGAGATTTGAGATAAACTCACGGGTTGTTGTTGTCAGGGTCGGGAGAGTTCATCCACATCTGGAACAGTTCCAGCGCGTGTTCCTCACAGCCGGGCACCTTCATGCGACACGCCCACATACTCGTCGTAACCTGGGATTAAAAACCCTTTCGCTACAGTTCTGGTTTCATGTATATCTTTACAAAAAATTACCAGTAAAAAGCATCCTCATCGTGATTTAAACAAAAGAAATAGAAATATGTACGTACATTTCAAATATCTGGTACTCAGTAATGATCAAATATTGCCAAAAATCCCAAATTATGAGCAACGTCCCAAATATTTCCCAAACCCCCAAATATTGCCCAAAACCTCAAATTTTGTTCAACCTACCTGCATTTTAACACTATGCAAGTCCTGTCCATTAATAATCTTCTTGACGGCAAGTCCACCAGCCTGCTGGTAGGTCTCGCCAATAAGTTTCCGCACATATTTCTGGAAGGCTCCGTAGTGCGGGGTCCGTTTTAGAACGTTCTCGATCTTCGACAATGCTCTAAGTGCGGTGGACAAAGGCAAGTAGTCACGCTCTCTCTGGAGATAGCTTGTTATACTGCGGGTGAGGAAAGGAAATGATGAATAAGAACATGGTATGGTAAGCAGTAAAACATTACTCCGTAGACATAGTTTTCACAAGAACAATGTTATTACCGGGATAAACAGTACACAATATTGTATGCTAATGTAGGTCATCATGTAACTATGTTGAGTTTTATTATAATACTAGCTGTTGCCTGCAGCTCCGCCTGCGTGTTATACTTTTCTTGATCACCAGCAATGATGTTAAATACAATGGATTTCGGATCATCGCTCAAAAGTGTCCGAACTAAAAGAGAAACAAAACGCTAAAAGAGAAACAATCGCGCGCCAGTCTTGATTTTGACAACTGAACGACAACACGTTGCACAATGCCGTACTGTATTGTAAAAACGTGTAAAAACTACGAAAAAAAAGCCAATTGAAGACGATGTATCATATTTTCAGTAAATAAGCTTTTGTTTTATTATTTGCAATTTATTATTTCACTTAAAATACAGTATTTCGTCGATAATAAATTAAAAGACAAAAGTAAATATTGCAATCCAGTCCAATACCGAAGTACCTATCTGTCTCTTTCGAACTCATCCCAAGCTCAGTAAAAAGAAAGAGACCATTTCATTTTCACTGAATAATGTACTAACAAAATGACCATTCAGATTTATTCGGATTACCGATAGCGATAAAACTATTTGGAACAAAGATTATAGTGGAGACGCCTTGGCTCTTTATGATTTTTTTTTCGTTATATGAACCAACATCTATTTCAGTTTTCCTCGGGATCCAGTACACTGTGCACAATGGAAAAATATTATTGCCCTAGCACGGCGAGAAGAATATTTTGATCCAAAAAATAACAATCTTGTTTGTTCGGCTCATTTTATGGACATAACAAAAAGAGGTCCGATCTTTATGAAACTTGTACAAGAATCCCTTGATTGAAAGGAGGAGATAAGCCCAAAAATGTTTTTAATTTTCACAGGGTATCATTGTTTTGTCATAAATATAATTACACATGTCATTTTATTTCGTGTATGTACTGTTATTTTCTTTTTATTTGGATTCTCGGTAATGTATTCCCACGGGAATCGGGGCCGAGATAACTATATCTCGCGGGCGGAGTCACGGTGATCAGCTAGTAGCCAATAATTTCGTATCCCAAAAATTAACCATAAGATAAAAATAAATTAATGATGCGCAGTTTTAGCAACTAATTCAGTCACTTGAAACACGGCTATCTTGTAGTAGACGTAGCGACATAGCGTTATGAAAATAGTAATGAAAGCGGAAGAACTTTGACACCCGCAAGAAGTTTGGCATTTATAATATTATAATTAGTTAAATTCATTAATTCCCTTTTTGTTATTCATACACTACAGTTACTTATTATGAAACTGACTCGAAAAAAAAAATCTTTGTCAGTCGTTAATTAGTTTTTCAGCTTATTTCGTCTAACATAAACAAGTAATTACAATTTATAAGATTATGGAATTTATTGTAGTCTTACATTAATTATTACGCCTACGTAGGTACATATCATGGAATCCTTAAAAGACTAACAAAATAAACCTACTCCATTGTTTCTATGTTCACGTAGTTCAAGTATAAGCTGCATAAGGTGAATTAGTCAGGCGGACAGATAGAAGCTACGTAATGCGATAAATTAGTGCAAACAAAAGTGAACACTATTCCGTTGAATCAAGGTTTAAATTTTAATATGAAATTTGTTTATATCTATGTATGCCTATGTATAATGTATAGGTCGACTCGGGACATTATTTTCTTGCAATTTGTTCTAGATCCTATGTCCGTTGTATTATAAGGTCTTTGATCACCAGTTACTGTTTTTTTTTTTTTTTACTTTTTTATTTATGAATCGATTGAAATAAAACAAACCTTAAGTGTTAAGTTGAATAAACCACAACACATTACTGAAAACCGGTTAAGCTGTTTCTGAGATTAGCGTGTTCAAACATTCAGACAAACAGAAACACAGACAAACAGGAAAAAAATTGTAAAAACCATTGTTTTGGGTTCTATTGCGTTCATAAAGCCCCCCTACAACAGTTTCTCTATTATATCTTCGATGTACAGACATCGACCACTTACAATTTTATTAAATGTTATAATTATTTACGTGTAAGAATAATAAAATATCTTATAGAATATTCCCAGAGGCAACTCCCACAATTTAAAATCAGTGCCATGTAGCGACAACAGAATGGGTTATGTTGGATGCTAGTAATCCTGAATATCGTTAGAAATCTTCTCAGGACCCTTTTTTCAGGATCTTTGTATTTAAGGAATTTCTTACCAATTTCACAACCTAATACAAACTGTTACGTTTATTAGTGAAAAAATAGATACCCGAGAGCAGTTCCATAGTCCAGGTGGTTGGTCCAGGCGAGTGCGAATACGTCCGACATGAGCTGCACTCTCCCCATCACAGGGATATTCTGGTACTGGTCGCTGCGGAGAGCTTGTGATATCAGCTGCCAGTTGCGAGTGTCGTAGTTCACGCGGTACAATGCTGGATGACCAGAACAACATCGAAGCTGGCATTACACTTCTAAATCACATTTACGACGCTTGGGAAAACTCACAGAATGTTATTGGCAAATGAATGTTACGACCTAAAGCTTTTGATTGCGTCGATCATTATACACTCATCAGAAAACTCATGCACTATGGCATCAAGACTTTAATTTTAACCTCCGTCGAAAATCTCATTCATAATCTCCCCAGCTGCTTTTACGTGATGTCTAGACAAACTGCTTACCGATCATATCCTGGTTAAACAGCACCCACTGCTCTGGCTCGGACGAGTGCTCGAACCTGTATTCCTGCGACACACCCTCGTTTGCCGCTAACCACTGCAGTGGCGCAGCAGGGGAATTCACCTCCGATTCACACAAAACTGACAGAGGAATCCACCAGGAGGCACTGGTCGTGCTTTTTGTATTTAATGAGAAGTATCGTTTCTGAAGATGAGAGAGAATATTATCCAGTTATAATGATGATCTTGATGAAGAACTCCGATTGCTAAATCATTTGACAGAACTAATACCTGCTAATAGATATAATATATGAGACTCTGGTCATGTTATGTGGTATAGGTAAAAAGGCATAAGCTGAGCTTTGCGTTTGTGTGAGTGATCACGAAAACTTGAATAAAAAGGCTGTGTGTATAACACATGTGTGTAAAACAGGTCACGTTATACGTTCACGTACGTGCATACACACAAATGCAAAGCTCAGCTTACGTCTTTTTACCTATACCAACATACGGAGCGAAGCGAATGGCTTGCTAAGTCTCTGGTAACAACAATATAATCGGCGAAATGTGGGATTATCTATAATTCTATAACAGTTTGTGCAGGTGTTAGGATTTTGTTTACCGCTGAACAGATACGAGTAGATATGTATGCAAGTTGGCACATACTTATTTATTCCAATTATTTTGTGTATTAACTAATGAACCTCTTACTACCCCCTCGAGGAGTGTATTTTGTTTCACGAATATGTTATTCAAAAAAGGCAAAAAGGCTATAGGAAACTGCTACTCTGCCTACCCTGGCCAATAGTCTCACCTGTGATATAGCAAGAGACTTGTCCGTATAATCTCTGTTGACAGTCAGTATGGGGTATCCTGTCTGCGTGGTCCAAGTGTCCATGATCTCCTTGACCGTCACGTTCCTCGTCAGAATACTGTACTCCTGGCTGACGGCAGTCAACTCGCGCCACAGGTCGTCCTGTTCTGCATTCTTGTACGAATACTTCACAAGGTAACTGCGAGTGGATGAGGCAGGACAGTTAAATAAATGTGATATTTTGTTAAGAGAGGACAGTGATGTGGTTAGAAAGGTGCAAATTATGAATGTTGAGGGCTCAAGAAGATAGTAACTGTGCGAAAGAGGATATTGACAAGGAAAGGAGTGACTAGAGGAGATGACGTGTGACAGGGATGTGTAGAGTAAGAAGACATGTGGCGCTGATCACATATAATTGGGATAAATGCAGATAGATGCTATGTTTGTGAAGATGGTTGTTTACAAATCACGGTAAAACGATGAAATTTGGACATTTCCTAAATCAGATAATTTTTCAATATGATTTAAAAAACGAAAATATTAAGCTGGACTTGAACCAGCAACTGTTTAGCCGTAAGTAGCTCATTTATAAGACCTATAATAACAAGTTTCGTAGTTTTGGAGTTGTGGTGTCTTGCTCAATTGGTAGAACTTTCCTCGTGGAAAGGGAACAGTCGCAGATTCAAGTCAGACCCAAAATTATCATTTTTGCAATTTTTTTAAAATAGCCCCTGTTCTTACGGGAACCTTCTACCTTCCCATGAGAATAGGGGCTGTAGTATAAAAAAGAGTGAGAAATGAAAAAAATACTAACTTCTTGATGGCCTTCCTAAACACTTGATCGCCCAAGAACATGGTCATCATCCTGATGATAGCCGAGCCCTTCCTGTACGAGATCTCGTCGAAGATCTCTGTTATACGCTTTGGGTCATCTATGGGAACTGATACCTGCAATTTTTGCAAATTACTAACTGCATTGAACAAGTGAGCGAAGCGTTAAACTGGAAAACAATCCTAAATATTTATTTTAATTTGGTATAATTATGCACAAGAAATTAAAAACAGTTTAAATTATTTTCACTTCCATCTTATGTATTGTGGCTGTTTAAGAAATAAAATATTATATTATTAGAAATTGATTAAGTATATCAATTTGGCAAATAAAATATTAAAAAAAAAAATCTGTCTCGTTAGTACTTACCGGATGTGAAGAAGCAAGCGCGTCGAGCGCGAGCACGGCGAGCGCGCAGTCCACGGCGTAGTTGTTGGGCGCGCGCCACGTCGGCTCCACGCGGCCCAGCGCCTCCGACGCCGCGAACGTCGCGAACCCCTCGTTGAGCCACAGATCCGACCACCAGCGCATCGTCACCAGGTTGCCGAACCACTGGTGGGCCAGCTCGTGAGCTATCACCTAGGGGGAACACCTTCACTTGCTGACTGTTCTTAGGAGATCGAAGTTGTCGACACGACAAGGTTCACGTTGGACCTCAAGGCAGGTCACGTGTAAAAGGACATGAATCTAGCGCCACGTTCTAAAAGACAGACAGTTTCCCAAGGAGAAGAACGACAACATTAGGTAATAGAATCTGCCTCATATTACGTGGATGCATCACTGTGTTGTATTACACTGTAATTGCGTTTGCATAAGTGATGAAGTGAGAAGTGAGTGTTGTGAGTGATATGAATGATAGTAAGAGTGCTGGTGGATTGGGGATTAAACTCGCATCATCAACATCTTAGATCCAAACCAACCACGATACATACACTTCAGTTAGTTTCAATAGTTACCTCTGCAACTCTCTCTTTGTTCAAGAAAGAGGACTGTTTCTCGTCGTACAGCAGTTCCGTCTCCCTATACGTGATAAGGCCCCAGTTCTCCATAGCACCGGCCGCGAAGTCAGGGATAGCAATCATGTCCTGCTTAGGGAGGGGGAAGGTCACGTTGAACCACTCCTCGAAGTAAGACAAGACTTTTGGACCAGTCAGAGAGGCGTAGGAGGTCTGCAAAAAATATTTAAAAAATACACTGTAGTGAAGACAATTACATTTCATGTTAGACCGTCCATCCTCAAAACATACATTCAGGTCTTTGCAGTGTATAGCCCATAGCTTTCATTCCTTCTAGCCGTGACTGATGATGTTTTCTTTCATCGTTGCCAGTGGACTTTTGAAGCTTACCGTAAATGACCAAAATATTCAGTTCTATCATATTATTTATTACTTTCTAGCTTTCCATCACTCACCTGATCCAATGCATCATTTCTGGCCCATATCCTGAACTTGGTGTTAGACAGGTCACTTGGGCTCTCCATGAACGAGAACTTGGATATTGCGAAAGCTACCAAATATGTGGACATTGGCACTGACTTCTGGTAAGTTTGCCACACGAAGGCTGATTTGCTTTTCCTGATAATCAAAATGAAAAAAAAAACTGATTTCCAAGTTTCTGTGATGTAACCTCTCGAACGTTGCAGTGTACAATCCTCACCAGCACACGGTGCACTTGCTGATAAACGAACAGGGCTCTGGCAAGAAGATTCAAAGACCTCAGTAACAGCAATAGGCTTACTACTTATTACATGAGACCCACAACATTTCTGACGAAATGTGTGCGTCGTAAATGCCTTTGTATAACCCATTCCTATATAAAGAGTTGATTGTGTTTGTGTATGGTATAATATGTACTTACGTTAATGTTGTCCCAATTGAACTCCATGGAAAATGTTTTTCAATTGCACTGAAATACAAATAATCGGAGTCACATTATGGCTATTTCTAGCGAATGTTACTAACATAAAATTCCCAATAGATGTGGTATTTCGACACATCGTCTGAGTACATACATTGGGATACCTACTTAAGGTGTCATTCGACAGACTACAATTTCCTGCTCAATTTTTTATGTTTCCGATGGTGTAGTCCCAGTGGCAATAGGTAAATCTTGTGAGAAAAGAACCTCGCAATAAAAACTCGAAGGTTTATTTCTGTAGAAAAACTGTTCAGTATCTCGCGCCTATATTCGGAGCGGTCATTAAACCTTGTGCAAGGTACTTACTTCTCGTCAGAGGTGGATTCCAGAGGCATGTTGGAAATGGCTGTGAACTCCCTGTTGTGACCCAGGGTAATTGTGTAGGTAGCTTTGTAAATCGGCTCGTCGAAGCAGGGGAAACTCGTTCGAGCCGATATTGATTCGAATTGAGTGGCTATAAGGTACCTGCAATTGAGAAAATAAATGATTTAGCATTGATTTTATTAAGGGTCGAGCAATAGTAGGGTACACTGGGTATGGTTATGTCAGGTTACGCTAGAGACATTTGCCATATCAGCGAAACTATATGGAATACGTGGAAGTATGCAAGGTTTGAGAGAAGCGGCATGCATGTCTAAATGCATTCCCTAGTATTGCGTAAGCCAATATGCGACGTTGATGTAAGCGTAAGGAGTCCACGTTGTTTAATAACAATCAAAAGTGTTACAATTGTCCTTAGGTGGGGTGGGTTGTAACACTTTCCCTTTTTATCTAATCACCACTTGTTTTTGAGTTTGGTTAGGTACCTAAATGGTACCTAAGCATTCAGAGCATCATAATCATAACATAGTATAAAATAAAGTCGCCCATTCTGTATGTATGTATGAGTAAATCTTTCAAACTACGTAACAGATGTTAATGCTTTTTTCACCAATAGATAAAGTGGTTCTCAAGGAAGGTTTTTAGCACCCATATAATTTGTCAAGCGGGCGAAGCCGCGGTGGTCCGCTAGTTTACTATATAAAAAAACTTACTCCTTAACATTGGTCTGTTTATTGACATAAGTGCTTATATACGCGCCGTCTAATCCCTGCTTCAAATTCCCGTGGTACGGCAGTATTATCGAATATTCCTCGCCAGTTTTCATCATATCACTCAATGATATGGTCAGCAAGTTGTATGTGTCGTTGACTTTCGCCGCTATACTTCTCAGATTCTGTGGACCTGTGATCTGTATCATGTCTTCGAGGATTGTGAAGTCCTTCGCGTGGAGTACTATCTTATTTGTGGATTGTTTTACGCGCAACTGTGAAGAAAAAAAAATTGTTGTCTTTACTCTACCATATAACTGTATTTAATCTTATAAAGAGGAAATATTTGTATTTTGATATGCTTTTAAATAATAAAGTCACAAACTAGTGAACCTGTTTTGAAAATTCAGTGGGTAAACGCATATTAAAAGTAACCTTAATAAAAGTTCCGGTTAATCTCTGAAACGGCTAGACCGACTTTCACTGCAGATAATAGCTGATGTTATTAGAAGTAACAAGGCTACATTTTTGTCTCGGGAATGTGTTTTAGAGGGGATTAGGAACGTGAAAACTATAACTAAAATTCAGCTAGTAGGTATCAAATGAAAAAAAAACAAGAGTGTTATTTATTACTGTTTGCCGCCCCCTCGCGCCTCGTTTAACCTCACGCTGTCAGATCCTTGACATGGCGGTGTGAAACTGTCATGTCAACAGTTTATTGGATTTCACGATACAATGAACACAGTTTTTATAGAATCTATTATTGTATGTAAGTTAATTGTTGCTTTGTAGTTTATTTTTTCACTACGTAAATTAAAGTGTCTGTTTGTAATATTATAAAAAATATTATAAAAAAAAACTGTGTTATTTCAAGAATTCCCGATGAAATCTCTGTGTCCACGCAAAGTCGTGTGCGTCGGCTAGTAGGTACTTAATAAGATAAAGCACCTATAACACTCACATGACACAATCACATCATAAAACAATGGGTGACCATCACATTCAACATACTCAGCACCTAGTCATTGTAGACTTCGACCTCCATATTGGCTATCACGACTATGACACAAGCCAACCTTGACCGCGGTGATATGGTCAGTCACAAAAACTAACACATCTCTAACTGCAAAAATATACCGATCTAAGCTGTACCTATTTACGATAAACCCATCTGTGCCCTGGGGTTAATTTCTCGGCGTACCCGGGTCGTCTAGCAATGTATGAAGCTAAAGGGGTTGTTTGGTTGAGCGCGGTGATATCATAAATTAGATTAAAAAAGCGGAGCATCATTGAAAAACGCAGATAAAACTGCGGGTATATCAATAGCCATGCATTCTTTAATCAAAACCTGAATTCTAACAGTCAGGACCGATTAGACATACTTCTACAATCTCTTCAGTAAATAGAAGGAAAATGTTTTAAAACATTGCATGAGTATTTAATGATTATGCATTCAGAGAGAGGAGGAAAACCTTATAATAGTTTTGTACGTGGCATCGTGTGCATGCGCAGTGTGGTGGCGAATAATTATTAAGGACACAAAGTTCAGACATGACTGCCACAGATGAGACAGGTTCTTCTATCCATGTGTCCCCGCGGACGTATGTCAGGTTATTTATTTACCATTGTACTAGCGAACATTCTCGACATCTTCGCATATCCGTTTTGCAACATTTTTCATAGTTGCTCCGCTTGTAGCGTGATGTTATACGTATAGACTATAACCTTCCTCGATAAAAGGACAATTTAAGACAAAAAGATTTATTTAATACAATGATATTTCATATTTAAAAAAGGGCAGGTAATGTTGCTAGAGCGCTCGGTGTGAAGACTCGAAAAAGAGCTAATTGTCTTATGTTATATCAAAACCCAGCACAAATTAGCTCGTTTCGAGGGAACAGATTTTGAGTGTCAGTTTTTATGAGGGTAAAATATCTACAGTATAACAAATCATAGTTTAATTCAAACCAGAGTTTCCAAGATTAGCGCGAAACTAAATCTTCAGCTTTAGATATGTGCACTAAGTATAGATATGTGCTTGGTAACGATAATATAGGTTTGCTCTATCATAAAGATGGGATCTCGTGGGACACTACCGGCAAAATGGCACCTTTGGCTACCCGCTCGGGGATACACGCGTGATTATATATGCATATGAAACAACAATCAGACGTGCTTAACTGTTACCGAGTCTAACAGCGACACAGTCATAAGTCGCTTAGATCAGGTGAAGGTTAACTCCTAACCACAGTAATATAACAATGTAAGTAGATAAACACTGCATTTAACTTCTCCATCAACCGACACATTGTCGAACAGTCATTTTTGTAAAATCCAACTTACCTACAGTCACACACGAGCAATAATTAAGGAAACATTTTTGAAATTCTAATTCATTTAATCGCACAAATAAGAATGCTAAACCTGACAAATTATTATTATTATGTTAACGTTAAATTGTATTAAAATTACTAGTTTTTAAATTTCAACTGTCACGGTCATTTTCATGTATTAGAATTATCGGGATATTAAGCTAAGATTGGGAGTTCGATTTTTGCTGAGCGCGTGGCTGGTCCTTTTTAGGTTACCTCTGGCGCTCCGCAAAAATCGGGCTCCCAGATACTCACATACCGAACAACGTTTCTTGTCCTGCACCTGGAGCTAGTTAGGAATAACTAGTTCTTCTGTGCGGGACTATCAACTAATCAAGCATTGGCAAATCATCGATCAATTTCGATGGAGCCACGTGTTTATAAGAAGAAGAAGAAGCTAAGATTGGTTTGAGTTTTTGATATTTAGGCAATGTGCTGCAAGCGCCATCATCATGATTACAGAAGAACAGTGTCGAAATATCGAAGAGGGGCTCGTTGTCTAGTGGTAACCAACAATGTTAACACAATGCAAAGGTTAAGCAACATCTAGTCAGGCCGGTCTTAGGATGGGTGACGATTTCTTAAGATACCGAGACCCCTCCGTGCCTCGGAGAGCACGTTAAGCCATCGGTCCCGGTTGTCATACGAACATCTATGGAAGTCGTTAGGGGTATTTGAAGCCTTAAATCAAAAATTCCTACCGGTTTAAATACAGAGCTTCGATATCGCCCATGGGCATAGGTTGTGGAGGTCAGATGGCATCGCTTCACGGAACATATCGAAGTTCAGTCGCGAGCAGTTAGACTGGAGAGCCGACCCCAACTGAGTTGGGAAAAGGCTCGGTGAATGTTGAGTGTCGAAATATCGGAATCTCAAACTAACGTTCGTTACATGCAAGGCGTAAGCTGAGCTTTGCATTTGTGTGAGTGCACGTACGTGAACGTATAATGTGACCTATTTAATACACACATTTGCACAAACTGTTACACACAGATTTTTACTCTACTTTTCGTGATCACTCACACAAACGCGAAGCTCAGCTTAGGCCTCGCGAACTGTAAATATCCCGATAATTCTTATACTAATGAGTGGAATTGAGTTAAATATTTTAGAAATTTTCTGATATTATTTTACATTATGGCAGACTGTACAGTAGGTACACATTGCCCCGGGATTCCCTATATTGTACGAGTAAGTGGACATATGGCAATCAAAAAAATTAATTTGATACGAGTTTAAATATACATTAGAAATAAATAACGCTTAATAATCTTATAAATATTATTAATAAAAAAAAAGACGTCAAAAATCGTTTGACTATTTTAAAGAACCTATATTTATTAGAAACGGAAATCAATGAACTTTTCTAAAAATTCCAATAACTATACGAACTAAAACAACAACTATTTATATGTAAATAGCTAGAGGAGGTCCGTTATTACGACTGTTAGCTGACTTGTAGCTTGTAGGTTGTGTTACAAGAATATAACCGCCTAGAATTTATTGTTTACTGAATTGTCACTCGAAGTTGAATTCTAAAGACTTTAGACTGGGTCATGATTTATTCCATCTATTCTGTAAGTGGTCTAAACACGCCTTGTCCATAAGGACAAGGCGTGCTCTTAGAAACAGATTATCAGACTTAAACTTTTAACTGCCTCGGTGGCACAGTGGTATGAGTATGCGACTGCAGTCCCGGAGGTCCCAGGTTCGATTCCGGGTCGAATCAAATATTTGTGTGATCCACAAATGTTTGTTTCGGAGTTTGAGTGTCTTCTATGTACGAGTATATAATATTTATTTAGAAATATTTAAGTATGTTTATCAGTTGTCTAGATCCCATAGCACAAGCTTATATTAGTTTAATTTGGGCTAGATGACGTTGTGTGAGAATGTCCAAAAATATTTATTACTAGCTGTTGCCCGCAGCTCCGCCTGCGTGTTATAGCTTTCTTGATCACCAGTTACTGATTTATAATGTATAGCTGTTGAGCGATATTGTATCTTAAGATAAAATATTATAGTATCTTAGCCGTGTGTAGCGCCCCTTAGTGAACTCCACTGCGGGTGACGTAACCTACGACAAACTTATTATTTGCGGTTGGTACAGTAATCGGGTCTAGGGATCGATCCGCAAAATTAGGTTTGTTTTTTATTGTATATACTTTTCCGGGATAAAAAGTACCCAGCGTGGTGCCCAGGATATTAAAGAATAATTATAGCAAGTTTCATCGTAATCGAACCGGTAGTTTTTGCTCGATGCCTGAACAAACAGACAGACAGACAAAACATTTTTTAATCACATTTTTGGGTTCGGTGTCGGTCTAGTAACACCCCCTGCCATTTATTTTTTAGATATTTTCAATGTACAGAATTTTCACTTCTACAGATCTATTATAAGTAAGTATAGATTATTATTTATTATTAACTAGACTAGCACTTATAAAAATGTGGATGTGCATTAAAATGTAAGGATGTACCTAAGTTTATTGCCTAATACATAATTTATGCAAGACTTCGTCGTCGTTGTTTTTATATTTATTTTGAAATGAGAAATTATGAAACAAAATGGTGACCTTTACCGTTCGTGTGATTGCGAGATCCATTTATCTAGTACCTAACTAAATTGAATTTAGAAATATGCAGATCTTTTTTCTATCTATCTCACAAATGAATAGCCGTTAATTTTTCTCCCTAAAACTCGGGAATGGCTGGACCGATTGGGCTTATTTTTTTCTTCGTTGAAGCTCAGGGAAGGTTTAAACACAACGAAACAGCTAGTTAATTAATTAAAACTAGCTAATCCTTCCCGTGGGAACACATCACCGGGATAAAAGTAGCCTATGTTACTCAGGGATAATGTAGCTATATATCAGTGAAAGAATTTTCAAAATCAGATCAGTAATTACGGAGACTATTCGCTTCAAACAAACAAACAATGAAATCTTTCTCTGTAGGTAATATCAATATTAGCGTTAGTATAGATAAAAAAGAACCAACTGCACCTAACCAAATATTAAACTATAAGCAAGCAAGACTCACATTTAATATAAGTTCAAATAGTATCTAATATCTGATACTTGGTTAAGTGCAGTCGGGTAAGTAATAAAACTAGATGACTTACAGATATTTCTGCGACACCGTAGAAACTGAAGTTACTCTTGGGGTCGATATCGAAGGTATACTTCAAGTGGTAGTGGCTCGGCACCACGTCACCAGGCAGGAGGTACTCCGACGCCAACATCTGCGTCACACACCACGTCACCACCAGGGTAGCTTGCGACCAACGCATTTTGACCCTGAAAAGGATAAACAGTAGGTAAATGTTAGATTATTAAATGCAGGCGCTTGCTATTGTTTGACTTCTTGTTGATTCAGGGTTACTAGTGGTCGAACGGTCAAAACAGTATTCGGGCTTTTTGTCCCCATTGCCATGAAAAAAATATGGAAAACTTGCGCCAAGTTTCGTGGAGATTTCCTTCTGCGAGCAGGTTATGCTCGTGAAGGAGGCGGCCGGTGGGGTGAGGGAGCGGATCCTCCCCGCTGACTTTCGAAGTGTGTGACGAGGGCGTCGCAGACTCGAATACGCACAGGGCCATCGACCTGAGGACGACAGACGAGCACACCACCGTCCTTACAGAAGCAGGCTAGAAGGGATGCTTCACCCAAAGCACGCCGCGCACTCACCGACGCGGGATAAAACCCGACGACCACGCAGTGGCCACACAGGTGGCCAAGGTCTACTGGGCGCCACTGGAAATTCTTTCAGTGCTTCCCAGAGGCGCTCGGCAATGGACGTAGGTGCGGCCGAAACCCTCGGCCGCGGAATGAAATATAGTTTCGTGGTGTTCCGATAAAAAGATGTGGCCGCTAGCCCGGACAGAACACATACAGACAGACGAAAGCAACATTGTCCAGCCTATGGACTATACTAGCTGGTACCTACGGCTTCCATCGCGTGGTCTAGTTACTGGCTCTAGATGTAATTGCCATAGCCTCGATGATATCGCCAACAAAGATTATATTGGCAAAAGTAAGAGAATAATTACTCTGACTACCCCATCGGGAAATGCGATTGTTGTTGATTTTGAAGACAAAATCACCTTCTTTTCAAATGTCAAATGAATTACATGGTCTCCTTTTAGTCTCTTGAAATATGTATGAATAACCAAAGTACAAAAGTATCACTTGTGTCAAATCAGCGAGTGCATGTTTTTGCATACAAAGTATACGCCCTATCATGTCCGTTTAGATTGAGGAGCCACATTTCGTATCTTAATGAAATTTATATAGGTATTTAGTAGTAAGTTTAAAAATTTTGTAGCCTCAGTCCTCGATTTTGTAGTATAATACTTCAAAAGTTATAAGAACATGAGCACAGCAACAGAAGCCTCGTCATAACTAGGAAAATCATGGATGAATATTTACCAAAATTAGGTATGATTTAGTAGTATTCGAGAGTAGTAAGTAGACAAAATCTGAGTTTTGTAGTATTAAAATTAAAAAAGTTATCATACATTATATGTGGCTCCTCAGACCATTACTTACGAGTGGTTATTTTTCATAGAAGGAGTCGTACAATTAATGCGCAATTTCTTGGTCATTTAGTAGTAAGTAAATTAGTTTTGTAGGATAAGATTCAGTAATTAATTATGAGTGGATTAGGAGATATGGCACATTTTAACTGGCTCCTCAATTGAGACGCTTAAAAAAATATATTTGCCTCTAATCTACTTATACTTGTAACGAAATTTGTAACAAACACATCAATATTTAGTATAAATTTATACTAAATGCCCGTTATAATTCTGCCATAAAAAAGTACATATTTACGAACTTATTAGCTATTCTATAATTTCCCTACAAATTATTTCGTAGGGTGTCCATGAAAATATTAGTCCAGAAATATTATTAATATTTATATATAAAAATAAGGCCAAGTGTGAGTCTATTAAAATTTAAACTTTCTAACTATCACGGTTCATGAGATACAGCCCAAGACAGACGCACGGACAGTGAAGTCTCAGTAATAGGGCTAATTATTATATTTCTGTATTTGCAAGCAATAAGTTCTTCTACTACTGTTAAGTATTTAGGCAAGTATACTTAAATCACAAAAACTTAAATGTCATCGCCAGGACTCGAACACGTGGCTTAACAAGGGGAATGGTCTGACCACTTAGCTAAAATGAGCAATACCAACTTCATCAAATCTTTAGATTTCTAGATCGAGCTATTTATTACCAGTACAACAATTTTGACATTAAAAAAGGGTTCCGTAATATTATTCAAAGTAACTCCGATACTGGGTTCAAAGCGACCATAAAATCACCGTGTATAAGTAATGTATTGCGACGATTTCAGTTCCTGTGATTAGATTCGATGGGCTTAGATGATATTTTATGATCATCCATACATAAATACAAATTTAAAACTGACAGACTACTACGGTGGTGTGGTCGGTAGTGCATCCGCTCTCGACGCCGGAGTCTCGGGTTCGATTCCCGGTCGGGACAAACTTTGTATGATGACACGTTTGTACCGAAGTCTGGGTGTTTCCTATGTATAATAATCGCTTATTTACCACCGTTCACCTCCTATTTCTAGTACTCATATCACAAGCTCTGCTTAGTGGGGTGCTTCGGTCAGTTCCTCCATGTGGTGCACCCCGGGCAAGGGCAGTGGCTGCAACTCTGCGGCAACATACCGCAGAGTAGTAGCTACTACGGCTAATTCTGACCAAAGTGGGGGTCTTGCCGCCTCGCATGAGGAACGCAGACCCACCACGACGGGGGCCTTGCGAGGCCCAGGTCTCTCCGCCGACACTCTGCAGAGCAGAGTGCTGCTGTGCGGAGAAACCATCGGGGCGACGGGTCCGACATCACTGAGCTCATCAGCGGTGTCGGACACGGTCTCGTAGAGACCACCGTTCGGCCGAACCCGGTTCTTCGGAACCGCGAGGAAGAAAACCTCGTTAAAAAATCACCAATGGGGCGGGCGGAATGGTCTTGTAAAGACCCCCGCCTGGCCCAGCCGTAATCCTGAACTGACAGGACCGGTGGCCCCTCAGAGCCGCGAGGATGAACACCTCTATAAAAAATTAACCCAATCCCAAGCTCTGACACCCGGTGAGGGGATGAATCGTGCAGGGGAACAGGGGGGTGTCACCCGTCGACGGACGTTAAACAAACAAAAATGGCTTTGCAAAATACGCAGAATAATATTACCCAACGGGGAACTGGAGAGGATAACTCCCTCCACGAACACCCGGCTGTGACTGATGCGGGGCTCAGGCCCGGCACCAGTCACAGCGACCCCCATAAGGTATTTGGGAGGGGTCAACAAAGCCCGACAGGCCAGGGGGTGTGCCTCAAAACCACCCCCCAAACCGACGTGGAGGTCGCGTCGACCGCAGCTGGGAATGAGTCCGTTCCCAGCCGCAAGGAGACTCAGGGTTCCTCCTTTTGGAAAACTCCAGGCAAGAGGACCCTAGAGAAGAGGACGCCGAAGGCGAAAATCTGACGAAAATAGAAAATCTGTATCATAAATCAATTTTTTAGTTTTTTATATTACTGTCTCATAACCATAGGCTTTATATCATCAAATTTTGAAATCATAATTCGTACTTTTCGACCTCAGATTAGATAAAATAAATTTCTAAAATCATTCATCCTGTTTTCATTCATATAACATGGTCACCCTTAATAGCAAATTCTTAAGGAATATCGAAAAGTAATTTGGCTTTTAAATACCAAGTGATACAATGTTGTTGTGTACATGTGTATTTAGTAGAAATTTATACTAAATGTTAGTGTATCTAGTTTTTGATTCTGTTGTGATCTCAGGTAGCTACAGTCAATTATTCATTATGTAGAACGTCTGGATTGAGGAGCCAGTTAAAATGTGCCATATCTCCTAATCCACTCATAATTAATTACTGAATCTTATCCTACAAAACTAATTTACTTACTACTAAATGACCAAGAAATTGCGCATTAATTGTACGACTCCTTCTATGAAAAATAACCACTCGTAAGTAATGGTCTGAGGAGCCACATATAATGTATGATAACTTTTTTAATTTTAATACTACAAAACTCAGATTTTGTCTACTTACTACTCTCGAATACTACTAAATCATACCTAATTTTGGTAAATATTCATCCATGATTTTCCTAGTTATGACGAGGCTCCTCAGTCTAAACATTTAGATTGAGGAGCCACCTTTATGTTCTTATAACTTTTGAAGTATTATACTACAAAATCGAGGACTGAGGCTACAAAATTTTTAAACTTACTACTAAATACCTATATAAATTTCATTAAGATACGAAATGTGGCTCCTCAATCTAAACGGACATGCCCTATTTACTTCACTTCACCCGCGTTTGCCCACATGGAGTAGTTTCTAGTTCCCAATTCCCACGGGAACATTGCCGGGACAAAAAGTCGCTTAAGTTAATCCTTATAACGTAAGCTATCTGCCTGTGAAAGTCCCGTTAAAATCGGTTCAGCCATTTTGTTATAAATAAATAAATAAATAATAAATATGTTAGGACAATCCACACAACGCCATCTAGTCTCAAACTAAGCAGAGCTTGTGATAGGAGTACTAGGTAAACTGATATAAATACTTATATACATTTTTTTTTTTGTAAATACATACATATTATACATAGGAAACATCCAGACTTCGGTACAAACGTATGTGTCATCACACAAAGTTTGTCCCGACCGGGAATCGAACCCGAGACTCCGGCGTCGAAAGCGGATACACTACCGACCACGCCACCGAAGCAGTCTTTTATTTTTAAATTTATTTTAAATTTAAGTCGTTTTTTTTAAATTACCCAATATCTACACTATTTTATAATGCGTTTAGTTAAAAGCTGTTAATTTGGAGTTACATACATAATAATATAGGTAAGTATACCTTCACTTAAATTTTATTTATTTGTTATACAGGTGCTACGTAAGGATTATACCAACCCGAAGACACCCCCATCAGCTGGTCGACCAGAACCCGTTTCGATATGTGTCGACTGCCAAACAAAAAAAAACATCCAGAAAAAAACATTATTACCGAATAAAACACTCTTGTTTGAACAACACTAGCTAAAATCAGCTGATACGGTCAACGACGTCGCCTCCCGCGCCGCCCATTGTCTATTAGTAAGTACGTCAAGCACTAGTGTTGGGACACGTTTGTTTTGATTTGAAATAACGCATATAACGTTTTTTATGATGAATTTTTTTTCTTGTTTCGCGGTCGATACATATCAAAAGGCGTTCTGGGCGATCAGCTGATGGGGGTGTCTTCAGGTTGATATAACCCTTATGTAATACCCTGTATACCCACGTTATATACTTAGGTAGGTTTTGAGAGACCTACCTGTACATAATAATTAAGTACGTATGTACGGATTTTTTTTATTTATATGATTATTTATTTATGTACAATGACTTATGTACCTATCATATACATAATACTTATACATGTGTGTACTTATACGAGTTTGAGACGCCCGGACTGTAATTGGCTGTACCACCGCGACTGGCACGTAAGATTTTGTTGCCTTTCATCAACATTTCATCGCAAGGCAACGGGTTTCAAATTTCATTTTCAAAATTATAATATAGCTGCTTATTTTATTACATTAATTCGGCCATTTTGGACATAACCCACTTTCTAGAGTCCGGTGACGACAATAGGTTTGCCCCCTATTACGTGGAACTGTGTGTGTGTGTGTGTATATACTTATATTTGCAAACTAGCTGTTGCCAGCAGCTCCGCCTGCGTGTTATAGTTTTGTTGATCGCCAGTTACTGATTTATTATGTATAGCTGTTGCCCGCAGCTCCGCCTGCGTGTTACTTTAGATTGACATAACTTTTTTATTTATGAACCGATTGAAATAAAACAAACCTTAAATGTTAAGTTGAATAAACCACGACGCATTACTATAAACCGCATTCAAATCGGTTAAGCCGTTTCTGAGATTAGCGTCTTCAAACATTCAGACAAACAGACAAAAATTCTAAAAACCATTGTTTTGGGTACTATTGCGTACATAAAGCCCCCCTACAACAGTTTCTCTATTATATCTTCGATGTACAGACATCGACCACTTACAATTTTATGATATGTATTGATTGATGATAGTGGAATAGTAGGCATTAAATAAAATTGAGTTTTACTTAGATAATAGGTATAGGTAAAGTACCTAGATAAGTACGTAGTACTTACCTGTTCAAGTAAATAATATCATTTATATGCCACGTGTTAGTCAGTAAAAATCCATCAACTGCATTCCGTACATAAATACTAAATATACCTAACCACACCTAGGTAGGTATATCTTCGAAGAAGTATGCAGACCCGTACACACCCAGTGATTAGACAGTAACTTTTTTGGTCACACGTAATTTAGATGGCGAAACTATTGAAGTTAATCGGGCACTTTTATGTTTGCCAAATCCTCGTCCGTTGATCGGCAGGTTCACTTGTAAGAGAGGTTGAGAGGTTGATTAAAGATCTTGGTGAGACCTCCGCTATCTTCAACCCCAGACCACTATAACTAATACGATGCATGATCATCATCCACTGAGCCTTTCCCAACCTAATTGGGATCGGCTTTCTAGTCTAACTGCGATACGGCTGAACTTCAATATTTTCTGTGGAGCGACTGCCATTTGATTGACCGTATGACCAACCGGGACGGATAGCTTAACGGCACGGCAGCTTGCGAGACACGGAGGGTTCGCAATGTCTTAAGAAATGGTCACCCATCCTAAAACCGGCCTGGCTAGACGTTGCATAACCTTTGCAATGTGTTAAAATACTCTCGGTTACCACTCAGCGACGAGCCCCACTCAGGTAATAATGATAAGGATATTAACCAAAAATGTATTTACATGCCTGTTCAAAAATATAAAAGTATGTTGATATTTCTATAACCAAATCATCATGATTTTCTTCTTGATTTCAAGTAATTATTTCAAAAACACAAGTACAGTTATAATAATTCAATTAAAATATATTGGGGCAATCACTTCAAATGTAACGGTGACATCAGTCAAAATTCACAGATGACATTGAAATTTTTTTTTTGTATCGTGTTAATGCAAGGCATGTGCCATTGAGATGCATTAAGAATATTTTTTTGGTAAGTGCGATATATATATGCGAGTAAGGGAGTCAACTAGATTTTTTTTTATTTAAATATAATAAAAAACATCTATACGCCTCGGGAATACCAGAGAACGTGTTGTTCTGCAACGTAACGCGAAACTAGAAATACAATCGCCTGATATATTTTTCTGCGCGAAATTTTACTGGGCTAAAAAGTTGCAAATGACATTCATATCTTTCTGAATCCGTTTAGTTGTTGCCAAGATTACCCCTTGAAATTTCGTGATTTAAATACATAATTACCTGTAATTGTTAAGGTCATTAAAGCAAAGGTCAAGTTAAAAGGATAGTTTCACAATGCATATTCTAAATGACCTCTTTGATTTGCCTGTTTATAAGTACCAAGTAGGTACATAATGTTTTACCTGGACTGCAGAATAAATAAGTACCAATAATTCTTGAAAAATAATAATTAAAGACCATTACCTGGGTGCCAAGTCACAATATTCGTCGTTGTTGTCACTGGTAGTAATTATATTGTTATTTACTAGTTTTATTGTTTAATTATATTGTTATTTACTAGTTTTATTGTTTAATTATATTGTTATTTACTAGTTTTATTGTTTAAGTCGTCAATAGTAATTCATTATAGTTTATAATATGGATTTATAATAAGTAATATATTTTTTAAATGCTGTTTAAAATGCTAAGTATGTATGTAAGTATTGTGATCTCTAGTATAATATGATGTACCTACTTGTCTTGTATATGTTATAGAATGCTTGATGTCCATTACTTATGTCTTTCCTTATTTAAATTTCTTTGTTTACTTATATTTTTCTTATGATATTAGTATTGTCTCCATATGATTGTTTTTATGTTTCTTCACTAAATTTACTCAAACACCAATGACTACCTACTTTCACATCTTATTTCTTACCATTTATGTCCATCTAAAGGTTGCCTGTAAGAGATCGCTTTTAGTGATAAGGCCGCCATTTGTACATTTTCATACGATGTTTCTCATATTTATTTATATTGGTGTACAATAAAGATTATTCTATTCTATTCTATTCTTAACCCAACTTGAGAACCTTCACAGAACTGTCTTCCCTTAGGGGGATGTATGACGTAGATGTCGTAGGTATATAATTTGCAATTATCGAACGCACGTTTACGACTTCATGTTCTGACACACGAAAATGCCTTGTGACAGACATACTAAACGGTCAGGTTAGGAGCACACTGGATGCAAAGTACTGTTGACTGTCAATACTCTGTGCTAAATAAGTATATTAAAGACTTGTACGCATCAGAAGTATTTTCATATTCAAATGACATTATGGTCCTACATATACGTCGCATACGTAGAACCAGTTTGTCTTTACCTTAAAGTACATTGCCCTTTCACGCTCGGACAACAGAGATTGTATTTAGTACCTAGTATCACAGAATTTTGGTTTGAATTCACGGAACTCAGCAAACGTCTGAGGGAAGAACTGGTGATCCTCGCGCAGGCAGCTTTCTCGCGCAAAGACTCATTGGCAATTCAGCGCGGGAATGCTGCCTGTGTTATGGGCACTCTGCCACGCTCGCCCGCCCGCTGGCGGTGTGGCCTGCGCTGTCTCCCTGCTTTACATATATTTATTTACGTTTTTAGTTTTAGATAGTATAGTTTGTAGTTTGTTTAAGTTTTTTTTAAATTTAATTTTCCTGTTCCTTGTATTCATGAAATCTCAACCATATTTTTAGCAAATAAAAGATTTGATTTATTTAAATACTCCCCGGTGGTAATAGATTTTCTACAGTACCCGGTGACGGTAATAGGCTTGCTACCTATTACGTGGGATCAACAATATTACTGGCAAATTGTAGATGTGTAATGCACGTTTCCGGGGATACGAGTAAAAGCGTGATTTAGGTCTAACCTTTCAAGGGTCGCGATTAAGGATATAGGGTTAAGATGATAATTATTGACACTTTAACGGTTACCATGCAGAATAAATTAAACACCGGACCCTTCGTGGTGTTGCCTATTCAAAATCAGTTAGAAAAGAATAGTAATAAGTATTTTAGAATGTTGCCAGCAGATGCAAAATGTTTATAAATGTTAATCAGATCAAATATTGGATGGAAACAGGCGTTACCTGGCGAAAATCCATGACAAAGCAATGGTAAGTAAGATGTTAAAAACGTTTAAAATATAATAGCATTATTTTTTCGCAGAGTTAAAAGACAATAAAACGTCGACAATTGTTTCGCCTCTAAACGAGGCATTATCAAGACTGTCTCAGAGAGAACAGCAAAATACGAAGCCAGAACAAATTTGCTTTTAAGTACGAATGTGTAAATATCGCTAGTGCGATGCAGGATTTGTCACAATAACTAACGTGGGTAGAAACTACAAGTTATGCTAACGAGATTCGATAAATAGGTATTCAATGATATAAAACATTACTCTTTAATACATAGCAATTACAAAATGCCACACACAAACCAACAAACAACTACCGTGTCTGTCTGTTCACAAACAAATTAAGTAAAGGAGATGTATGAAAATCTGTTTGTTCGTTGAGTAAGGTGTCCTCATCCCTCCTAACTATATCCAACCTCTCCCAGACACTTAACTTGAACCCTTTCTCACATAAAAGTAAAACTTTAAGGGCGTTATTATTGTTTAAGGAATGGCCAGTATCAAGGAGATGTCTCGCGAAAAGGGATCTGTCAGGACAACCGTTGCGGAAAGCCGATAAATGCTCTCTGTATCTGACCTCGAAGGACCTGCCAGTCTGCCCCACATACTGCATATCACAACCATCGCAACTCAACAAATAAACTCCTGACCTGTGTGAAACCGAAACCAAATCTTTGCCATTACACAACTCCCTCAAGGTGTTCTGGGTTCTAAAAGCTGTAAATATGTTGTTATCCCTCATGATCTTAGCTACAGTCAGCGAAATGGAACCCACGAACGGCAAACACGCAGTGTACTTCTTAGGTTGATCCTGAGACGGATGTAATAAACGAAAGCTAACATTTCTACGTTTCTTATTTAACAATGAGTACACCATTCCTACGTTATAGCCGTTACAGTGCGCTATATGACAAATAATGTTAAGTTCTTTGTCATATGCCTGTGGATTCAACGGTACGGCCAATAACCTGCTCAATAAGCTGTGGAAAGCTGCCATCTTGTGTTGCCATGGGTGATTGGAAGAGTAAGGAATAACAGTATCTGTACATGTAGGTTTCCTGTTGTTGGGAAATCAACATGTAATTTACCAACGGTATGGTCAAATTGACCTTTAGCCATATCGGTGTTAGTACAAAAGAACGTGTGTGGACTGTGGTGGCAACACTGCAGAAATATGTATCCGTCCGTTCCCTCTTCTCTCGTGTACGTGGTTCAATATAGACGTGTGAAAGTTGTACGCTGTTGTTTCACTGGATCTGCCCCTATCTACAACATAATACAGTCCACTACAACTCCATCTGGGCACGGCTATTAGGAGAAGGCTACATTTCCTCCCTAAGGCCACATTTTTTCCTACATGGTCCATCGACAGTGAGTGCGCCGTGTACAGCTTCGACATCACGCGTCCGGAAGTACGTACAGAAGTCGAGCAATCGTGTTCGCATCTATCAAGAATAGTGTGTGCATAAAAGTGTATCGTCAATAAAAGTCATAGTATTCGTGGTTTTTGCAAAAATACAAGTACCTAAAAGTGCTCAGACTAAAAGAATAACATAGACGGAACGAATAGAACTAGCGAGTGAAGCCGCCAAAAGGGATACTATATAGCAATGGGATACCATTTCGCTCGCCACTCCTTTGTGAGCAGCGAGTGTGTACGCACGTGCGATCACGGTTGAACAAAATATTATAAATATGCCGTATTGTGTGGTGAAAAGGTGTAAAAACACTTCAACTATTCATAGGAAGAATGCTGGATTATCGTTTCATAAGTAATTAACTATTTCTTATTAGATTTCATAACATTTTTCTAAATATTTTAGTTGCACAAACTAGGTACACAAAACCTCCGCCATACTATACAGAGTTGCCATAATTTTTTCATCATTTCCACAAAATATTTTGCAGTATTTATGGGAATTATAAAGTACTGAGTAAAAAAAATCAGTGTCTTGATGACACTGTTTTTTTTTGACAAGCTCGATGTTTCTAATTATCATCATCATCATTCGTGCGTTAGTCCCGAACTCCCGATCACATCTGTGTCCGGGATCTACTTACTATGCGTGGCTTGGGTATTTCGGCAATCTTGGAATTGACTGCTGTCTGACCTCCCAGCCTGTGTTCTGATCCAATTTATTTATGTTAGTGTGTCAGTATTTTAATTTCAGTCTAACACTACAAAGGCCTTAGTCTTAACCTAACGACTATTGATATCTACTTCATGTATAGTCAACGACAAAATTAGCTTAACCAATAATTCTTATCTGTTGATCACTATAGCTGTTAAACCGATCACAAAATCATAAACAAAACACGAAATATATTAACTTTGTCCTTGGGGATTCTAAAATTACTAGTACATTGCTGTGGCACATGCATTGGGATGTAAAAAAGAATAATAAATATTCTTGTGCTAATCAACTTTTGTTGTTGACTGTAACTTGTACTTACACTGGAATGGAGCTTTGTTCATTCATCATGAAATCATAAATGAAAACGTGATAAACACTGAGTAAACACACTTTAATTACTAGCTTTCAAAAAAAATCCCATAATTAAAATAATCCTTTTTAACACTTCCCCATTTTAGGCACATATCATAATAATCATTTGTGTAAATGATATAAAATAATTGCAGATAACATTTACTATAACAAATATTAATTATCCATCATATATGTCCACTAAGATTTTTTGGAGATTTTTCATTTGCTGGCAACATTACGCACACGCCGTTAGTGGTATCGGTACACGGAAATCGGAGTCACACGCACACATTGAAAGTGTCATTTGGCTTCACGTGTTCATTCTACATGTTCCGTCTATATTCTTCTTCTAGTCTGAGCTAAAAGTGTTATACGCGTTCGTGTTCGAGTTAAGTTTCCGTTTCCGGCGCCGAAGGCGTCGCGACAAGCAGAGCAACCTGATTCGCAAATTCAAATTTTGCGCGCCTACAGAAGTGTCAAGTAGAGAACCAATTAGGAGCAACGCTTCTGTCAAAGACGCGTTCCCTTGCTCACTATTGGTCGGATAGTGTTTCCCCAAGCTACTACTGCATCAACCGTGGCGCTGCTGCCAATGCCAGCGTCTCTGATTGGACGCCCAAGTTGCTGCAAATGGCTGCGACTGCGACTACGCCATTACTTACCTACGTCGCGTCGGTGAAGAAAGATACTTACTCCATCTTACTTTCGTAATTGTTTGTTTTGCGTTTGAACTTTGAACAATTTCGTAAAATAATTGCGCTTTGGGACTTTAGTGTGCTTAAACCTGTTTATTTCTGTAAACTATCTATAATTATTTGTGTAAAGTGTAACTGGCAAGATGACTGAGGAGGTTAATACCTCAGACTAAAAGAATAACATAGACGGAACATGTAGAATAAACACGTGAAGCCAAATGACACTTTCAATGTGTGCGTGTGACTCCGATTTCCGTGTACCGATACCACTAACGGCGTGTGCGTAATGTTGCCAGCAAATGAAAAAATCTCCTAAAAATCTCTATATGTATAGTGGACATATGGAAAATTAATATTTGTCATAGTAAATGTTATTTGCAATTATTTTGTCATTTACACAAATGATTATTATGATAAGTGCCTAAAATGGGGAAGTGTTAAAATAAATAAAAACGTGATAAACACTGAGTAAACACACTTTAATTACTAGCTTACAAAAAATTTCTCATAATTAAAATAATCCTTTTTAAGATGAATGAACAAAGCTTCATTCCAGTGTAAGTACAAAGTGCAGTCAACAACAAAAGTTGATTAGCACAAAAAAAAAAAATTCTTTTTTACATCCCAATGCATGTGCCACAGCAATGTACAAGTAATTTTAGAATCCCCAAGGACAAAGTTAATATATTTCGTGTTTTGTTTATGATTTTGTAATCGGTTTAACAGCTATTAGTGATCAACAGATAAGAATTATTGGTTAAGCTACTTTTGTCGTTGACTATACATGAAGTAGATATCAATAGTCGTTAGGTTAAGACTGAGGCCTTTGTAGTGTTAGACTGAAATTAAACTACTGACACAGTAAGTAACATAAATATATTGGATGGCTGGGAGGTCAGACAGCGGTAAATTCCAAGATTGCCGAAATAACCAAGCCACGTATTAAGTAGATCCCGGACACAGATGTGATCGGGAGTTCGGTACTAACGCACGAATGATGATGATGATGATTAGAAACATCGAGGTGGTCAACATTGATTTTTTTACTCAGTACTTTATAAATTCCCATAAATACTGCTAAATATTTTGTGGAAATGATGAAAAAATTATGGCAACTCTGTATGATATGGCGGAGGTTTTGTGTTCCTAGTTTGTGCAACTAAAATATTTAGAAAAATGTTATGAAATCTAATAAGAAATAGTTAATTACTTATGAAACGATAATCCAGCATTCTTTCTATGAATAATTGAAGTGTTTTTACACCTTTTCACCACACAATACGGCATATTTATAATATTTTGTTCAACCGTGATCACACGTGCGTACACACTCGCTGCTCACAAAGGAGTGGCGAGCGAAATGGTATCCCATTGCTATATAGTATCCCTTTTGGCGGCTTCACTCGCTAGTTCTATTCGTTCCGTCTATGTTATTCTTTTAGTCTGAGGTTAATACAGTCAACAAGACTGAACTCGACAGGGCTTTGCTAAGGAAAAGGTCTGCGTTGAAGGGCACAATTACAAAACATATTAACTGCTTTGCTGTTAGCAATAGTGTCGATACTAGCCGCGAATCTTTGTTAGTTAAAGAAGAACGCCTAAGGGCCACTTTCGGAAAGATCGATGCCATTAATTTAGAAATTTGCGCGTCCGATCCTAGTGCCGTCGACATTGAAGTCGAGGCCAAGGTCATGGACACACTTGTTGTCATAAAGAAATTGCTTTCCAAAGAAGTGTCATGCCCGCCAACTAAGTCCCAGACCTCTTTGAAACAATGTAAACTACCACAAATTTCTGTTCCAAATTTCCAAGGTCAGTATTCTCAATATAAATCATTTATTAGTCTTTTCGATGCTCTCATCGACAAGAACCCTGGCTTGGAAAGTGTTCAAAAGTTATTTTATCTGCGTAGTTTTTTACAGTGTGAACCTTTAGAGCTTATTAAAAATTTACCTTTGGTGTCTGAAAGCTACTTAGAAGCAAAAACTATCATTAACGAACGATACAATAACTACTATAAAATCACCAATGATCATGTATCTATTTTGTTGGATATGCCTCCCATACACAAGTCAACTGCTGTCAATATTCGTCAGTTTCTTTCTACTGTCAAACAGCAGCTGGCAGCTTTAAAAAACTTAGGGCACGATATAGGTGCATGGGATCCACTTGTTGTATGCATTCTGACTAGGAAACTTGATGTGATATGTAATAGGGAATTTCAGTTATCTAGGGATCAAAAACCAACCATTAATTGTCTGTTGGGATTCTTAGATAAAAGAGCACTTGCACTTGAGAATGCGGAGCGACAACAGCCTTCAATATGTGCTAAGGCTTCAAATATGGCCAACATAAGGACAACTCGGTCGCCTGCTGGCTGCTTCCTATGTAAGTCATCTCACAAATTATTTAACTGTCCACAATTTAAAGCTAAGTCAGCTAGTGAGCGAATCAAATATGTCACGGACAATAAACTTTGCCAGATATGCCTCAACGGTCACAGCAAAAAATGTAGATTTTTCTTCAAATGTGACCATTGCAAACAAGGGCATAACACCTTGCTGCATCAGGATGACAACCAATCACCAATTTCATTGTTTTTGAAATCCAACTCTGAGCAGGTACTTCTGCCCACCGCCAGGGTCACGATTGTGGCAAGCAACGGCACAGTGTACCACGTCAAGGCTCTCCTTGACAGTGGGTCACAGACTTCATTCATCACTAGTGAACTTGTGGACCTATTAAAAGTAAAAACCAAGCATATACAAGCTCCGGTGATAGGTATTGGTAACACAACTAAACATATAAGAGAAAGTGTCAATATTCAGTTACATTCTTTGACAAATGAGTTTCAGATTAACGTCACTTGTTACAAGTTAGACAAAATTACTTCTAAGTTACCACAAATTAAAATTAACTTGGAGAATCTAAATTTACCATTAGATATCCCACTTGCAGATAAGGACTTTAACATACCAAGTGTTATCCATATCTTACTGGGTGCCGACATATTCTTTCAGGTGCTGCTGCCTTCTGAGCATCATCACGAGCAGGGTTCGACGCAGCGTGCTGCTTCGACCACAGCTGCCCCAGTACTTCGCACTCAATTTGGTTATGTGGTAGCGGGATCTGTGCCTATGGCTTTGCATGCATATCCGGTAACCTCTTTATTTTGTAACAAATGTGACGATTCTTTAAACAACACTCTCACTCAATTTTGGAAAACTGAAAGCATTCCTGATTTCTTTATGGAAAGGGTGCCAGAACATGAAGCTTGTGAAGATTTTTTTTGTAACACAGTTAGTTTAGACACTAAAAATAATAAGTTTCAAGTTGCCTTACCTCTTAAGTTGCCTTTGGAGTCAATTAATCAAACACTTGGTCATTCATATAATTTAGCTCTAAATAGATTTCATAATTTAGAGGTTAGATTTCAAAAAGATTCACTACTTTATAAACTTTATAGTGAATTTATTCATGACTACATTCAACAGGGCCATGGCACAGTCATCAATATCAGCCAATATAATTTAAATGCTGAACCAGTATATTTTCTAGCCCACCATCCCGTCATTCGACTTGATAAAAAGACAACAAAGTGTCGGGTGGTCTTTGATGGGTCCATGAAAACTAATTTAAAGGTTTCTTTAAATGACCTGCAATTAAATGGTAGTGTAGTTCAGAAAGAATTAGTAGATATTTTATTGTTGTTCAGAGTCAACAAATTTATTTTTATAACAGATATAAAAGGTATGTTCAGAGAAGTTTCATTGGATCCAAAGTATAGGTCTTTACAAAATATCCTTTGGAGGGATACCCCCAAGGATAACATCCAATGTATACAGTGACATACGGTCTGAAAAGCTCATCTTATTTAGCAACACGTTGCCTAAAAGAGTTGGCAGATAGGTATAAACAGGAATTTCCTTTAGCCGCCTTTATTATAGAAAATTCTATGTATGTAGATGACGCACTTGTGTCACAGAATAGTTCAGAGCTGTTAACAGAAACAAAAAGACAACTTTGTGAGCTTCTTGAGATTGGTGGGTTCCAGTTACATAAATGGTCCACAAATTGCCCCCAGCTATTAAAAGAGATCCCTAAATGCCTTCAACACTTTGATAACATAGAATTAGAGAAAAATAATACTTCTTTAAAAACTTTAGGTATTAACTTCAATACTAAAAACGATTCATTCATGCTTTCATCTCCTAACACGAATGCTACCATGCCTGCTTCTAAGCGTGAAATATTAAGCTTCATCGGCAAATTTTATGATCCTTTAGGATTAGCAGGTCCTGTCATTGTAAGGGCCAAGGTGTTTATGCAAAGGCTTTGGTTAGCGCAAATTGGTTGGGATGAGAGACCGAGTGACGATTTGCTGTGCGCATGGAGCGAGTTTTATAACAGCTTAATCGGTATGCATCCAATAGCCATACCACGCTACATAAACTTGTGCACGGCATGTACTATTCAACTTATAGGTTATGCAGACGCTGCTAGCTGCGCCGCATATGGATGTTGTGTTTATTTGAGAGTCGTCGAGCACTCAGGTAATGTGAAGATCTCTTTGCTCAGTTCACGTTCTCGCGTAAATCCGTCAAAACAGCGTCTTACAATACCAAGGCTGGAACTTAATTCAGCGCTACTACTTGCGAAGCTAGTCACGAGAATGCACAACGTCTTGCAAACCCAGTTAAAGATTGATAATGTATATTTATATTCCGATTCACAAATTATTCTCGCTTGGATTCAAACTAATATAGCTAAGCTTAACACATATGTAGCGAACCGAGTGAAGGTAATTTCACAATTAACACACACTTTTACATGGTTGCATATAAGTTCCAATGAAAACCCTGCAGATTGCTTGAGCAGAGGTATTTTGCCCGAGGAATTGCACAATCACCCTTTGTGGTGGCGAGGTCCAGGTGTCATCAGCACCTGTGAATATAATCCAGGTAATGCCCCTAAACTTCCCATCCCTTGCAACCTACCGGAGGCTAAGGTTGACTCTGCATTGTCAAGTGCAATGCTCTGTACGGTTTCTATGGAAAATATTATTTGTTTAGACTTTCTTAAAAAATATTCTAATATTACAAAAATGCAGCGAATCTTAGCATACATAAAACGTTTTATTCAGAATGCAAATAGCAAGAGTATCCAAAATGGGTATTTAACAACTCAGGAATTAAATGATGCTCTGTTACTAATTGTTAAGTATGAGCAACAAGTTCATTTCAAAACTGACATTAATGATTTAAAATGTAAGAATAAAATTGTTAAAGGTAACTTAAAGCCATTGTCCCCATTTGTTGATGACAGAGGGCTGCTTAGGGTAGGTGGTCGGTTGGAAAATTCATCTGTACCATTTTCTCAAAAACATCCTGTAATTCTGCCTCGAGATTCATATTTAACTAGATTAATCATTGAAAGAGAGCATATAAAGAACCTACATGCAGGCCCTAGGTTACTTCTGTCAACGATAAATCAAAAATTTTGGATTGTTCATGGCATGAGAGAGATTAAAAAGGTAGTGCATAAATGTATAACATGTTTTAAGTTGAAAGGCACTGCAAACAAACAGCTAATGGGCTCTCTTCCCCACGATAGAATAAATGTATGTCGTCCTTATGAAAAAATTGCTATGGATTTTGCTGGTCCAATTTTGATAAGGCAAAGTAGAACACCAAGAGGAGGTTCATACTTTTACATCTCAGAATAATATTAATTTTCACTTTTTGCCATGTTATTCACCTACATTTGCTGGATTAGCAGAAGCTGGAGTGAAAAGTATGAAATTCCATTTGAAAAGAGTAGTTCAGAAAGCCTTGTGAACCTATGAAGAGCTAAATACTGTAATATGTCAAATAGAGTCTGTTTTAAATAGCCGACCATTGATGCCCTTGTCCTCAGATGCAAATGATTTTTCTTGTCTGACACCAGGCCATTTTATTATAGGCACTGCTTTGAATAGTTACCCAGAACCTAATTTTCCTGATGCACATACAAGCAATTTAAAATTTTGGAAATTATGTACTAATATAAAAAAATCATTTTGGAAGGTTTGGAGTAAAAATTATTTGAATATGTTACAGTCACGTCCAAAGTGGAGAGATCCACAACCTAATGTAAAAGTAGGCTCGCTGGTCATATTGAAGGACGATAATAAAGCACCTATGTACTGGCCCATGGCCAGAGTCGTTCGGGTGTACCCTGGCTCCGATAACAAGGTTAGAGTAGTTGAGGTAAAAACTGCTAATGGCTCCGTCCATAAGCGTTCAATTGTAAAAATATATGTCTTGCCTGTAGACCCTGATAGTCAGGTTTAATTTACATGCATCCACATTATGTATTGTTTTAAGTATAAGTTTGTTTTGCTACTTACAACATTCAATTTATCTAAGCAACATCAAAAATTGTTTGGTTAATATATGTTTCATGTTACTCTAGAATATACTTAACATAACTATAGTAAGCTAATGTTCAAGGTACTAGGCTTATTTTGTTTTCTATTGTAAATTCCACATTATGTAAAACAATTTGTTTTCATGTGTATATTCTATGCCCACTATTTCTCTATGTATAACGATTGCTTTATTTTAAGAATTTTGTTCGGCTTTGATCAAGACATTTGTTTTTTGTATAACTCGAATAGCATTCTTCTCAGTTGGGCAGTATGTTGGGAAACCAACATGTAATTTACCAACGGTATGGTCAAATTGACCTTTAGCCATATCGGTGTTAGTACAAAAGAACGTGTGTGGTGGCAACACTGCAGAAATATGTATCCGTTCCCTCTTCTCTCGTGTACGTGGTTCAATATAGACGTGTGAAAGTTGTACGCTGTTGTTTCACTGGATCTGCCCCTATCTACAACATAATACAGTCCACTACAACTCCATCTGGGCACGGCTATTAGGAGAAGGCTACATTTCCTCCCCACCACTCCTCCTAGAAATTGATAGGTCTAAAAATTTAAGGGTATACTCTGATTCTTCTTCTAATGAGAAATCAATTCTAGGGTGTACTGAGTTCAGGTTCGAAACCAGAACACTAAGTTGTCGCCTTGTACCTGTCCAGCAGATGATGATGTTATCCACGTATCTAAAATAATATAAAATGTGGGTATTCCCTACTATGTGGCTTGTCTCAAACGAATCTATAAAAATATCGGCCATTAAGGGACTTAGTGGCGATCCCATAGACAAACCATCTTTTTGCAGGAATTAACTATTATTAAATTTGAAATAATTTTGTATCATGCATAATCTTGTTAGGTTTAAAATTTCTTCTGTTTTATTGCAATGAGTTCTTTTAATGACTAATTTATTTTTTTAAATCTCCAAAACTTCATTGACCGGTACGTTCTAGTATTTAAATAATCGGATCATTTTTTTAAGTTTTATCGACGCAGTATGATTTACCCGAGATATTGACACACTATTCCGTATTATCGTCAGGCTTTGTCCCAATTTATTGACACTCTTTTATTTGTACCGAATTAATGAATTATAAATTTAAAAAATAAATAAAACCAATATATAAGTTAATCACTCGGTTGTTTATAATCAGTCGACATTACAATCAAATACAATTTGATAACTGCTAAATATAGCTAGCTAGATAAAATAATCAAAATAAACTTCTAATCAGTCATCTCAACTATTAAAATCACATTTTACTTTACCTATGTCGCGATTATCGTCATACTAGAAAATATACATTCAGTACTATATTGAGAATAACTGAGAGATACAATTACATAAACAAGTCCTACATAATATTTGCTAATAATATTATTAGCAGATATTATGTAGGATTGTAGAATCATTATGATTATGAATTCAATGAACCTTATAGTTATAAAGGAAATAGATGACATTTAAAAGATAAGAGAATCACCGAATGTGGTTAAACAAAAATAAAAAGTATGTAATTATTTAGAAAGAATGAATGAGTGCAGATATTCTGTTGAGTGGTATGTATCATCTGTCCTGGCTGTTGCAAATTTGGTTTTAATTTCAGAGTGGTTATGAACTTTCTATAGTGCCCGCTAACGGCAATAGACTTGCCCTCTATTACGTAGAACACAACAAAACACTGACTAAGAGTGGGTGTGTAAGGCACCTCTGCCTATCCCTTCGGGAATACAGGCATGATGTATGTCTGTATATGTCTAAATTAAATACTATTTTAGGTAAATTATCAATCAAACATTTAATTGCGTTTGTTTACATACGTACCTAAGTAGAAACATTTTGAAAAATTTTAAAATTATAAATTATTTATTTTGATTTCACAAACAATTACACATTTATACCAATAGTGTTCGGTAGTGACCGCATTAGTGTTACTAAGTATGTTAAGAATGCTGTACCTACACAGTCTCAGGTGCGCAAATATTAAATGTAAGTAGGTAGGTGTTATTGAAAAGTATCACAGTAGATATTGAAGTAACAATTAGTGTATCAACTACCTATGATTTTTATAACTATAGATACTCGAATGTTGCCTTCATATAAACCGACTATCAAGATCTGTTCCCGCGAAACGAGCTAGTTTGTATTGGGTTTTGATATAACATAAGACAATTAGCTCTTTTTCGAGACTTCAACCGGCGCGCTCTAGTAACATATCTGCTCTTTTTTAAATGTAGAATATCATTGGGTACCAACAATTAAGTAGTTCCTAGCAATAGTGACGTAACTATTTTTTTACCTAAATACATTTCACCACTATGCAAACATAACACTAAGTGCGGGTTTGTTCAACTACCCTCACTTCGTCGTCACTAACTATTGTGTTCGGAGAGCCACTACGGCATACCACACTGATAGTATCAGCAAGCGGGCGTTCGGTGAGGTGGCGAGTACATTTGCTGATCACCGGGTTCCACGACGTAGATAGTCGATATCCATCTTCCCGGTTAAAGTTGGGATACTTTTTTATTTCGACGGCTTCCCGCACTATCCTTGAGTAATAGTGTCCGTCAGTGGATAGGACTTGTGGCTTGTGGAGTTCAATCCAGTGATTGGGACCCGACTCCAATAAATGCTCGGCTATCGCAGACTTGTTTATTTGGCGGTAGTTAAAAAAAAAACACCCACATTTGTCATGTTGTCGGTCCCATTTAACAGGATGCAATCCTATTGCTGTTATCGAGTACTACAATGCAATAGAAAAAGAAAAATAAATAAAAACGCACTGGTCGCCCCCAAGATTTTCGAAGGTTCCACTCGATTACTCTGGGATGCCATAATCAGATCGTGGTTTCCTTATCATATGACCTTTGGAATATATCCTTTTCAACAAAAAAATAATCATCAAAATCGGTTCATAAACGACGGAGATAATCCGCGAACAAACATAAAAAACGGTCGAATGGAGAAAACTCCTCCTTTTTTTGAAGTGGTATAAAAACCGTTCTGTGATTGACCGATGTTACATACCTACTTAACTTCATTCTCTGACTGGGTGCCACTGGAAATATCTCCTAGTACTGGAATACTACCTACATTCTCTACAGTCAGGACAAAGTGTCTGGTGAATATCCCATTAATAATATACTATTATCGGAACTACAAATGACACGAGGTATATTGCTGCATATTCGTAACATCAAACTGGGATAATACTGTCTAGAACGTTAATAAAAATCACCCGCCAACAAATTACACTGTGTGTCCTCACCTTCAAAACTTTCACTTGCCCCTGTCACGAGACTTCGATCGATTCGCAATTGGACAGAGAACTCTATAATTGATTAAGTATTACTTAATCAATTGATATGAATCGATTGTAACGAGTTTTAGAAATCAGTTTTGTACAGTAGATAAAGGACTCTTCAGAGCAACTATCTCTATACACTATAGAGCGCTGGTAACCGGTCTGAACCACTAACAACCACTCTGCACAACTTAACAGTCAAACAGGTGTGTGGCAAACAATGGAACTAAAGTGGCAAAAAATGGAATTAAATTATTGTTTGTAGTTATTGTTCTGAGATCTTGTTTTTGACATGTTTCAATGTAATGTAACGCCCCTAGTGGAACTCAAGCATTTAATGGGCAACCTATATCAGAGCCGCTTAGTAGTCGTCATTTGGATCCGTCCATAAACGGCCAGCTGCCGACATCCATTTAGCCTGGACAGTCCAAATGGAAGTGGGCGAGGAATGACACAATTGGGTGAAGGTCATCCAAATGGATGATCTGTCTGTCTGTCATTTTTGACAGACGCCCACTCCATTGGGATTGTGTGTGGGACGCATTGTCAGTGGGGGGGCCTATTTTTTTAAGTCCGATGTCGCGGCCGTTCCCATGTCCATCGCCGGGCGTCTTATTTCTAGTGGTCAGCGAGGGGCCTTAAGTAGGTAAACTGTTTCAAAAGTGAAGGGACCTGAGACAAAATGTGATACGGACCGGATATTACCGGAACCGGTGTTATGAGTATGTAAACAGTTTGAGCTGACTTACCTACAAAATTGTCTGATAACAACACAGTCTAGACTAGACACATACATACATAGCCGACTACTACTTTTTAGTTTGTACCATTCAAATGCTGCTTACATTTCGTTCTAAGTATACATACGTACATTATTATCACGCCCATAACTCTGAAGGGGTAGGCAAAAGTGTCTTACACACACACTCGGCAAGTACCTATGATGTTGGTCGCACGTAATAAGAGGCAAGCCTATTGCCGTAACCGGTCACTATCATAATTCATAACAATGTATAAAACGTCGCTTCCATTGTCTGTCTGTCCTTATGTATGCTGATATCCTTAAAACTACGCAACGGATTTAGATGCGGTTTTTTAATACTCGTAGATAGAGTGATTCAAGAGGAAGGTAATTATATAATTTGTCAAGCGGGCGTAGTCGCGGGCGTCTGCAACAACCATTATATAATTGTTTCTTGCTGTACGTCCGTCCGCAATCCCATATCTCGAAAACGGCACATGCGGTTACATAATTCTTTTTGCATATTGTCCTGCTTGATTGAATAGTTGCAAGGGCAACTTTTTGTGATCGGAAGTGTACCAGAACTACCCTTCGGAGACAAGAGACAAAAGTGTGAACGGTAGAAAGACGTTCTCCGAACCTAGCTTATTCGATCGAACTTAAATTCGGTTGTTGGAATTGATTGGAACGATGTTACATAATCTCTGCAATCCGTGTATTTCGACTTACCTTTCTTTAATGTGGTATAAAACACGTCACACATTCACTTCAAATTACCAGAATGGGACCAATTACCGGAATGGGACATAAATTACCGGAATGGGACTAAATTACCGGAATGGGACCAATTTACCGGAATGGGACCAAATTACCGGAATGGGACCAAATTACCGGAATGGGACCAAATTACCGGAATGGGGCCAAATTACCGGAATGGGTCCAAATTACCGGAATGGGACCAAATTAAAATGAGACCACTTCGAAGCAGTAGCTTTCAATTAGAAATAAATATTTCAAAATTGGATCACCCATTTGAAAGATATGAGGTAACAAACATCAAAAACGCTCTTCCGGACGATATAAGGAACTGCAAGACTGTACATGTCTTCAAGAAGAAAGTGAAGGAACACTACCTCGCTTCCCTTTCTTAACTATTTGTACGTTAATGTATGTATGTTTACAGAGGCGAAGCTTCATAAGCTGAGGACTGCAAGCCCGATATATGAGGTAACAAACATCAAAAACGCTCTTCCGGACGATAAAAGGAACTGCAAGACTGTACATGTCTTCAAGAAGAAAGTGAAGGAACACTACCTCGCTTCCCTTTCTTAACTATTTGTACGTTAATGTATGTATGTTTACAGAGGCGAAGCTTCATAAGCTGAGGAGTGCAAGCCCGATATATGAGGTAACAAACATCAAAAACGCTCTTCCGGACGATATAAGGAACTGCAAGACTGTACATGTCTTCAAGAAGAAAGTGAAGGAACACTACCTCGCTTCCCTTTCTTAACTATTTGTACGTTAATGTATGTATGTTTACAGAGGCGAAGCTTCATAAGCTGAGGAGTGCAAGCCCGATATATGAGGTAACAAACATCAAAAACGCTCTTCCGGACGATATAAGGAACTGCAAGACTGTACATGTCTTCAAGAAGAAAGTGAAGGAACACTACCTCGCTTCCCTTTCTTAACTATTTGTACGTTAATGTATGTATGTTTACAGAGGCGAAGCTTCATAAGCTGAGGACTGCAAGCCCGATATATGAGGTAACAAACATCAAAAACGCTCTTCCGGACGATATAAGGAACTGCAAGACTGTACATGTCTTCAAGAAGAAAGTGAAGGAACACTACCTCGCTTCCCTTTCTTAACTATTTGTACGTTAATGTATGTATGTTTACAGAGGCGAAGCTTCATAAGCTGAGGACTGCAAGCCCGATATATAGGTAACAAACATCAAAAACGCTCTTCCGGACGATATAAGGAACTGCAAGACTGTACATGTCTTCAAGAAGAAAGTGAAGGAACACTACCTCGCTTCCCTTTCTTAACTATTTGTACGTTAATGTATGTATGTTTACAGAGGCGAAGCTTCATAAGCTGAGGACTGCAAGCCCGATATATAGGTAACAAACATCAAAAACGCTCTTCCGGACGATATAAGGAACTGCAAGACTGTACATGTCTTCAAGAAGAAAGTGAAGGAACACTACCTCGCTTCCCTTTCTTAACAATTTGTACGTTAATGTATGTATGTTTACAGAGGCGAAGCTTCATAAGCTGAGGACTGCAAGCCCGATATATGAGGTAACAAACATCAAAAACGCTCTTCCGGACGATATAAGGAACTGCAAGACTGTACATGTCTTCAAGAAGAAAGTGAAGGAACACTACCTCGCTTCCCTTTCTTAACTATTTGTACGTTAATGTATGTATGTTTACAGAGGCGAAGCTTCATAAGCTGAGGACTGCATGCCCGATATATAGGTAACAAACATCAAAAACGCTCTTCCGGACGATATAAGGTACTGCAAGACTGTACATGTCTTCAAGAAGAAAGTGAAGGAACACTACCTCGCTTCCCTTTCTTAACTATTTGTACGTTAATGTATGTATCTATACAGAGGCGAAGCTTCATAAGCTGAGGACTGCAAGCCCGATATATGAGGTAACAAACATCAAAAACGCTCTTCCGGACGATATAAGGAACTGCAAGACTGTACATGTCTTCAAGAAGAAAGTGAAGGAACACTACCTCGCTTACCTTTCTTAACTATTTGTACGTTAATGTATGTATGTTTACAGGGGCGAAGCTTCATAAGCTGAGGACTGCATGCCCGATATATGAGGTAACAAACATCAAAAAATAAAGCAGTCGAATTGAGAACCTCCTCCATTTTTGAGGTTGGTTAAAAATCAAAGTTAAAAGCAGTCGAGATGAGAACCTCCTCCATTTTTGAGGTCGGTTAAAAATCAAAGTTAAAGGCAGTCGAATTGAGAACCTCCATTTTTGAGGTCGGTTAAAAATCAAAGTTAAATTACAACTGATTTTTTTCTATTTTATTTCATGCGCTATTATCACTACAGGCATAATTGTTCGCGGTGGCTAACGTAGTTTTTTATTATATCGGCTACAGAGTGAATAATATCGTTTTGAATTGTAGATGATAAATAACTCGGCCCGGGTTTGTCGCTCTGATGATGTTGCATATGCTTTTCCAAAACGCTATCATATTTCGATAATAATGAAACTAATTCTAAAAACTTACCTCTATTTAATGAATCTTTGGACTCGTCATGTCCTCTAAAAGGCAATTCCTGTTGCGCTAAATGACAAACTACATCTACAAGTCTTTGAAAAATACTACGGTTTTGGTCAACTTGCTGATTGTTTTTGAAATTTCTTCAGCAAATTGGCGTAACAAGTGAGTTTCTATGCGCTGTTTACCGAAATTCGTAAAAGAAATTAATGCACACAAATGTTTTTGTGATTGAGAATGTCTTTTTAATGAGGTACTTAAATTATTTAAATCGTCGTAACCCGTAGTATTCCATGCGCCATTATCGTTCGAAAAAAATATACAACACCAGCAATATAATTTATTGGAATGTGAACATCCAGTAATCCAAGTGGTTTTGTAAACAGTTCTATTGAACTGACGTTTATGAGTTTTACTATACCTTTAGAAATACACAAATCTGGCGTTGGTTTAGGAGTAACACCTAACGACTTTCTTTGATCAAAACTTAATGATTTTACCCTATGGTCTTTTAATAAAACGTTACAGCACCTCAAATCATCACAAGGCACAATTTCTTCCATATTTAACACTCAAATAAACTAATTCACAAGTTTTAAACAATAAAAAACAATTTTGAAATAATCATCCACTCTAAAAGGCAAATTACTACGCGAAACTGAAGTAAACAAACGCGAACATAGCATAGGTCGCCACGCAACCGATGTGGGACGAACTTCAGAGCAAAACCAGGCTTTTTGGCAGGCAGATTTTGCTTACCCTACTAAGTGTTGTGGTATGCTAGCGAAAATATCCAAAGGTGTGAAAGAGAAAATGCAAGCCCGATTACAACGGGCATGCATTGCGTCTACTTACAACTTGTGCGAGCGAGATGGCATCCGCGCGCTCAACACCGTACAGAGTATCACAACGCATGGAACGGTTAGTCGGTATAGGCGATTGACCTTAGCGCGCGAAATTTTGAAATAATCGTTCGAAATTTTTTAGAGTCAATATTATTTATTTTATATATATTAATACACAATATTATTTTAGGGTATGTACAATATTATTATTATATTATTTTGAAATGTTTTAGGGAATTCCGGGCTTATGGGAATGTATGGAACGTTCGCCACTGATGTTATAAAGAGTAACTTAGGCTAGTTTTGGTCTCAAACGGTTAGACCGATATTGACAAGACTCCCACTAACAGATAGCTGGTGTTATAAAGAGTAACTTAGGCTAGTTTTGGTCTCAAACGGTTAGACCGATATTGACAAGACTCCCACTAACAGATAGCTGGTGTTATAAAGAGTAACTTAGACTAGTTTTGGTCTCAAACGGTTAGACCGATATTGACAAGACTCCCACTAACAGATAGCTGGTGTTATAAAGAGTAACTTAGGCTAGTTTTGGTCTCAAACGGTTAGACCGATATTGACAAGACTCCCACTAACAGATAGCTGGTGTTATAAAGAGTAACTTAGGCTAGTTTTGGTCTCAAACGGTTAGACCGATATTGACAAGACTCCCACTAACAGATAGCTGGTGTTATAAAGAGTAACTTAGGCTAGTTTTGTTCTCAAACGGTTAGACCGATATTGACAAGACTCCCACTAACAGATAGCTGGTGTTATAAAGAGTAACTTAGGCTAGTTTTGGTCTCAAACGGTTAGACCAAGAATCAAGAATCAAGAATCAATTTCATTTATTCAGTTTAGGCACATAAAGAGCACATATGAATGTCAAAATTTTACAATTTTGTCAAGTAATATTATAAAAATACTAAATTAAGTAAGTACATAAATAACCATTAGAAAATGATTCTTTCGCTGGTTCGGTAATTTGGTTCTCCTGAGAAGAGACCAGCAAGAAACTCAGGTAGATTATCCATTTTCTTTTTTAATATTGTTTTGTTTACATTGTTACAATTAGTTTCTATTGTATTATACGAGTGGCCAACAACAGAAGATTAGGGTGACCATGCATTTTTATCATTAAGATATTCGTCTACATTATAGTAGCCTTTCATCATCAAACATTTTTTAACTACTATTTTAAACTTATTAAGAGGCATGTCAACCAAATCCTGAGGAATTTTATTATAAATTTTTATACATTTGCCAACAAACGAATTACCAACTTTATGAAGTCTAATTTTTGTCATTGCCAATTTATTTTTATTTCTTGTATTAAAATTATGGTTATCGGAATTTTTTTTGAATAGATCTGTGTTCTTCCGTACATATAAGATGTTGTCGTAAACATATTGAGAAGCAACTGTTAAAATATTAATTTCTTTAAATAATTCTTTCAGCGAGTCACGGGGTCCGAGTCTATAGATTGCTCGTATAGCTCGTTTCTGTAATATGAATATTGTCTCAATATCGGCAGCTGAGCCCCACAGCAGCAGACCATATGACATAACGCTATGAAAGTAGCTAAAATAAACTAATCGTGCTGTTTTTTCGTCAGTCAGAGACCTTATCTTTCTAACCGCATAGGCAGCTGAGCTAAGTCTTCCTGCCAAGGCTGTGATATGAAGACCCCATTGTAGTTTACTATCTAGAGTTATCCCAAGAAAAACTGTGGTATTGACTATTTGAACTAATTCATTATTCATAGTAATATGAGTATCCACCTGTCTAACATTGGGCATAGTAAATTTTACACATTTTGTTTTCTTCGCATTGAGCAGCAAGTTGTTACTTGTGAACCAATGCAATATTTCCGAAAGGGTATTATTTACATCGTCAAGTGCTACTTTTTGTCTATCACTTTTAAAAATTAATGATGTGTCATCAGCAAATAATACTATCTCACAAAGATTTTTAGTGAAATAAGGAAGATCGTTTACGTATATTAAGAATAAAAGGGGTCCTAATATAGAGCCCTGGGGTACTCCCATGACTAATGAGGCGCCAGAAGAGTCGGTGCCATTAATGTTTACTTTTTGTACTCTACCAGTGAGGTAAGACTCGAGTAAGCCAAGTGAGCTGTTCGAAACACCATAATAACCTAATTTTAGTAGCAAAGTCCCATGATCAACACAATCAAAAGCTTTTGATAGATCACAAAATATACCAATAGCATCCTGCTTTTCCTCCCAAGCATCAAATATATGTTTCACAAGTGCAACTCCTGCATCCGTTGTGTTCCTGCCTTTAGTGAAACCAAACTGTTTGTTATGAAGTAACTTATTGTCTGTAAAATGTGAAAGCAATTGATTAAATATTATTTTTTCAAAAATTTTACTGAGGGATGGGAGTATGGAAATAGGTCGAAAATTTGAAGGATCACTTTTGTCTCCTGCTTTAAATAAAGGATTGATTTTACTGTACTTCATAAGATGAGGAAACTGATTTTCATCTATACATTTATTGAATATGAATGCAAGGTGAGGTGCTATAGCGGGCACTATTGATTTTATTATATTAGTTGAAATGCCCCAAAGATCCTCGGTATTTTTTATATTTAGTTGTTTAAAAGTTTTAAGTATAGTGACAGAGTCAATATACTGAAAATCAAAGTTAATTCTACATTTATCAACACTAGATTTAAGAAGAGAATTGGCTACGTTTTTTGACGAATTTAACTTATTTGTAGTGGTGATTGGAACATTTGTGAAGAAAGATTCAAATGCATTGGCCACTTCAGAATCAGTTTTAATATGTTTATCATCTATTTTTAACTCGAAGGATCGATCACGTGACTTTGCTTTACAAGTTTCTTTGTTAATAACATTCCATATTGCCTTCGTTTTATTATCAGATTTTTCAATTTTAGCCCGTATATAATTAGATTTAGCTGTTGAACATACTTTTTTGAATAGTTTGGAGTACTTTTTAATCTGTTCAATTACTTGTGGCTCATTAGTAGATGCCTTTGTCTCGTATAATTCATATAATTTCCTTCTACTTTTATAGATTCCAGGCGTAGCCCAATCACTAAATTTTATTTTAAATTGATTTACATTTATTGTTTTTTTAGTGAAAATCTTATCACATTCGTATTTGATTACTCCGAACAAATCTCCGTAATGATCATTCGGGTGTTTATCATTATTCAACTCCAAAAGAGGTACTTTATTCTTAATGTTTTCTTTAAATTTTTCTAATCTATAAGTTGTGATTGGTCTACAAACAATATTTTTTGATAATGGAACATGTTGGAACTTAAATCTAGCTAACTGACCTGCATGATCTGAATTTACAAAATGTATTATAGATTTCTCATCTACATCGCTGTTAGAAAAAATATTATCTAAGCAGGTAGCTGATGTGGCTGTGGTGCGTGTTGGTTCACAAAAAAGATTTTGTAAGTTAAAAGATTTAAAAAGGTTGAGGAACCTTAGCGCGTTCTGAGAGTTTTCTAAAATATTAATATTAAAATCGCCACATACAACTATAGTCTTCTTACATTTACATACCTTTTTTAAGGCTTCCTCCATAATGGACTCAAACAGGTAGTAATCTCCAGAAGGAGGTCTATAGACGCTAATAATAATATATTGTTCTAGCTCTGCACATGATAGTTCAATATTTCGCTCACTTGTGAGTGCTACTACGTCTTTTCGGTCTTTTGATTTTAATTTGTCATTAATTAAAATGAGAGACCCACCTCTTATAGCGGAATCTCTAGTAAACGCACTAATGATTTTATAATTATCAATATTAACTAAGAGTTCATGTTTTTTTAACCAGTGTTCAGTTAAACAAAGTACATGGATACGTTTTTCATTTAAAAATAATTCTAGTTCTAACTCTTTGCCAGAAAAGCCTTCAATATTTTGATGAATTATATTCATGAACATAGACTTTTCCTTTGTCCTTAAATTTAATTTGCTAGGGATTTCCTCTATTGTCCTACAACTAAGTTTAAATTATTGTCACCCTTTTCAGGAACAGATTCCAAGGTCACAAGACAAACATTGTCACTTTTCTGCTCAATAAAAGCAGATTGTTTAGCCAAGTTTTTGGCTGAATAACTAATAAAATATGATAGCGAAGATGCTATCTGTCTCCTAAAATATCTATTCAAATAGAATTTATCTTCCGTCAATAACAATTTATTTTCTAAATACATGTTAATGTCAATCAGATGGAATTTATTTGGATTATGAAATGTCAATGTATGTATTGTTTGATTTAGCTTATATCTAAGATTGTTTTCGGCCTGTGACAAGCCACGGCTATAAGGAAGTGTGAATAAAATAATGTTTTTAACATCTAATAAGCTCAGTAATTCTAAACAGTTTACAATTGCATTTCTGTCTGCATTTCCCCTATCTCCCACCAAAATTAAAAGTGTACAGTTGCTGTTTAAATTACAATTTTTAATTTTTTTTATAATGTTACAGTAAGTTAATCCCGGCATACAATAGTTAGTAACATTTTGTTCTAAATATGAACTAAGTAACTGGCCCATTGATTTCCCTAATTCATCACAAAACATCACTATTTCAGATTTAATCATATTTCGTTTGGTGAAGGAACTACTGGGTTTCTTGTTTGACTCAAGTGAAGGGCTTATGTTTGAAGTCAGCGAGGACTTACAGACCGGCTCAGGACTAATTAAATGGTTGTTTGATGTCAATGTGGAATTTGGACTCATAAGCTTCTTCATGGCCAGAATGTATTCCTGATACTCACTTTTAACATTACAATACCTGTCAGTCATTATGTCTAGTGAATTTTTTAAATTATTAATTTCTGATTCTAACTTTAAAATATTGTTATTATGATCAGAGATATTATTTTCAATTAATAATGAATACATGTCAAGTTCATCGCCTAGTTGCCTTCTCTCATTAATATACTTGACTTTTTTGTACATACTTTTTTGTCTTTTAATAAGTTTTTGTCCAATATTTAAGTTTTTGTGTTTTTCTTATGTATTTATTAATTTTCACATATTTCTTAATTTTGTTGCTACTGCACTCAACTATGCCCATCTTGTGATTGGAACAATGAGCTGTTAAGGTATCATCCTTTGTTAAATCTATAGTAATAGTGGGTTCTAAGCTGGGTTCAGTAGCAACAAGGCTGGGCACACTACCAACTAACTCCTCAAACAAGTTATGGGTATGGGATACTATGGTGTCACGTTTCTCAGCCTCAAGGTGGGAAATGAGGTGGTGGGCTTCGTGCAGTTCCTGTTCCAAGACTGACATGCGCTTGAGACCCTGTTCATACTCGTCACTACACTCTCTGAACCCAGTCACAATATTTTGTAATCTGTCCCGCTCATCTAACACTAACCTATTCTCTGTGTGCATCTCAGCCATCTGCTTTTTTATGAAGTCGTATTTATTTAGGCTATCTAATAGTTCCTTTTCATTTTCATCTCTTTCCCTATGCAACTGTTTAATCAACGTTTTGGATACCTCTAATTCCTTCAATGTCAGGTCAAGTTTTCTCAAGATATCTTCTTGTTTAGCCTCATCACGGCGAGCAGAATACATGCTACGTGTGACTGGCATTACGATATTATAAATTTATACTGACTTAGATAGTAAAAAGCTACCTGATAATACACTAAATACACAAATAAATACGTAAGTAATGTCAAAAAGAATCTGATTGAATATACTACAACTTCAAAAACTAACAGGTACGATAATAAGTAGTTATTTATTAGTACGATTACCTGTATAAAAATCACTCAAATCACATTAAATCCGAGTTGATAAAGTTTCACTTTTAAAATTTTCAAACAGTCATTGACTTTTAGCCGGTAAAACAAAATACGCAAATATCACTAATTTCTTATTTATTTTACACTGGGTTTTACCTAGATACACTTTGATAATGGTAAGATTGTGTTTTGTGATGAATTTTAGCCCTAATTATCGAAAATATTAATAATAAATTAAAATAAATACAAGACGAAATGCGAACAGATGTTAGCCGTAGTGTTGACCGATATTGACAAGACTCCCACTAACAGATAGCTGGTGTTATAAAGAGTAACTTAGGCTAGTTTTGGTCTCAAACGGTTAGACCGATATTGACAAGACTCCCACTAACAGATAGCTGGTGTTATAAAGAGTAACTTAGACTAGTTTTGGTCTCAAACGGTTAGACCGATATTGACAAGACTCCCACTAACAGATAGCTGGTGTTATAAAGAGTAACTTAGGCTAGTTTTGGTCTCAAACGGTTAGACCGATATTGACAAGACTCCCACTAACAGATAGCTGGTGTTATAAAGAGTAACTTAGGCTAGTTTTGGTCTCAAACTGTTAGACCGATATTGACAAGACTCCCACTAACAGATAGCTGGTGTTATAAAGAGTAACTTAGGCTAGTTTTGGTCTCAAACGGTTAGACCGATATTGACAAGACTCCCACTAACAGATAGCTGATGTTATAAAGAGTAACTTAGGCTAGTTTTGGTATCAAACGGTTAGACCGATATTGACAAGACTCCCACTAACAGATAGCTGGTGTTATAAAGAGTAACTTAGGCTAGTTTTGTTCTCAAACGGTTAGACCGATATTGACAAGACTCGCACTAACAGATAGCTGGTGTTATAAAGAGTAACTTAGGCTAGTTTTGTTCTCAAACGGTTAGAGCGATATTGACAAGACTCCCACTAACAGATAGCTGGTGTTACGAGTATAAAGAGTAACTTAGGCTAGTTTTGTTCTCAAACGGTTGGACCGATATTGACAGTATTCTCACTAACAGATAGCTGGTGTTATAAAGAGTAACTTAGGCTAGTTTTTATTTACTTAGGGAATGTGTCCCCGTGGGAATTGAGAACTAAACAACTAAGTATTCCACGCGGGCGAAACTGTGGCCGTCAGTTCGGTAATAACCTTATTACTTGAGTCGATTAACTCGTTGGAAAGTAGGTAGTACCATAGTACTTAACGGGTATTAAAAGTAAGATAGCTGAAGTAATTATTTTGACTAAGTCCATATTGCTTTGATGTCCTAAATGAAATGAAATGATTTATTTATTTGTATAGGTCACTAAATGGCTCTTACAAACGTCAGTAAGTACTTAAAAGTAAATATCATTGCTTCTATTCGTAGTTGCTTCTATATTTACATGTACTGCCAGATTCGCAAAGTAAAAAGTGGAACCGAGAGAAATAACCTGGCAATAAAACTCTCGGTCACTCTTTTTCAATAATTGACTCATTTACACATTTTCTTAAGACTAAATGTGGACGAATGTACATTGGTCTCGTGTCAAAATCGATAAGCGTGTATAAGGCAACAAAAAAAATACAATTACGGCATTTTAGGAGGCGCCTGCACCATGCTCAACCCAGACACTTATCTTATGATCACCCAGTAAACCTTCTTCTTTGATTCATCAGGTCGCCTTTGGGCGTCTGGTTAGACAACAGTAGCTAGGTATTGACTTCTAACGTACCCTTCAAAGTATTTCAACATATTTTTTTTTTAATTGAAATCGTATCTTCCCATGTGGTCCCATTCCGACAGAAAGAAAGAAAAAAAAAAAGAAAAAAAAAAAATTCTATGTAAATATTGTTTTATTGGCACTTAGGATTTCTGTTAAGAACATTTTTTATAGTATTAAACTATTAAGCATCTTATCGCAATCACCGTGACAAGAGTTTAGATTCGATATATATTATTTAACACACTTCATTACGTGGAAATAAAATAAAATAACTTTAAATAAAACAGTAGAAATGTGTGCATACCTACTTTACTATAAAATTGCCTTACTTTAAAAGGTATAATATCCTCACTCTGCCGTCTATTTACATATATGAAATTGCTGTTTTTGTCAAGGGCAATCCAAATTTATTTCAATGGGCCTCTAACGTACTCGTATCTAGACGAATGCAAAAAGATAAGAGCCGACTTTGTCTATGTAAATCTAACATGACTTTAATGCATGACAGTGTTTTTGCCATGGCTCCTAAAATATTTAATAAGTTACCTAGTAGTATAAAAGACTCTCACTTATTTGTTTTCAAGCAGTGCCTAAAAAACGACTAAATGAGAAATGTTACTACAGTGTGAAAGATTATTTCAATGATAAACTGTTGGGAAACTAAGTTGACCCTAATTTGTATAGTTATTTGGCCAATTTGAAATTTTATTTGATAATATTTTAATAATGTTTAACGCTATGACTATTTAATTATTTACTTTGTTGATCGTAGAAACTAACTTGACCTAACTATCTGACACAAACTTGACCCTAATTATTTTGTAGAATTATAATCTGACATTTTAGCTATTGACTGTAAATATTTACCTTAATTATTTAAATTTTTTGATTGTTATTGTATTGTGTATTTATGTTTATTTTATTTATGTAGGTATCTACATCTCTATATTTCTCCATACTCAGTTCATTTCTGTACTTTTCCTTTCATAACTCTCTGTATCTTTCTTTAATCATACGCCAATAACTATCCACTTTTTATTTCACTTCTGTTTACTTAAGGGCCCAGATCGTGAAAATCACCGAAAAGAGTGTTACGATTTTTCATATTTAACCTATTTACATATGATTAATAACAACGATAATTTGTATATATTAAAATGAAAGACCAAAAATGATGTTAGTGCTAATTTTAACTCTTAAAACCCTGTAGTTGTTATATAATAAACGTCAACAAATGCACAAAATTGAGAAAAAATTCGAAAACCTGCCTTCGTATTTTTCAGATTTAACCCAATAAATCAACACAAATTGATAAAAAGAAACACTTTTTGAACACTGAAAAAGCCAATAAATATAACCATGTACTTTTTTTGTACCTTTACAAACAAAGACTTCCCCTTTTAAAGCCCTAAAATCTAGATATGTTTTACGTAAATTCTCCATAGAAAAATGTATGCAAATTCAAACGCGTCCCGATAGAACGATCGTCACAACTAATCGCCAGTGCGCCATAGAATTTCAAAGTGACTCCACGCGTGTCGGATGCTACAGCAAAATTACGTGTTGTGAATTTGTGTTTTTTGTGAAAAACTGTAAGTACAATATTTTTATAACTAATTTACTTTCAGTAAATAGAAAGTACCGATATAATGAAAGTCTGAAAGAAAACCATGATGGAACTAGATATAAATCGTAAGAAATACAAAATTATTTACTTTGTTGCGTAGGTCATTTTATGAACCTTGTAAAGTAGGTATCAATTCAGGCTTGAAACAATCAAAGCCCTGCCCACCTTATTTTCTCGAGATATGAACTGGCGGGGTATATAGTTCTCTGCACGACATACATAGATTTTTCAACATGATAAAGGCAATAGGTATCATAAACGTAATTGGTAATCGAGGGTCTCTTTTCGCAGGATAATTTGCTGAGTGCCATGCCAGCGAAAAGAAAATTTAGTACGCATTATAAAAACGTGAAAGCCAAAAGATCTCGGAATAAAATGTAAGTTCCTCCCTACTTATTTATTTACCTGCCTACTTGACTACGTCTTGTCCTAAATACCTAGAAAAAATTTACTAGATTTGTGTTAGTGTCAAGTAAAAATCCTAGTTTTATTACTTTTATTTGTGTATACACACAAATAAAAGTAATAAAACTAGGATTTTTGTCTTAGTAGTAATAATAATATAATCTATTTGCATTTTGAACAGGGTAGGTACATTACAAAGCAAATAGGTACAATGATTTAGATCGCCTGATTCAGACATATACCTACAACAGCATGTAAATATTGATTTGACATGTAATTAGATAGGTACACAATTAGGTATGTCAGTCTAAGAAGAAAAATTACAATGTCCAGTAGGTAATAATTACGTAATTTCAATATCTATATAAGTAATAAAGTCAATTTCTATAGGAACAATTTTCATAATAATAAATTTTATTACATAATATAGTATTAGTTTTCATATATTTATGTATTTCAAAGCAATGAGTTTGCTTACACTATTATTAGTTACAGTATTATTAGTTTTCATGTTCATCATGTCTAAATATGTGGAAGTGGAAGTAGGTATGTTTCCTATCAGAAATTGCACGGGCGCGCGCGCGCCGTGCCTGGCGTAGGGTTGTACAAAAATTACAAAATAAATAAAAAGTGGATATTGATGAATAATATTTCCAGTACTGAAAATGAAGAAAACCTTCAGGCCGAGACTCCGAGCAACACTGCTACGCGCTGTATAGAGGTAAGTTGTTATACGTAATTCTTGTAGACTTGTTACATAAATAAACAAACTAGCTAGTGATGGGCGAAGACAAAATCTCAGTACCTACAGTTTTTTTTTGCAATATTTATTATTTTCATTGTGAGACAAACACATACTTCTCAATTACTTTCTCAAAAGAAAATTCACGTTCAAATCTCGTATTTTACCAAAATCAAGAATTTTTTTTGTAAAATATTATCTTTTACGCGACTGGTGTACGTATGTATGTATGTATACTAAGTAATATATCTTTGTGGCACGATAAGTTCAAAATTATTGAACCGATTTTAATGTTTTTAGTATCATTAGAATTGTCTTCTAAGCCCGAGTGACATAGAATAAGTGACGCCATAAAAAACCAATACGTATAGCGTAAAGGAAATTTATAATTTCTGTTCATCACGAACATAATATTGTATGAATTCTTTTGCACTTTTATATTTGTCTTCGTCAGTTATGAATATAAATAAATAAACAATAAAAATGTTAAAACCCGACAGATTAAAAAATGAAAATGTGTAATAAAAATAAATAACAACACCATTGTAATATAGCGTATTTAGCAGTCGGGGCCTATTTCTAAAGAAATATTTAGCTAGTCAGGAATATCTTCGAGCCTGTGAGGATTTCAATGGGTCTCAACTGTTGAATTCGATTTATTACAATAGTGTTCTTATTTATTTTTATGTAACATAATTCAAGACCGTAGACTTGTTTTCTTTTTACCTTTTGAGTTTTTATGCATATAGTCGGATTTATTAAATTTATGACGTGATAACGTCTTATAAATCGATGAACACCGGCAACACGCACAAGAAAGTGTCACATTATGTCACGCTAGGGTCAAGCGAGAGCGCAGTACAAGCGATGGAGAATAATATTATGACGTTATCCGATAAAATTATCGTCCTAAACCGACTTTACAAGCAACCAGTTTTTTATTATGTTTATTTATTCACTTTCATAATTGACGAAGACTGATAAAAACGTTTAAGATTTTGATCTAGTGTTCTGTGTTTCAAAGATGTATTCTAAGGGAACTCCCTTAGAATGTTTGAAGAAATTTGGCCCATACCTTTTGAATTATTTTTTATAATAAAAATCAAGCCATTATCTTTCTTTACAGGAACTAGTTATTGACAACCGTCAAGAGGGAAAGGTGGATGAAGTGGAAGTTGGGCGTAGAGTAAAAAGCTCTTCAGGCCATAGGGGACCACGGTCCAATGGATTGTAAGTTAAGTTACCTCAGTATAATAGGTGAAGTAAAAGTTGGTCTGGACTCAAAACTCATCATAAAATGTAGTATGTGTAATATGAAATTTACTGTGTGTTTGGTTGAAAAGAAAGAAGATAGCATGGAAGTGAATCATCAAATTGTGTCTGGTATCATATCATCTGGTGGGAGCTACTCTCAGTTAAAAACATTAAGTGCCGCAGTAGCCCTACCAATCATGTCACCTTCATTGTACAATGAAATTAATAATACGGTTTGCGATTGCTGGGAAAAGACAGCAGCACATTCCATGGCAGAAGCTGTCAAGGAAGAAGCGGAGTACGCAGTGTCTATAGGTAGTGTTGATAAAAATGGTCTTTGATCTTTTACGAAACTACTGCAATAGCTTGGAGAAATTGTCGAAAGACACTAAGTATCCTTGCGAGTTGCGGAAATTCCTAAAAGAAAGGTATTTGCGTTTAAGAACGGGTGTAAAATGCGCGATTAAATATTGGGGGGATCAAAATCAGTCACTCGAAGAAAAAATAAAAAATCTTAGTGAAGATATTCTAAATGGTCCACAACACGTATTTGGTAATCACCAACATTGCAAGGAGTATTTTTGTAGACCTGACACTCGTCGAATAGAACCTGTTGGGTTACTTCCAGCAATTGTTGGATGCGGATTAATGGACGCGGTAGAAATTTTAAGTAAAAGACTGTCATATCATTCTAGAAGTTTAATTCATAATTGCACAAGTAATATAGTTGAAAGTTTTAACGGAGTAATTGCCAAATTAGTTGGGGGTAAGCGTGTAAATTATTCTTCCCGTGGTTCTTATGCGGGCCGATGCGCAGCTGCTGTTGTGTCTTTTAATACGGGATCGATTCATAGTAAAACTCATGAAGTCATATTTAAATCTAGTCCTAATCCTTTGATCGCGAAAGTGGAAAATAGTAATCGTAGAAACCGTTTAATTGCTAAACCTAAATTAAGATTGAAAAAAAGCCACAGCGCTGTATCGAAAGACGCTCACTATGGACCAAACTGCGAAAAACCTGATCTGAGTCCAGAATTATATGAGAAAGCCAAGTCATCTTTTTTAGTTGATTTAAAGTTGTCTTGTGCTGAAAGAGAGGAGCTTGAAAGGTCGACCCATTTGCAAAGAAGTAGTGCTGAGTGGATGAGTACAAGGAGAAAATTACTAACCCCATCATCGTTCGGGGAAATTTGTAAAAAACGAGAGAGCACAAGTTGTGCTGCTCTTGTTTGTAAAATCGTTTATGGTAGTAATATCTCCAGTTTGCCTGCTGTACGGTACGGTATCGAAAACGAAGAAACTGCAATTAGACAGTTAGAAATTCAAGAGAATATTAGTATACAAGGTTGCGGTTTGTTCGTCGACGATCAATATGAATTTCTTGGTACTACACCAGATGGCATTTATGCAAACGGTTTAATTGAAATTAAGTGCCCACATTCTTTAGCTGGCATGACTCTTGATGAAGCAATGGCCAAACATACCTTTTGGGTTAAGGACAAGGCTTCCAAGGGTTATGTCATAAATAAAAATCATTACTGGTATTTCCAAATTCAGGGGCAGCTACATATAACTAAAAGAAACGTTTGCATGCTTGGCATCTGGTTTGGTGCTACTGTACCTATGAAAGTTTATATTATAGAAAAGGACGACAAATTTTGGAAGGAGAAAATGGAGATGAAATTAGTTAGATTTTATTACGATTGCCTCCTTCCAGAATTAGTTGATCCTCGGCAGTCACGAAGCATGCCTATTCGTGACCCGCCCAATGTCATAGAGGCTATGAAAGAGAGGAAAGAAAGAGCTTTACGTGTTTTGAAAGAGAAGAACGTCTAATGATTTTGAAAGAGACTGAGGTAACTTAACTACCCAGCCGGTCGATTCACGTAAACACGCCAGTTCAAAAGTCGTTTTAACTTAGAAACTTAGAAATCGCCTTTTGGTTTTCTGTTTTTAACGCACTTACTTATCTAGTCTTGGATTGTCATAAATCTTCCAATAGCTCAATTTCTATACAATTCCTATACGATTTTGAAGAGTTACCTGGTGTAAACCCAAGGTCCGATCCTAATGAAATTAAAATGTGACCACACGGGATCACCAGCTTTCAAATAAAAAAAAAATCATCAAAATCGGTTCAACAAATACAGCGAATTGAGAATCTTCTTCTTTTTTTAAGTCGGTTAAAAAGTGTGCGAAGTGACATTTTTAAGTCACTACGCTACGGTTTTTATTACGTGAATCGGGCAGCTGGTAACATTTTCATTCTGATAGGTTTTGCAATAGCAATTGATTTTATCATCAAATTAGTAGAAATCAGAATTTGATCAGTAATCATTAAAATGAAAAAAACATTAGAAACTCTTAAACTCATATTTTGTTATTGTTTACTTTCGTTTAATTAAGTATATGAATAATTTATAAATTTCATGTTTGTTTATAACTAATTTTTGTACAACCCTAGCACGCTTTTTAGGTGGCGACTCATATTTTGTTTACTTTTAATTATATGAACCATTTTTATACTTGTGTTTCATTTATTGACAATTTTTTGTACAACCCTAGAAGATTTTTTAGATTGCGAGGTGATCGTAAGCAAAAAGTATTTGAGTTTACGCAGTAGGCACATTTCCTTGCGTAGATATAAACACTAGCGAGGAAAGGCGTGATGTTATTTCGACCGTACTTCCTACTGAATTTGCAATTATTTTATTGAATGAAAATTTTACGAAATAAGAATAAACTTTGGTAGTAAAATTACAAATAAATACATAGGTACTCGTAGTTGGAATTTTAGGTAAGTAGAATACAAAAAGGTCAGTCCGGACCTGCTCTTGATTGTTTATTATAAATAGAAAATCATAAAAATTGTGTCTCAAACTACTCTTATTTATTTATCTAGTAATTAGGATCATTTTATAACGAAAACTACTCTTGGAATATTTTACAAATAGGCAGTCGTTTATTTCCAATAATTCAACATTTTTGTTATGCTGTAAATATTCAACTTCAATAACAATAACTCAACGTGGAACGTTTGTCGCAAAACATTTTCAAAATCGCGCTCTCTGGGTCATTCACCCGCCCGTCGGATGATTCGGGCAACAATAGCGCTGCTGTCGCTCAAAATCGACTTTATCCGTGCGCGGTCTGGGCCCTTAAGTCAATCCTAAGGTTGCCTGTAAGAGATCACTCTTGATGATAAGGCCGCCATTTGTACATACTAAATTGATAACAAGTTTCTGAATATTATTATTATATTATTATTGGTGTACAATAAAGCATATTCTATTCTATTCCATTGTTGTTGTTTATTTGTTTGACATTGTTTGCTTGTGGGTACTTACTAGTCCTCACCTCACAATCCAATGTAATCTTTATGTATATAATTAATACGACAATTTGTCTGTCGTATGTCTGTCCTTCAGTCGCGTTTTTCAATTTACATACATTTGCATGAAATATATTTTTTTTTTTATATATTTTATAAAAAAAAATTATATATATTTTATATATAGTATATATTATGTTATTTTTTTTATTTTTTATTTTAGAGGCGATACAAAGTTTGCCGTGATAACTAGTTTGTTTTTAAACTTGCTGCGACCATTTGATGCCACTATTGTAAAAAAAATTGCATGTCTTTTTGGAGACCATAAAGCAGCGAACTATGAAATTAATTATATTGAACAACATTGCATTCCACCTGTTTTATGCGAATAAATTATTACTTCCTTATGTACTTACTTAAATATCATTTACCTAATAACGTAAGCTTCGGTGGCGTAGTCGGGCGTGTATCCGCTTACGACTCCGGAGTCTCGGGTTCGATTCCCGATCGCGACAAACTTTGTGTGATGTCACATACGTTTGTACCGAAGTCTGGATGTTTCCTATGTATAATATGTAGGTATGTATTTACAAAAAAAAATCTAGTACTCATATCACAAGCTCTCCTTAATTTGAGACTAGATGGCGTTGTGTGAATTGTCCTAACATATTTATTTTATTTATTTAAGTTATATAAAAAGATTAATAAAACACAAAACAGGTATTTTTCAGTGTTATCAGTTTGTTTTGTATGTAGGTAACTTACTTTGCGACTCGAAAGTGAAAAAACAAAATCTAAATGAACCGATGTAATTTTTTTTCTGAAACTGAAAGCTTGTGCTTTAACTTATTTGGGTACATAATTATAACTTTGGTTTTATAATTGTAAAATTTACCTACCGAATGAATGGGTAATTAATAGGGTATTTCCTTAGGTCCATTGCCGAAGTTACTGAGCAGATTTTAATTCGGTTTTCACAGATAGACTATACTTAACCCAGTCAGGCCAACATAATATACCTACTTAGGCTTTTTTTTTCATCAAAAATGCCAGGTAAGAAGTTTAAATTGTACCAAACAAATACCCACTCGTCACATGTGCTCGTATTTAATCGTTAGGTTGCGATCGATCGAATAAAAGTTACAGAATATAATAGGTAAAGTCTGTTGCATTAAAAAATTATGATCCTACGTATTTATAAAAACAAATGCACTCACCAGTGAAAATACAGCAGCAACTTATTAATAACTGTTCACAAAACTCATCTAATTAATTATGGTTCGTGCATTACTTCGAACGTAATAGTTTAGAACGGTTTTATTTACTATTCCACTGTTTTATTCCGCAGTCGAACTGCGACTAAAAATGGATTTACCGACGACGGTAAACACAAACAGTGGGGATAGTATTAGAAATTCGTTTACATCGCACGACACGATTGCTGTCTAATGATTGCCGATACGATATTATTCTACAGCTAGTCCAAAACTGAAAACAAAAAAAAGAAGTATGAAAACAAAAAGTTTTTTTTTTTTTATATTGGGTTCGTCAAATTGACGCCGCCCGCCTGGTGGTAAGTCGTGACGACGTCTAGCGATTGTGGGCCACTCTCACAGCGCACAATACTATAGAGAGTGGCCCTCAACTTGACGACATACTGATGTGCCTCTTCACGCTCCGCTTAAAGAACCCAGGGTTATATGTGGGAGGAAACACGTGCACAGGCAGGGCGTTCCAGGCCACTATCGTTCGGCAGAGAAACGAACGTTTAAAACGTTCGGTTCTCGCGAACATGCTATCCACTGTGTGGGGGTGGCATCTCTGCCCGGCACGCGTTGTTCGGGTTCGGAAGGAAGAGGGTGGAGGATCGTTTATTGAATGACCAGCGTACGCCCGCGACTTCACTCGCGGATATTCGAAACAAAAGAACTAACTAGTGGTTCTGTGAACAGTAGACCTCGCGTTATTTTCGCTTTTTCCCCCAAATCGAAAAATCCCTTCGACAAAAGTTGCGCCTTGCAACAAAGAACACTTTTGCCAAATTTCATGAAAATCGGCTAAAAAATGCGGCCTGTAGACCGGAACTGACACAAATACCAACAACGCTAAATCGGCCAGTTCTCGAGTTAAAAATGAGACGCTTCGCTCGCTCGGTCAATAATATTGTCCTCGTTGGAGGTAGTTATATTTTTCATTGGTCATCCGCGTCTATTGACTATTAAACTATTTTTTGAGAGATGTATTGGGCTAGCTTCGCGGAAACTAGGAATACTGAACAAGGTAAAGCGATTCTTTACACCGCACCAGAGGTGTCTGCTGTACAAAACGCAGATTAGACCCTGCGTTGAATACTGCTCTCACCTCTGGGACGGCTCCGCGAAGTATTTGCTGGACGCACTCGACGCTATGCAGCGACGCGCTGTTCGCATTATAGACTGTCCGGAGGTAACGGGAAGCCTTGAGCCGCTAGCCCAGCGCCGAACAATTGCTTCCTTGGCCGCGTTCTACCGTATTTACCACGGTGAGTGTTCTGAAGAGCTCTTCAACCTGATCCCACCCTCTCCCTTCCGATCCCGAACAACGCGTGCCGGGCAGAGATGTCACCCTCATACCGTGGAAACCGTCTTCGCGAGAACCGAGCGTTTTAAACGATCGTTTCTGTGCCGAACGATGGTGGCTTGGAACGCCCTGCCTGCGCACGTGTTTCCTCCTACATATAACCCTGGGCTCTTTAAGCGAAGCGTGAAGAGGCACATTACAGGGTCGTCAAGTTGAGGGCCACTCTCTATAGTATACCTGTGTACTGTGAGAGTCGCCCTCAATTGCCAGACGTCGCCTCAGCTTACCATCAGGCGAGTGGCGTCAATTTGTCGACCTAAATATAAAAAAAAAAAAAAAAAAAAAAAAAAAAACAATTTAAACTAAGTAGCAGTTCCTGATATTAGCGCGTTCAACCAAACAAACTCCTCAACTTTAAAATAAGAAATAGAAATAGAAAGTACTGGGTATGAAATAAACTCACGTCAAGATTCGAATTCGCAACTCGTTTTGTGTCGCAGACTTGACGACATAACCACTGCTAATTGCGATTCGTTTTGAATGCTTGAAGACTTAATACCTACCATTCCCTTGTGACGGCGACGCACACATGCAACAGACAGGTAACGGAAAAAGTTAAAACGGTTTCCTTATAATTATCGATCTTTAAACTTGAACATGATTCTCCTTACAATATAAATAGGATACAGCTGACTAAATCAGCAGAATAGGAAAATCATCACAAATTAAACAGTGAAGCAAGTAGGTATAGTCACAGAATAGGGAATAGTACTTACGTACAGAACTTGCACTCTGACGTTAATTAAAGCACATTCTTTTGTTAATGCCTCATTATCAACTCTATGGTCAATGCCGTGTCACAAAAAATACCGTACCTACTGACTTACAACTTCAAGTTGTAGCTAACATCACGTATTTTTTTGCGATTGTTAGGCGAGAGACAGCCCCAGCATAATTTGACCAATAATAATGACGTTAATTAACGTCATTATTATTCTCTTTTTTTTTTTTTTTATATTTGGTTCGCCAAATTGACGCCGCCCGCCTGGTGGTAAGTCGTGACGACGTCTAGCGATTGTGGGCCACTCTCACAGCACACATTACTATTGAGAGTGGCCCTCAACTTGACGACCTACTGATGTGCCTCTTCACGCTCCGCTTAAAGAACCCAGGATTATATGTGGGAGGAAACACGTGCACAGGCAGGGCGTTCCAGGCCACTATCGTTCGGCAGAGAAACGAACGTTTAAAACGTTCGGTTCTCGCGAACATGCTATCCACTGTGTGGGGATGGCATCTCTGCCCGGCACGAGTCGTTTGGGATCGGAAGGAAGAGGGTGGGTGGGATCAGATTGAAATATCTATCTATCTATCTTTTTTGTGACACGGCATTGACCATAGAGTTGATATTGAGGCCAATATCAACTCTATGGTCAATGGAGACAACCCTTACTGACTTACAACTTCAAGTTGTAGCTGAAGTCACGTAGACGTAGTCCTGGTATAGGTAGGTATAGTTTGAGAGGGAAAAGAGGGGCTTTGCATTTGTGTGAGTGACCACGAAAAGTAAAGTAAATGTTTTTTGTAGTTGTGTATTGAATAATATTTAATTAATAAAAATTGTTTCCTCTGGTTACTAGATGGGTGAAAGTCGATGTTCCACGTCTCCCCTACTGATTGATATTAATCGTTTAGTGTAAAGGTCTTGATAGTTTCACTGAACCGTTTTCTATAACATGGTCAGCTGTTTATCTGGGTGGGCTCATTGGTAAGCACAGATGGCAATTGGCGAGTAGGTACTATTATGTATTATATATACCTTCCATCGATAAATTGTAACTTTACAACGATCTGAGTTGTGTAGTAGTAATATTCTCAAACAAAAAGGAAAAAAGTTAACTTTGTCCTTATCATTAAGTATTAATTTTTACGAAGCCGTAACGAAAGGGTTACAACGACACGCTATTACTAACTACCGACAACCAGGCTTCGCTCTGACTGCAGAGATCATAGTGGTACCTATGTAACATGTTGTTGGAATTTTGGTTTGAATTACAGACTGGTTATGGATTTTCAATAGTGCCCGGTGACGGAAATAGACTTGTCTCCTATTACGTGGGACCAACAAAATTACTGGCAATGTGTGGGTGTGTAATGCACCTCTGCCTACCCCTTCCTCTGACAAACAGGCTTTGGGTATCGCATGAACCAAGATAGCTAGATAGTTGAATCTTTCACGGATTAGGTAGGTATGTATTTTCTGTTGTTGCTATACAAAAATAAAATAAATACTAAAACCATTGAGTTATTACTACTTACGTATAGAGAAGACGCTACTCATCACTACTGTGTTCTCTGTGTTCCGTATAAGTGCGGTGTACACTGTGTACAGGTCGCACTTCACTCAGTTGCTATATAGCAAGCAACTGAGTGAAGTGCGTGAATTCTTGAGCGCCTACGTCTTGTTGGTTTTTAAATTAAAAGGACTTGAAAACGCTTCAAATATGCCCTCGTGTGTGTTACGATATTGCACAAACAATTCTAGGAACACCACAAAGTGCAAAGGCATAACTTTTCATCGATGAGTAACTAGATAATTATTTTAAAACTTAATACGAGCAAAATATTTAGAGGCGACGCCATGTTGCCGAATAAGGCGTCATTCGTCATAGAGTAAAAGAGTTAAGATGAGAAGTTGTGTATGCGTAGGTAGAATTAGATGATGTTTCGGAAAATAATAATTTTATTAAAAGATGAAAAACAATTATTGACTTTTGCTTGAGATAATTTGTTACATTTTTACATGGTTTTCTTATGTTTCACGTTTGTACCTGTCCCGATGTTTGTGTCGGTAATCGAATCTTGCAAGTTTACTTTGATCAACTTCTCGGTGTCCGATTAAGCTGAAATTTTGCATACACAATACACATGTAATTCGGATGATAATACAATTTTTTTTTTGGCTTTATCCTAGTAGTTATGAAGAAAAGTGGCAACATTGATTTTCATCACAAATAATGTTTGCTGCAGCGCCCCCTGGTGAGTTATTACCGTAACACCTATCGAAGAACATTCACCAATCAAACCCAAACTCATAACTGAAAACTGCATCAAAATCGGACTAGTAGTTTTTGAGAAAATTGGCAACATTGCTATTCACAAATAATGTTCGCTGCAGCGCCGCCTGGTGAGTTGCCATCGTAATATTTATCTAACAACATGCACCAATCAAACCTAAACCCATAACTGGAAACTGCATCAAAATCCGACGAGTAGTTTTGGAGAAAAATGGCAACATGTATTTGACAAACATCCTCTCACCCCAAACGCATATACCATCTCCGTTCCGTCGTAGGTAAAAAGCTATGCGTGTCCAGTCTATAGTGTATAATCCTCACAAGTGACATGTCTTGGAATACGTTGAAGAAAACGCGTAGGCGCCATGAATTTCACGGCGCTTCTGACCTTTTGGTCGTGAAAAAACTATAACTAAGAAGCGATCTTGCGCTTGAATATTTATATTACGATTAGACGACTAATTTATTGTTTAATCGCTGCAGCGAACTTTAATTGAAACTCGTGGCAAAAGGCGCGAGTTTTTTGTTCAGGATAGCTTCTCTATACGTAGGTAGTAATAATAACTCAATGACTAAAATTGATTAAAATACCTACACGTCAAAAAAGGACACAACAACCGACTTCAAATTACCGAAATGGGACCAAATAATTGTCGGAATGGGACCAAATTGGAAGTAAAGAAAGAAAGAAAGATTTTTTTTTATAGTTGCATCACAAATTTACACTTAACGTTACACAAAGAAAAATATAACTTATCTGTAGTCACGACGCACGACCACAGACGTAAATGACACGGTCGTGCGTGTCACAATAACTGACAGCAAGTAGGTAGTAGATTTCATTTAAAAAAGTATACAAAATAAACATAATTATAGACTAAAAATATTTACATTACAAAATATCGTTTAAAAATCCTCCGCGTCATTGCCGACTGGGAAGGTTCCCAGAATGCTGGCTGTGTTGCCACGTTGGATGGCGATACTTATTCTTTGGGCCAGAAAATAGCCAGCCTTCTGGTCCTGAGAAACATCGATTAGGCGTTTAGCAATGTCTCTATAAAGGCGGCGAGCACTCGGACCCCATGACCCCAGTGTCTCAACCCCAAACGGCTCAAATATGTAATCACCTGCTAGGTTAGCATATTTACGCCGTTTAAAGCCTTCAGCCGATGCAGCAGCAGCGCCGGCACATCCGGATGTGCTTGGAAGGTGTGAAGGTGCTAAGGTGTCAACGCATGTAGCGTTCCACACCAAAGGCCTTCCCATCTTCCACGGTAGCAACGATATACCGTCCGGTCTCTTTCCATCGCTTCGTGCTAAACCATTTGGTTCACGTACGGCCGGAAGACCTGCGGTGGAAAGAGCCCTACGAATTATGTCATTTAGAATAGCGTGGTATATAGGTATACGACCTGCGCTTCTGGTACAAGAAAGGCCATGGTGTCCCGAGTTATCGACGGCTACTCCACAGGTGCAATGATGCGGGGATATACAAGGTGTACCCAGCCGAAGGCAAGTGGCAATGCGGAAGGTAGTGTCGTCCAACATTGTACCGATGTTGGGCGATGGGAGCGCCTGGATCCATAACCCTGACTCCCATTCTCCAACAGCTAGTAGGCGTGCACGCTCTGAAATATTGACAGAAGTGTCAATTAGTGTATTAATTCTCAATTTACAGAGCGGTGAATCCCACAGTGCTGTGAGCCTAGGCGTGAGGGCAGGTTAGTGTCGGGGCAAGACATCCTCCAAGCATTTATGGCATCGGTCTTGCATCGCACCTCGGAATCAATCAGTGTATTTGACAAAATTTTCCTGACTAATTCTTCGGTGCTATGGACCGACGACAGAAATGCTGGCAGACTGACATCTGTGACTCTACGAATACCTAGCCCGCCCAAGTGAACTGGAAGAGACGCTTGGACCCAGGCCCGGTCATTAATATTTACATTTAAAATTTTACACAAAGAATTTTGTATTAAGTTGTCTAGTCTGCCCAAAATTTCTACATTTTTCCAAAATTGTCCTGAACGGAGGGCATGTGTAAATTTGGGTACGAAAAGACAAAAACGAAGAATAGTGAAAGCTGAATGAATACTGATATTACATAGACTATCAATAACCTGATCAAAATTTTGAACTTTTTCCTCGATAAAAGTGGAAAAGCCATCTTCTAAAATCGGGGACCCTAGGAGGCGTAAAGAAGTTTTGTCCAAAACTTTTATGTTGGGGGCCAGACAGTTGAATTTGGAGATTGTTGTTAATTTATCTGTGTTTTCAGATATAAAAATCTCACATTTATTCGGGTTCAGTTCTAAGCCAATTGACTGAAACTCGTTCTTTATTAGGGCTAAATCTTGTAAAACTGTCTCAAAAATAATTTCAAAGTCGATTCACCTAGTCAAAAGATATGAGATAAGTAACAAACATTAAAAAAACCGGCGATTTGAGATCTACTTTTTGTAAGTCGATTGAAAACAGAATAAAGCCAATCCATGCTCATTAGCCAGAGCCTCGTCCTCTGTTCGAATCGAGTTCGATTTTTGCTGAGCGCGTGGCTGGTAGCTTTTTAGGTTACCTCTGGTGCTCCGCAAAAATCGGGTTTCCAGACACTTTCATACCGAACAACGTTTCTTATTCTGCACCTGGAGCTAGTTAGGAATAACTAGTTCTTCTGTGCGGGACTATCAACTAATCAAACATTACCTTGACATTGGCAAAATCATCGATGAATATTGATGGAACCACGTTTTTAAAAAAAGAAGAAGAGGTTAGTGAGTCCAATGTATACTTTTATAACCTCCTCGATACTTTCCCAGCTATATAAACTTTAATGTCTTTATCCGGGAAAATGAACAAATGATAATAAACTATAGGTACCCGACGTTAGAGCTCCCTCGTCGGTTAACAAGCCACATCATAAATAACCAGGATTTTCGTGTTGTCGAAACGTCGGGTAGGTACTACTTATAAAGGGAAGTCCAGTATTATTTATATGGTCACATTCAAGGGGTTCATCTTATGTGGGTAATTCGGGTTTGATACCCGTTTCAGGAAATTATATTGATGTGATTCGAGACATCAGTTTGGCTGTTTTCTATGTAGGTATATTAGTATAGGGGGAATGCTCTGACCACTCAGCTACGATGACCAATACTAACGTAATTAAATTTTTGTTGCCCATCATAATTTCTAGATCGCGCTATTACGGTTAGCGCTAGCTCCATCTACTGGAACTCTGCCGAACTACGGTATCAGTGTATCGTGTTGCAACGATATTTAAACACTGAATTTTTAGATTAATCCTTACCAATCAATAAATTTTGTATTTCAAAGCAGGTTTCTTAAACTAGTCTTAAAATATTAAGATGGAAATAAGGTATAAACAGATCACAAAAACTGATGATGATTCGAACCCAAGGCCTTTCCCTTACAGGGGGAATGCTCTTACCACTGAGCTACGATAACCAATGTCCCAATAACAAAGACTGTTCGGTGCATCACTTGCATGCGAGATTAGCTTGGGCCTCTAAGGTCTTATTAAGATTTATTAGCATTAGAACCTCTATTCACTCACATACAATAAACTAATAAACTAGGTCGCCACCCTGCTTCGCGGCAGCATATTAGAGCGCAGCAAGCATCACATATCTTTGGGTAAAAAAAAAATATTTTTTCAAAAAAAATTTTGTCGGCCAAAATTGAAAATTCGGGCTCTGTTAGAATGATGTCACTTAAATCTAGTTTAATTTGATATATAAATTGTTGAAATCGGTAAAGTATTGACAGAGATCTCGCATAAGAAAGGATTGAACTTTCTTGCACCATGAGAGCTTCGCTCGCTACGCTCTAACTAACCTCTAATACTAGTGGTTCTGTGAACCGTAGACTTCGGGAGTGGCTTTGTTTATTCTTAAATGAGATTTATTTACAATAAGAATTAAAATATACAAAATAAACATAATTATAGACTAAAAATATTTACATTACAAAGTATCGTTTTAAAAATCCTCCGCGTCATTGCCGACTGGGAAGGTTCCCAGAATGCTGGCTGTGTTGCCACGTTGGATGGCGATACTTATTCTTTGGGCCAGAAAATAGCCAGCCTTCTGGTCCTGAGAAACATCGATTAGGCGTTTAGCAATGTCTCTATAAAGGCGGCGAGCACTCGGACCCCATGACCCCAGTGTCTCAACCCCAAACGGCTCAAATATGTAATCACCTGCTAGGTTAGCATATTTACGCCGTTTAAAGCCTTCAGCCGATGCAGCAGCAGCGCCGGCACATCCGGATGTGCTTGGAAGGTGTGAAGGTGCTAAGGTGTCAACGCATGTAGCGTCCCACACCAAAGGCCTTCCCATCTTCCACGGTAGCAACGACATACCGTCCGGTCTCTTTCCATCGCTTCGTGCTAAACCATTTGGTTCACGTACGGCCGGAAGACCTGCAGTGGAAAGAGCCCTACGAATTATGTCGTTTAGAATAGCGTGCCGAGGTATACGACCTGCGCTTCTGCTACAAGAAAGGCCATGGTGTCCCAGATTATCGACGGCTACTCCACAGGTGCAATGATGCGGGGATACACAAGATGTACACAACCGAAGGCAAGTGGCAATGCGGAAGGTAGTGTCGTCCAACATTGTACCGATGTTGGGCGATGGGAGCGCCTGGATCCATAACCCTGACTCCCATTCTCCAACAGCTAATAGGCGTGCACGCTCTGAAATATTGACAGAAGTGTCAATTAGTGTATTAATTCTCAATTTACAGAGCGGTGAATCCCACAGTCGCTGTGAGCCTAGGCGTGAGGGCAGGTCAGTGTCGGGGCAAGACATCCTCCAAGCATTTATGGCATCGGTCTTGCATCGCACCTCGGAATCAATCAGTGTATTTGACAAAATTTTCCTGACTAATTCTTCGGTGCTATGGACCGACGACAGAAATGCTGGCAGACTGACATCTGTGACTCTACGAATACCTAGCCCGCCCAAGCGAACTGGAAGAGACGCTTGGACCCAGGCCCGGTCATTAATATTTACATTTAAAATTTTACACAAAGAATTTTGTATTAAGTTGTCTAGTCTGCCCAAAATTTCTACATTTTTCCAAAATTGTCCTGAACGGAGGGCATGTGTAAATTTGGGTACGAAAAGACAAAAACGAAGAATAGTGAAAGCTGAATGAATACTGATATTACATAGACTATCAATAACCTGATCAAAATTTTGAACTTTTTCCTCGATAAAAGTGGAAAATCCATCTTCTAAAATCGGGGACCCTAGGAGGCGTAAAGAAGTTTTGTCCAAAACTTTTATGTTGGGGGCCAGACAGTTGAATTTGGAGATTGTTGTTAATTTATCTGTGTTTTCAGATATAAAAATCCCACATTTATTCGGGTTCAGTTCTAAGCCAATTGACTGAAACTCGTTCTTTATTAGGGCTAAATCTTGTAAAACTGTCTCTACTTTTCCCCCTAAAGTCCCGTTGTCTAGATACCAAATGTTAAATTTGGATTTTATTTTTTGAATTATTGGGTTAATGGCCAAACTGAAGATGACTGGTCCCAACGGACAACCTTGCTGACATCCAACGGCTGAATTCAAAAGGTGGTCTTTATAAATTAATTTTGTTGGCTGACTATAGCATTGCCAAAGAAAATTAAATATTTTGGGGGTTTCTAATTTGGCCTGTGTCAGCAAGGTGTCCCTGTTTACAGAGTTGAAGGCGTTTTTCAGGTCAACTTTCAAGATGACCTCTCCATCTTCGCTACTGTCAAGGTATGTTGCAAGCGCATGGATTGCGGCCTCACAACCTCCTTTTGAACCAAAACCTAATTGAAAGGGCTGAAATTTGGTAGTAAGCTCCGTACTATAAAAACGACAACAAATTTTGGCTGCCAAACGCCGCAAAGTGCTACCTACGGCAATGGGACGAATGCCACCATCCTTCTTGTTAAGGGCACATAAATTGGCCACATACAAAATATCTGTGATGCCACTGTCCACATTGCCTGAGAGCATGAGGTTGACTAGAGCTGTTAGCTCCCTCAGAAGTGCATCACCAGCTTCCCCAGCGCTCGGACACAACAGATCCTTAAGGTGCTGTGGTGTCAGACCGTCAAGTCCACCAGCTGATCCAAAACGAAAGGAGTCAACAGCTGTGCGCACATCCTTGGCAGTAGTCTCAAGATTTTCTGTATCGTTGTTCGGAGGATCAGGGAAAGAGGTCAGCTGCGGATGGTGGGTGCTTACTCTGCAAGCCCGTCAAAGTTTCTACAGAATAAGGAGCCAGCACGTCGCTACTAAAAAGTAGCCTTGCCGCCCCACTTACTTTATTTTCTACAAGTTTTAATTTCTTAGCCTGAGAATAATCAGGGGCCGAAATGTGGATTGAATTTGAATTTAAAATGTTAAAATTGTTTGTACAATTTTCTTTGATTTGGACCGTCAAAGATGTCAACGGCCTTTTCTTTACGTGTAGGATTCTATAAGGGAAGGTTAACATTTGTTCCCAAGCGTTGAAGGTATTTTCCCGGACTACTTGACCAATGCAGGAGGCTAAACATTGAGCCACAGAGGGTCTTGCACCTCGGGGGATTCTTTTTAAAACCGGAATAGAATTTTTCATGGTACTTAACCTTTGCCAAAAGGGAATTTCGATATTATCAGAATTTTCTTGTTGATTTAGAAAAAATTGGGATATCGTAGACGCGTTTGAAGATACATTTTGTACTTTATGAATTTTTCCAAAATGTACTTTCAATCCGCGTTCACCTTTAAAAAAACGGGCTTGGGGACAATGTGGGCACCGTACAAGACCACTTGATGCACTTGCAAGCTCACCTGAATTTACATCCGCATTGCCACATCCATTATTTTTTGCTGCTTGCATTTATTTACACTTTTCACTATGAATACACTAAACCTAAACAGTATACACAGAAAGCTTTAAAGTTTATATAGGTTCGACGCACTGTCACATAGCGCAGCGCTGCCCCGGCGGCACCGAAGCGGTGGCGTCGTCGACACGCCGCGCCGAGGAGGTAGGCGGCAGGCTTCGCGGCACCCGCATCAGCACCTATAAAAAAAAAGTTGTTAGTATTCTTAAATTGTATTTATTTGCATGACTTTTGATTTTATTTATATGGGTTGCTATGGTTACGGCTTGCATTCTTGACACAAAGAGAATACAATACTATAACAGACCGTAGACCGGAGCTTTGTTTAGCATATTTATTTTTCAATTTTCTTTATTACTCTTTCATTTTTCATCCAATCCAAAAAATATCATTCATATGTTATTCATTGTAAGCAAGGAGTGTGTGTATAGTTTCATGAAAATCGGTTGATAAATACGGCCGCAAACATGATCTGACGGAACCCGTAGATGTAGACATGTAGAGGTACTTACAGACGAAAGAAATTCTCCCGTCTGCAAGTTGAAACGGAGACTTCGGTCGCTTCGCTCCCTCAGTCAATTATGACCGAAACGACACGGTTAAACTAAAAAAATACATTTATACAGCTCACTAAGTTTTTTACTTGTCGAGTAGGTACCTTGTGCACAAGGTTAATAAAAAAAAGTGACACAATTTATTATGTCTATATACCTAATAAAACAGTGAAAATGTGTCTGTTCCTACATGTAAGTAATATTAATTGAGGAAATGTGACATAAAACAAAAAAGAAAGATTTTTCGGTCGGGTGTCATCTTTTTGTAGCTGTGGTGAGTGCGAGGCATGTGTGGGCTAAGACCCCACAGCACGCACCTACAAACCTCTGGAAAGGACGGTGCCGATCATGGAAGTCGATGGTCCTGCGCGTAGATGGGGACTCTCAGTGCTAGGTAACGATATTTTATGTAAGTATTTAGTATCTATGCACGTTTAGAATGAATACGCGGGCGAACACCAGTGTTATGACTGAACATTCTATACTTACTTAGGTATTCTACTAAATCTAAATTGTGTAACTTTGTAAGAATGTTGCACAACGCAGTAGGCGAGCAGCGACAAGCCACAGCTCCGCCGCTGAATCTTTGATTTATTAGCATTTCTTAAACTTCCGCAAAACTTACACTGTTGTAACATTTCGTACATTTTGTAGCAAATCATACAAAATTTGAAACGTTCCGCATTTATACGCAAATTATACACTCTATGATATGTTATTTTGAGTCATAGCAGTTTGGTAACTATTCTAACCCATTTTGGTATCATTATCAAAACAGCTATGACTGTACAGTCACTTACAATTTCTAGACAAAGGTAAACCAAGAAATTAAGTTTGTTGTTTTTTTAACTCAAAGTGTATTTTGATGAATTGAAAGTGTTATAAAACTGTATAGTGCCGCCCTAGTCTATATTTTTTAATATCATGTTTACGTAAAGAAAGCATCGATTTTGATTTTCGCATCCATCAAAATCATCATTCACCGAGCCTTTTTGCAACTTAGTTGGGGTCGGCTTTCCAGTCTAACTGTGATTCGGCTGAACTTCGATATTTTCCGTGAAGCGACTGCCATCTGACCTTCACAACCCATGGGCGATATCGAGTTTTATAGTTAGACCCAATGATTTTAAATACAATGGATTTCGGATCATCGCTCAAAAGTGTCCGAACTAAAAGAGAAACAAAACGCTAAAAGAGAAACAATCGCGCGCCAGTCTTGATTTTGACAACTGAACGACAACACGTTGCACAATGCCGTACTGTATTGTAAAAACGTGTAAAAACTACGAAAAAAAAGCAAATTGAAGACGGTGTATCATATTTTCAGTAAATAAGCTTTTGTTTTATTATTTGCAATTTATTATTTCACTTAAAATACAGTATTTCGTCGATAATAAATTAAAAGACAAAAGTAAATATTGCAATCCAGTCCAATACCGAAGTACCTATCTGTCTCTTTCGAACTCATCCCAAGCTCAGTAAAAAGAAAGAGACCATTTCATTTTCACTGAATAATGTACTAACAAAATGACCATTCAGATTTATTCGGATTACCGATAGCGATAAAACTATTTGGAACAAAGATTATAGTGGAGACGCCTTGGCTCTTTATGATTTTTTTTTCGTTATATGAACCAACATCTATTTCAGTTTTCCTCGGGATCCAGTACACTGTGCACAATGGAAAAATATTATTGCCCTAGCACGGCGAGAAGAATATTTTGATCCAAAAAATAACAATCTTGTTTGTTCGGCTCATTTTATGGACATAACAAAAAGAGGTCCGATCTTTATGAAACTTGTACAAGAATCCCTTGATTGAATGGAGGAGATAAGCCCAAAAATGTTTTTAATTTTCACAGGGTATCATTGTTTTGTCATAAATATAATTACACATGTCATTTTATTTCGTGTATGTACTGTTATTTTCTTTTTATTTGGATTCTCGGTAATGTATTCCCACGGGAATCGGGGCCGAGATAACTATATCTCGCGGGCGGAGTCACGGTGATCAGCTAGTAGCCAATAATTTCGTATCCCAAAAATTAACCATAAGATAAAAATAAATTAATGATGCGCAGTTTTAGCAACTAATTCAGTCACTTGAAACACGGCTATCTTGTAGTAGACGTAGCGACATAGCGTTATGAAAATAGTAATGAAAGCGGAAGAACTTTGACACCCGCAAGAAGTTTGGCATTTATAATATTATAATTAGTTAAATTCATTAATTCCCTTTTTGTTATTCATACACTACAGTTACTTATTATGAAACTAACTCGAAAAAAAAAATCTTTGTCAGTCGTTAATTAGTTTTTCAGCTTATTTCGTCTAACATAAACAAGTAATTACAATTTATAAGATTATGGAATTTATTGTAGTCTTACATTAATTATTACGCCTACGTAGGTACATATCATGGAATCCTTAAAAGACTTTAACAAAATAAACCTACTCCATTGTTTCTATGTTCACGTAGTTCAAGTATAAGCTGCATAAGGTGAATTAGTCAGGCGGACAGATAGAAGCTACGTAATGCGATAAATTAGTGCAAACAAAAGTGAACACTATTCCGTTGAATCAAGGTTTAAATTTTAATATGAAATTTGTTTATATCTATGTATGCCTATGTATAATGTATAGGTCGACTCGGGACATTATTTTCTTGCGATTTGTTCTAGATCCTATGTCCGTTGTATTATAAGGTCTTTGGTTAGACCGGTCGGATTTTTAAGGGCTCCAACTACCCCTAACGACTGCCATATAGATGTTTGTATGACAACCGGGACCGACGGCTAAACGTGCTCTCCGAGGCACGGATAGGGTCTCAGTGTCTTAAGAAATGGTCACCCATCCTAAGACCGGCCTGACTAGATGTTGCTTAACCTTTGCAATGTATTAATATTGTCGGTTACCACTAGACCACGAGCCCCTCATCAAATCAAAATAATAATATGAATTTTATTAAAATTCTAAGTTTTTTACTTCCCAGAATTTGATCCTTAACAGCAACACTATCGTATGGTGTAATAATGTGTGATTTTTTTTCTAAATCAATGGGTTCGATTCCCAGCTAGGATTATAGGTATAAAAAAATCTAATGATGAGGTTTAAAGTTTCATCAAAATCGGGCTCGTGACTCCTTTGAGCATTTTTCGCTATTCCTTATAGTTCCGGATTTGGCCATCCAAGCCCATTTGAAAAATTCATATATACGTTTCCTGCTGTACGTGGATAATTATCTACGTACAGCAGGAAACGTCAAAAGAAAATGAAAATTATTGATGAACGGGGGCCGTGGGAGTTCCCTGTAGTAGGTATTCTTTGTCTTGGAACTGTTTTTATTGTGAAGATGCTTTGAAACAGGTTTATTTTAATTAAAAGTATTTTTGTTTTATTCACACCCTTCGAGTCCCAGAATACTGAAGCCATCACCTTACTTGCCGACAAAATCGACCTAGCCTTTTTGGGGGGTGGTGAACCAGGTCTTTTCCACTGTTTTGATTGTTGTTTTGTTTCCGGTGTAAGTAATGAACCCATGTTTCGTCCATAGTAACAAAATGATTCAAAAAATCACATTCATCAGCTTCAAATAACTCCAAACAGTCGCGTGCAATAGTCAATCGCATCCTTTTTTGCTTAACTGAAAGCAGTCGCGGAACCCACCTCGCAGACACCTTGTGGAAACCCAACATGTTGACTATTATGTTTTGAGTACGATCATAAGAGATGCCTATAATCTCGGCTATCTCTCTAATTTTTAATCTGCGTTCTCCTATAATTAAGTCGAGTACCTATTTTTTTAACATTTTCGTCAGTAGTGGACGTCGATGGCCTTCCAGAGCGGGGTTCGTCTTTCACACTCTCTCTACCACACTTGAATTCTGCTATCCATTTTTTGACGGATGAATATGAAAGAGCGCAATCCCCTAATGTACTAACCATATCATCATGGATGGCTTTTGATGACTTCTTATGGAGGTACTTAATGACGGCACGCTGCTCGATTTGCTCCATTTGCTCCATTTGCAAAAAGGATAAGTCGATTTTGTCGGCAAGTAAGGTGATGGCTTCAGTATTCTGGGACTCGAAGGGTGTGATTATGGTTGATTATCTTGAAAGGGGTCAGACTATAAACTCTGATTATTACTGCACCTTACTACGTCGTTTACGAGAGAAAATAAAAGAAAAACGTCCAGGAATGATCAGAAGAAAAGTCCTGTTTCATCAAGATAACGCTCGTGTTCACACGTCTGTCCAATCAATGGCAGAAATTCACAACTGTGGCTTTGAACTGTTACCGCATCCACCTTATTCACTTGATCTGGCACCGTCAGACTTTTTTCTGTTCCCTAACCTAAAAAAGTACTTGGGAAGTCAGAGATTTTTGACAAATGACGAGGTCAAAGCAGCAATAGACGCATATTTTGACTCTAAGGACGAATCATTTTTTTTTCAACGGGCTAAATGCTTGGAACGGAAGATGGCAAAAGTGCATTGAACTTTGATTACGTTGAAAAATAAAAATATATTTCATTTATTATGTATTTATTTTCTTGGATAGGCCGATTATTTTTCAATCCACCCTCGTATATTAATTCTACTGTGCGTGTGTAACTGAAATCCTCCTAAACGGCTGGACCGATGTTGAAGAATTTTTTTGTGTGTTCAAGGGGATTCGAGAATGGTTTAGATTCACAACTTGGTTCTTTTTTTTTTTTTTGCAGGGCGACGTCTGTCGGGTCCGCTAGTTTAATACAAATACAACTTAGATGTTAAAAATAAGTTGGACAAAGTGTACATAACACATCGACCCTAATAACTACCTAAATAGGTAAAGTGCTATTAAATAGTGTGCAATGAAATGATTTATTTGTATAGCTCATTAAATGGCTCTTACAAATATTCAGTAAACGTCTTAAATAAAAATTATTATTGCTTCTATATTTACATGTAGGTACTGCCAGATTCACAAAGCAATAGGTAGAACCAAGAGAAAGAACCTGACAATAAAGCTCACGGCCACTCTTTTTCTAAAACCGACAAGTAAATTACACATTTTCTTAAGACTAAATGTGGACGAATGTACAGGTCTCGTGTCAAAATCAATAACAGTATGTATAATACAACAAAAAAATGTAGTGTTTGTTGTTTACCCTCCGGCGATTCGGCTTCTACGGACTGACGGTCACCGTGGATCGGTTAGTCTAATACTAATATTATAAGGAAGGAAACATTTGATTGTTTCGTGTATTGAATAGGTTCCGAAACTACTAAACCAATTTTGAAAATTATTTCACTAATATTTTAAATATCTCGGTCATCGAAATAAAAAAAATCTAAATAATAAAGTTCATTTTCTAGGCGATGAAGGGATCTCACTAAAATTTGGTTAAGTAACTGTTACTTTGATAGTATATGAGTTTGTTATATTTTTTATATTATTTTTTTTTTAATTTTTAGGTACTTAGCTTAAAAATAATTTAAAATTTTTTTTAATTATTTTTATGTTACCTATTTATTTCCCGCCGGACCACCAGTACCATTAGACTGTACCATTGATGGTACAAATGGTACTGATTTATCCCATTTACTTACTTTGGATTTAGTGGATTCCAAAATTCCGTACTTTCCACTGAAATGAAGACTCCTCCATTAAGCTCGTCGGGTAAAAAGGAACATATTATGAAACAAACACTAGTACACTTATTCCACTGATTTAATAAGAAAACCTGACCGGTTTTGCCTTATGGCCTTAAGAAGTTCTGTTACACTATTCATTACGTAATCTGACAAGTGTACAAGTATGTTTGTTTATAATGTATTATACGCAGCCCACTTCTGATGTGAGCGTGGGTTAGAATCCCACTTCTGATGTGAGCGTGGGTTAGAATCCCACTTCTGATGTGAGCGTGGGTTAGAATCCCACTTCTGATGTGAGCGTGGGTTAGAATACCACTTCTGAACTAATAACTCGATGTCAGGTTGGTTGAATACAATCACCTGTGATAATAAACTTAATTCTTCTGATGTTTACTTTACAGGTATTACTCGAAACTTCGCTATCTCGTTAACTCGTCAGCCATTGAGCAGTGATCGTTTTCTACTTTTAACCACTACTGTGCATACTTTCTACTTTAAAACTAATATGGCATTAAATCAATCCCAGACAATATAATAAACTAACATTTAGATTATTTAACAAAAACTCTTGTATAGAATGACATTAATCAGAGTGACCAATAAAAGCCATATAGCTAATATGTACCTACAATAGGTTCCACCAATGGCCGACAGTCGAAAGGAAAAAGAAACAATAAAACAGTAGTACAATTCCAATGATTTATTAACAAAAATGTTTTTCTATAATATAATTAATACAATTTAATATGTAACTAACCTAAATCTTATGCAAAAAAATAACATCTTATTGCGTTCATTTACAAAACTTTGTAAAAAATGTATGATAAAAATACTTTTTTATTGTTGAAATTGCTTCGTTATCATTATACATTATGAAATGACTCACTTGTACAGAAAATCAAGTATGCAAGTAGCGAGTCCGAGACGCCCAGGACTTGTAATTGGCTGGCCATAGCGGCTGGCACGTAAGATTTTGTTGCCTTTCATCAAGTATTTTGTATGGGTTTCAATTTTTTTTCAAAATTACAATATTGCTGCTACTTGTTATTAAATTCATTCTGCCATTTGGGACTGCCATTTGGGATTTTATAAATGTGCCCGGTGACGGCAATAGGCTATTACGTGGGACTAAAAACACTGGCAAATTGTGGGTGTGTAATGCACCTCTGCCTACCCCTTCGGAGATATAGGCGTGATGTGTGTGTGTGATAAATATTATTATATGTACTTATAAAATATGTGAAGTGAATTAGTGTAAAACACCTTTGAAGATGACATAGAGCGAAACCGGTCAGGTCCTATTATCAATAAAAAAAAATGTGGAATATCTGTACAAGTGAATTATTTCATAATGTTCCAGCAAGTGCCGACAATCGAAAGCATAATATATTATATTCGTTATTATTGGTTGAATCGATCGATTGAAGGGAACGCCAGCTGTGCTTATTCGAGTAATTCGTGCTAGGTAAAGCATATTTCTTCTATCACTGGTCTTTTCAAACAAAAACGGAAAAAAACACAAAAGCATAACGTCAAACAAAATCTCTAAAATAAACGGCTCAACGATTTATTACGTTTTCTATTGTCGTTCGTTCTATTGTCAATGTAAGTCTCTGATTGGCTAACAACGCATAGCAACTGTCGCATGATTGGCGCGGGAAATGACAGGCTGGCTGCAAGAACGAACTGCACACCTTCGCGGTAAGATTAGCCTCTGCAATCTGTGGGTCATTGTCAAGTGCTAAAAATGCTTTACGCTTTTTTCTGTTCACTGTATACATATCTAGTTTGTAAATTAACGCAAAAAGTGCTCGTAATTCAGAAGTTATAAATCTATAATTTTATTCTAATTTCATATTAATACCCTATGGGGGAACCCTTCAAACGCCGCGCAGTTACTAAGTTCCTTAGTAACCGAATGACATTTAATAGGTTAATTATAAAATAATAATACTTACCTACATAATTACATTGCTTTTCTAATATTTTCCATTCTATAAAAATATCATAATAACGATTTCGATTATTTTAAATAATTTTTGTTCGTAATTATTTAATGTTACTCCTGTTCAAAAATATTTTTTTTGACAGACATCGGACATTCAATAATGATCTTGAAATAAAGTGCAATGTATTCAAACCTTATTGTTTGTCAAAAATAAAATAAAATTTGTTAATGTTACAACCTCTCATTTCTTTTGATTAATTTTAAATCATTTTCCTCACGCATCTTTGAATTTTGTATTCTTTTATCTATGACAAAAGAAAATTAATGCAAAATTGTATGACACCATTTGGTTACTAGTGGCGCTCACTAGATGGCATTGTTTGGTTTCATACAAGATCGCGTTTAAATAAAAACTCACAATTCAAAGTATATGAGCGATTTCCTGTCAAACGTTTGTCCACCTGGGTGTGGATCTCACCCGCAATGCATGTCAATGTTTTCAACTGGGCCGCCCACATGCCAGTTGCAATGGTAACAGGGCTAGAACTGATTTGGCGTTGACATCGACACGCATTACGGGCGAGATACACACGCTGGTGAAAAACGCATATCTGGAAAAGTGCCCCTTATTTCCGCTTAATATGATAATAACTAACAATTCTGAGGCTTATATTTGGTTTTTTACTTGTACAAAATTTAATCGTTTCACAATTTTCACACGTATTATTACTACATTAACACGTTATATTAAAGTTATGAAACCTTAATCTTAACTAATGTTACTATTACTAAATATCGTTAGTTTAAAATTATTATAACCGTCAGCAGACACACTTTAGACTTTAGACGGACAAACGGAATTTTAAATGCACTTTGGCTGTAAATTTGCCGTTTTATTGCAATTGCAACTTTGCAGCCGGTGTGCAGTTGAAATGCAGTTCGTCTGTCTAGAGCTCAAGGCTCTTTAGCAACAAATATCCTGTAAATAATGGAAGTTGTCAGTTTATTTATTGTACGTATATTTTATGGCAATGTATCGGTGGTTTTTATATCTATAAATGTCATGTGTTGCTAGTTGTTAAACATTATTATACTATTATGCTGTTCCTTTTTATCTGAACAGCTATCAGATTTTTATATTTCAAAGTAATTAGTTTTTATTGTATTATCTATTGTATGGAACGGCATAAACTTGCCATTTATTACGTGGTATCAATAAAAATGAATAAATAATGCACCTCTGCTTACCTCCTTTGGGATATAGGTGTGATTATTATTTGTATAAATAAAAAATTGCTAATTATTCAATTAAATTGAGCTAACTACTAATTGTGGTCCAACTGTATTTAGTGCAGTCAGTTTGCAGTTGTTGCAGCTTACTGCAATCGGGCTGCACAGTTGGTTTGCCGTTAGACTGCAGCAGAAATGTTTGTAGATATGTCTAGTGCCTTAGACAACTATAGGTACGTACACATAAGAACACATTTATTTGGAAAACATTTTATATATATCATAGGAAAATTCCAAAAATATTTTGGAAAAAAATTATAATTATAATTCCAAAATGTATTTCAGGAAATTTGTTAGTAATATACAACAATTATATAAAATAAAAATATTCTTTTTGTTGATTGTAGTTTATTTAAAAAAATGCACATTATAATGCTAAGGGAACGTTGCGTTCTCTTTGGGTAAACTTAAATGTAATTTTGGGTAAACTTAAATGTAATTTTGGGTAAACTTAAAATAATGTTAAATGTTAAAATCAGGAAATTACGCCACGTTGGGGGATGGGGAGTATGAGCTGCAGTGAACTAAAAATAGTCATTCATGTCATTATAACAGACAAGTGACATATTCGCAAGTTTATATTCCTTTTCTACTTCTGAGGTTAGGAATATTTTTCAGATTACAAAAGAACTTGTTTAGTTTTTGACACAGATTTAAATCGACTAAAGCGAGTAAATCTATTTAAGTAATTTATTACAATAAATTGTAAGCAAGTTTCTTATTGTTTTAATACCTTAACAGTAAATGGCAGTCATATTAGCTCCCTCCCACATGTCCTACATTAAAGTCGATAGATAAAACCAATTAGAATCATTGTTTAAAACCAATACATATTAATATTATGTACATATTAATAATTGTTGTACAATAATTTGTCTTTTACAACTTAAGGTTGTAAAATCTTAATATTACACATCTTTTTTAATTTTATTTTCAAGTTGTTCTGTACTTTGTATATTATATAATTATATTTATACATACTAAAGAACACGAAATATACGGACACCTTTTGAAATTGTACTATATAATATAAATTGTATGTAATTAATCAGAACACACTAGATTCTCGTAACAAACAAGTATTTTTATTAACATTTATAGAAAAATGAAATATTAACCCGTTTATCAGGAATTACATAATTTTATTTTAATATAAAGTTCTAAACAGACGAATCATATTTCTACTGCACTCCGGCTGCAAAAGGCTGCAATAAAACTGGATACCCACCGTGCAATCAGATTGCAGTCGCTTCTAAGGCAGCCGGAATCCAGTTGTACTGCCGTTCGTCTGTCTAGAGCCTAAATGTCGTACGGCAGCGGCATTTAAAGTTTTCTTTGTTTGAATAAACTTGGGCCTTTAAAAAAGACTGACAAAACAAGTTAGCATTTCCGTTAATATAAGAAAATACATAGTTACCGTGTAATACATTGATAAACGAGTTAATATTTCGGCGAGCCATTCCGCATTGCACACTGCAAGCTAGCTGCACGACGACTGCATTGAAGCTGCAAGTTTGCAGTCAAAATGCATTTGGCATGCCGTCTGTTTGTTTTTTACCTAATACTTTAAAGACATACAAGTCTAATACTAATATAAACAACCAACACAATTCTATAGAATTATTGCTTCAAATTACACATATTTTTTTAAATATAAAGTTAATTTATTCATTACCCAACGAACACACTGGGAAATATAATATATGTTACGACTTTAGTTGTCATATCTTCTGCAGATATAATATATGTATCAGTAGTATCTCTCTCATATAATAATATGATAAGTAATTTAATATATGAAAAAAGACACATATTTACGGAGGGAAATATAAAAAAAAAAACATTGGAATATATTTTTAATATGTCACATTTGAATAATTTAAAAGTGTCATAATGTTTTCTGCAGAATAAAAGTTTCGTTATATTCTAAATACAGTGCGTTAGTTACATTGAAAGATATCCTGGCTACGACATTTGCAACTTGCATACAAGTTGTGTACAAGATTTTTTCAAATTGAATGTGCAAATGTGACGTCATACTTCCATAATGGAATAGCGCCATTCATTCAATATGTTTGACTTATTTTTATCTGTGCTCTTGCAGTTTTTGCAAATTGACAGCCATAAAATCAAAAAAAAAACGACTTGACACTTGTGACATTTTCAGCCAAGGTGCAGTAGATACATCAACACAATACTATATTAACCATAAACAATATTTTTTTATATTTTTAAGCGACACATTCACTGTTTACGTATTAAATTGTGACATATAAAAAATATATAGCTTTAGGCTCAAATCACACCGAGATAGTAGCGACGCGATGATCAGTTTTAATAACAACACATTATAAGTTTTATTACAATAGATTAAGATTTAGAAACGTTTAACATCACGCTATATAAATAAAGTTAAAGTAACATGCACTGAAACTCGCTACTAAACTGTTTTTTATGTAGTTAACTAAAGGTTAACAATTTGTACGTTTATTTATCTACCTAAAGCAACAGAGTACACGTTGCTATTTAGATGTGATTTGAGTTATAATTATAGATATACTGACCTACAATGGATGCCGTGAGTGAATGTAATCGTATGAAACTAAGCGTGTCACTTTAGATTTTGTAACAAGCCATATAATTTCATAACAAAATTACATACAGATGAAAAGAAATGTGTTTTTTAATAGATTTTGGTTGATGATTACCAATAACGACGATCACTAATTGACAGAAAAAGGAGCATTGCTCTCTTTTTTGGCATGCGAAGAACATACACTCGCTCCATCTATTGTATAGAGTATATCTGTACCTTTAAGCGCTGTTCATATTTACCGGATGTCCGCGCATAGACAGTAGACTTGCGAACTCTAATCGGCCGATTTCTTAACCTACCAATGAGATTTTAGCGACAAACGCCGGAATCGACCAATCTCAAAGTAACACTGATGTTCAACTATGATACTCATGTACCAATGTACTATAACATGGATAATAATAAATCTCCGACTAAAACCTGTGGGTATTATTTCTACTATTCTACTTGAAATGTCATAATAATTTGATTTTGCTGTATAATACAGTGAAATTTATAAAATATTGACATTGACAATTGGTACTGTATTATCTGAAAAAAAAAAAATTATAACATTTTATTCTAGTCGGAGTAAAACTATCACATTTGAGTTTGGTCGAATTCAGCCTAAGCGGACTCTCATTGGCTAATTTGAGAATCCGCAAGTCTACTGTCTATGCGCGGACCACCGATGAATGTGAACAGCGCTTTTATCGTCACGTGTCAGTTGTCTGCTATGTGCTATGTGTACATACGTGTTACATGATGACGCAGCGCTTGTTGTCGGCCGGGGGGGAGCCGGGGGCCAGGGCCGCGGCCGGGGGGGGCACGCCCGCGCCCTCGCCTGGCGCCGGCTTGAGCGACTCGGGGTCGAACGTGTCGTGTGTGGCCACGGGGGCGGTCAGTGGGAGGTCTGTGTTGATGCCTACGATCTGGAAATATTATAAATATGTTGCAGTTAATGTGATTCGATCTACATTTTGAAAATGAATTCCCATTCCGTGGGTATGTTTCACGCACCCTACGTTTTTTCAAGGTTATCAGATGAACAAATTTTTAGAACGTTACTTACAAATATTCTTATTTGTAAGTACGGACGGATATCTAAATATTTAAAATAATTACATGTAAAAAAGGTTTTATGAGAGTTGTAGAATGGTTTATCTTCGGTGATCCTTTTTGACAATAAATTAAGGAAAATGTAAAGAAAATGGTTGTAATTGTTTTTTAATTTTAATTATTAATTTAGCAAAAAAGGGTCATGATTAAATTGAAACGGTCAGAATTGGACCTAATTAAAATATCACCACTTGGGAAGCACTAGCTTACAAATAAAATACAAATAAAAAAATATTATCAAAATCGGTTCATACAGTCGAAAGTTCAAATATTTAAAAAAAATAGTCGAATTGAGAACTCTTGAAGTAGGTTAAAAAGTTAAATTAGTGGAAGAATATTATCGTGTCCTTCTTTAATAGTTGACCGAGCGAATGAAGTGAGCAAAGCGTTTACATTTTGAGACCGGACAATTTTGTTATCGTCTGTCTGATGATTGGAGGAAAAATAGGGGAAAAAGCCCACTAGTAATATGAACGTTTGACATCTCACCTCCGCGTTCCTCCTCTGCGTGGAGGGCAAGGTGGCGGCCACGCGGCGGAAGGGCTCGGCCAGGCGCTCCAGCACGCGCAGGCGCTTGCCGCTCGCCGGCTCGCGCTCCGAGCCCGAGGGCTTGCGCTTGCGGCCCACCACGGTGCCGGTGGGCCGGGCTGGCTCTAAGCTTGTTGCTGATACTGGCAAATACACGTCAACAATTGACACAACAATAACAAACAAATAATCGTCGAAATGGTACCATTTGGGTAGTAGGTGTCAATTAAAAAAAAACTCGGTTGTCTGTAAAGTCGGTTTACTGACGATAGTTGAACGTGACAACGTCATAACTGCTGAACGCGGAGGCCGATTGTGCCTCTTTGTCGCTCGTTCCGCGCTCTCGCTTGCACTTCAAGCCTTAAATGGAACGCCTCAGAGCGAGGTAACGCCGCATGACGTCATGTTTTTTCGTGGGTGCAGCCGGCTCCATCGAATTATAAGACGTTGCCACGTCAAAAATATCAAAATCGGTTCATCCAATCGAAAGGTAAAAAACACAGTCGAATTGTGATCCTCCTTTTTTGGAAGTTGGTTGAAAATATATACACAGTAATTTTTAAGTACTACGATAATTAAAACCATGTTATAAATGAAGTAATCGATAAAAACGTATGTTAATTTTTGTGTTTTATCCTTAAAAACAACAAATAGTTGTTCATATTTTACAATTTACGATCGTTCGCTCGTGTTCACGTAAAAAAAACGCTGGCCGAGAGTTGCGCATTAGTACTCTTGCAGTTACCGTTTGAACGTCAGTGTTGTTTTTATGTGACGCGAGGTATATCTGCCAGTGAAAATCCCGTTTAAATCGGTCCAGCCTCTCAGAAATTAGTCAGGACAGACAGACAAAAAAGATAATTTTTATACTCGCATATGCATTTAAAGATTACACACAGGCCCTTGCATTTTCTTTATCTGTATGGATGTTGCAAAATATTAAGACATTTGTTATTCATTCGTAGGCTTGCTCCCTGTAACGTGACACCACCAAAACTACTGGCAAATTGTAGGTGTACAATACACCTCTGCCTGCCATTCACAAACAGACAGCTCCCAAATTATAATGTTTTTCACATATGAAGAATCCGGTAACGTTTGCCGACGACTGTACTATGTTCGAGGAGCGCACCACGGGTACGCTAGACTTCAAATATGACGTAATCGGAGCATTTAAGGCCACTAATACGACGTCACGCGCTTTAAAAAAACGTTTCCCGAACACCACCTAGGTATGTGACATTCCTTACGTTGTCGCATATACACATTGCTCGTCACCGTAAGCTTCTTATGCGAAATCTATAATGTATATACTCACAATTAGCACTAGCGGTAGATCTCACGCTCCTATTGGCCACATGTCTGAGAGTGATCTCCTTGAGAGGCTTATAGGAACTCCGGCCGCGGATACTACGCAGTCCCCTCAAGTACGAGCTGTCGTCCAAATTGCTGTCTTCCATTATTGACGAAGATTCAGTTATGTCCATTTCCATCGTCGTGTTGTTACCTAAACATAAACAATTTAATCATTTCTATTCATCTAAGTTACAAAGTAACGTCATGGCTATTAATCAAGCTTCTTAAGTTACACTTACTGCCAGAATCGCACAGCAATAGGTAGAACCTGTTAGAAAGAACCTGGCAATAAAAGTCACGGTCAGTCCAAGTCTAAAATCACATTAACTATATTTTATGTAACAAGCTACATTTTAGTTATACATACCTACTAAGAAAATAAACAAGCGACGTTATAAAGTCACGCCTAAATGGTTTATTTCTGTCTATCATCAAAATAACCATTAAAGGAATAATTAACTTTGCTAAGCCGATAACATGGAGGGAGCAGTTTATTTTTATTACGCAGATTTTTGTCTGTAACGTCACTTACTTTCGCCGTATAGTCGAAAAGTAGACCCCACGAACATTAAAAACATTTTTGCATAAAACATACCGACGTAACTTGAGCAAGTGTCTGATGGTCACAATCGAATGCATTAGAAAGATCGCAGAATACCACAATAGCATCCTTCGATCCCTCCCCTGCGTCGTAAACTAGGCTAATTAGGGTCAAAATGGCTGCCAGTGCCCACTCATGGCCTTATACACAACTGATATATATTATTTATAATATATTTTAATTGGTTGAGATTTTAATAAAATATCAATAATAGTGATTAAATATTTGCTTTATTTACACAAACAAAACTTTTACAAAAAAGTACCTATACTTACAATATTTACAAAAAAATTGTTACTTTTAAATATTATGTCACATTCTATAATTTTGAATTATAGAAAAAAATAAACGGATCATGCGATGCATTTTTATCCCATTATTCAAAATTTTGAGCTATTTGCCTGTACAAAAAATACCGATGTTGGCATTACACCGGGAAATCCCCTAAATATGGTACGCCATGAAACAACCTCCGACACACAAATTAACATTACACTCTAAACACTTCCAAGTCGTTCTCGACTCAACTTGCATTATCCCACACCGAGCTGTTTTATAACCATTTTTGACAGGAACATGGCTATGTTATACTCGTGGTGTCGTAGTCGCTGTTGGTGGTCGCTTCTGTGCCATCGTAGTCAATCCATTTCGTACGTTTATTATTCGGGGTTCCGTCGTCAGATCAACATTGCAGTGAATTCTTAGTAAGTCTTCAGCCAAGGTTCTTCTAAACTGTCTATGACAAAATTTTTTGGTTACCGGACGTAAAAATTATAAAACTATTGAATATGGCATTGTTGAACAGACGGAAAAGTTTCTTGTACCATATTTTGTTTTTTGTGCGTTCCATAGGATGTGCAGACAGTTGTTGGCCTTTCCTCTCCACGCCTCCCATGGATTTGTAGTAATCTAGAACAACGCTTGGCTTACTTGTCAGTTTACTGTCATCTCCCGATTTGAGGAGTGTGATTATAAGTCAAGAATAGACTTACGATGTTAGCATCTCGCCATACACATATCGACAAATCAGAAGTTTAGCGGCACATTATTTCACCTTGTCGTAAGTCGGTCTTTGTGAGTCTCTTCAACGAAACAGAAACGAATTCCCGATTCAGTCGTAGCATTGGTAGTCTATCAGGAATATAATTATCGGGCCTGTCGTGTTAGTTGAATTATTTTAAACTAGGTGGCGTTACGGGTAATGGTTCATAATATTTAAGTCAATATCTTTCGTTTTAGTCAGGAATTCCAGTCTAGGTTAATATATCTATATTTAAAAAGTTTTTCTACGATTAGATAAGTAGTTTTCGGGTCTTTAAAACTCTAATTTAACCTTTTTTAATAAAATGTCAGCACAGCGCCACGGTACACGTGTCGGCTAGAATAAGTACTGCTATAAATTTGGATGGCGTTTATTTTTCATCAATAACTCTTGCTAAAGCACAGATAGATGTCGCTGATATTAATATTGAATAAGCCCTATGGTTACGTAATTTTTGCACAATAGGATATTATAATAATATAGATACACATTTTCACCTATTGGTACCTATCTATATTTATTTTGAAGAAACTTAATATACTAGGTATGCAATACATTCTGCTGTTGCAATAATTGAGCTGAGTTTGTCGATCCGGGTCGAACTCCTAAACGACTGGACCGATCTTTATGAATCCAGATATATGCACTCACGGTGATGGTCACTATGACCGTGCCAAATTTCAAAAAGATCGGTCCAGTCGTTTAGGAGGAGTTCAAACACGAACGAAATACACGAGTCGTCTAAGAAAGAGCTTCGTAAACTCCGCTTAAAATACAATAATGAAATACTAACATACTTGCCAAAAAAACAGTCAAATTGAGAACCTCCTCCTTTTTAGAAGTCAGTTGAGAAAATAAAGAATTTGTGAACAAATACAAAAAAAATACTTTCCTAGGATTTGAACCCGGATCATCTTTGACGTTTGCATCTTATCCAGTGACATGCACCTACGCTAATCTGGGGGCCTACCACCACCTTTTACAAAACAATCTTACTTCCAAGCAATTTTATATAAACCTATAATAAGAATACTCGTAACTCGTACCATGACCTTATATAAACAAAACGGATTTATTCCTGCTAGAGGCTAGAAAAGAACGAATGATTTGTAATTTTGTCTATTCTTTTGCAATAATAGAATGTGAGACAGAGCTATGTAGTTAACATAGCGATGTCCTTTTCAAACGTTTGGTCGGAAACCCTATTTTATAGAAAGTCTTCAACCAAAATCGTTTTTGTAATAACTTGTTATATGTATTTACCTAAAAAAAAAGTACAAGCATTAACAATACAATAACAAATAACAATACAATAATAAACATTTAAAAATGTTACCTGAAAATATAAGAAAATCCAAAACTAATACGTTATGACTGCTGATAATGGACACCCATAATGTGATTCGGAACGTTTTCTTAGCTGTCATGTCATGTTGATGGATAATAAAGTCAGTGCCACAGAGTACATTACACTATTGGTCAGTGCCACGGAATTTGAATTTTCGTTTTTGTGTGAAAATAAAATCTTCAAAGTAAAGTATACTTTATATTAATATACTTTATCATGGCCTCAGGGTAAGTTTGTACAAATACATTTTAAAATCAAAAATTTGTTGGCTGTTGATACAAAGTTAGTTGGAAATAATGATAGTTTTAAATTTTTCCATTAGCAGCCGAAATAGGGTATTGCATCGGCAGTTAGAAATTCTATGGGAGTTTTTAAACTCCAATAGGGAGATCGCCGTTGCCTATAATCGGTCGCTCCAAGCCAAGGAACAGTCAAAAAGAAAATGGAGAGAGATTGCCGACATTTTAAATAGTGACGGCGGTGGCTGCCATAAAGATTGGACAGGCTGGTCTAAGGTAACCATCTACATATTTATATACTACTAGCCAAAATACTTAAATACTAATAAATATTTATATACTAATAGCTAATATTTAGGGAATACTTTTCATCACTTTGTTAAAAAATTGTTTACGTCCTACATTAGATTTTATATTTTCGTTTCGAACAATTTATGAACCCCTTCTTTAATTTTAGTACTGGGTCGATTATAAGGGCAAGCTTAAGAAGAGAATGGCCATGGTGCGATCTTCTCATGCCCGGACTGGTGGAGGACCGTCTACAGAAAGGCCACTGACGGATATCGAAAATAAATTCATTCGTATACTGGGGGAAGATTTTGGTCAAGGCATGCCAGGTGTTCGGGTGGAATTGGTAAGTAAATAATAAATGCAGCACATGGTTATTTGTTGTATCGAGCATCCCACAAAAATAACTCATGTTTTATCTTTCTAGCCTCCAGAAATAATGGGTCTAGGTGTAAATGTGCAGGATACAGCGTCCGTTTTAGAAAATGACTCATCCATTCCTGATTCTGTCCATTCAGAAATCCCCTTCCTTGAGCCACCTGACCTTTATCAAGACCAACAAGTTAACACCCCCCCAAATCCTCCCCATCCTACTCCACATCCTGCACCTCTACCTCATACTCCACATCCTGCACCTCCACCTCATACTCCACATCCTGCACCTCCCTCTCCTACTCCACATGCTGCACCTGCACACATAACGCCGCGACGAAGACGTCGGAGGCGCCAGCCTCCGATTTCCCAGGAGGCTGCCAGACGTGCCTTAATGCAATACTCACAGATGCAGGCCGAGGCATCTGTGAGACATGTCGAGGCCTCTGAAAGGCAAGCCGAGGCTTGTATGAGAATGGCTGAAGCTGTGGGGCAGGCAGTCGAGCAGTTAACTGCATTAAACCATACTGCATCAAGGATCGAAATGTAAGTACTTAGGTTTGCCCCCTATAACGTGGGACCGACAAAATAACTGGCAAAGTGTGGATGTTTAATGCATCTCTGCCTACTCCTATAGGCGTGATATGTCTGTCAGTCTGTCTTGGAGATCCAACCTGAGGAGCATAATATATTATATACATTTAAAATATAACAGTTTACAATGTTAGTAGTGTAAATTGCCTTAAATGAAACTATTACCTATATAATAACATTACAAAGAATTTTAATTTTAAGACTAATACCAGCAACATTTATATTTCTAAAACTTGTTCCAGGAGGTTAAATGTCGGCTATTCCACATCTGCTGCGCCAGAGAGTTCAGACTAGTTAACATGCTGTACAAAGTTGTTAGTGTAAGTGTAGGCCTTAAAATGAAACTATTACTTAAATAAAATTAAAAATAACTTTATTGACAGAGCTTTAATACCAGCATCATTTATAGTTCTAAACCTATTGTTTCAGGAGGTTAAATGTCGCCTTTCCCAGAGCCGCTGCACAAGAGAGTTCCTTGTAGTTACACCATGCTGCAGAGTGGTGTTGGTAGTATGCGAATGTTCGCTTAAGTTCTCTTGGGGCTGTAATTGGACTTCTCGAACCATATCTTCATTATTTAATTGTTGCACAGGTAAATTAGCCTTATTGCAAATGTTGTGTAAGATTACACAAGCATTTACAATAGACCCCGCTACTTCTGGGGAGTAATGCAACACTCTGTGGACAAGTAAACAACGAAAACGTGCTTTGAGAAGCCCAATTGTGCGCTCAATAATGTTTCTGGTGTGGACATGCAAGTTGGTATAGTGTGCTTCAGGTGTACCAGGTGCCGCATCCAGTATAGGTGTCATCATGAACTTTCTTAATGGATAACCAGAGTCTCCTAGTGATAAAAAAAATATTATTATTAGAATTTTTAATTGTTTTAACAAAGTGGAAAGCAAGTTAATACTCATATATAAATGAATGTACCAAGAAGCCAAATTTCTTGCATCTCACTAAGAGCTTCCAAATGCGCTCTTAAAGGATGTGTGTTCCATATAAAAGAGTCATGATTAGCACCACCATAACTTGCATCAACACTTAAAATCTGCATATCCATATCACAAATCTGAAAAGAAATATAAAGATGTAAGAAATGTGTACATATCTATTTAGTTGAAGAATATTGTATTTAATTTGTGTCTAGATCAAAATAAGGTAATACCTATTAGTTAGTAAATAATAAAAAATATTCATATGGTTAAAATTTACTCTACTTTTGTCTCCTGCTGTTTTGTATTAAAAATAATCCACTCACCAACTGAACATTCAAGGAATGGTAATGTTTGCGACAGAAGTAACGCTCCTCGTGTTGTACTGGGCGTACTATTGCTATTTGGGAACAATCAATACAACCCAAAATCCCAGGAATACCAAACTTATTGTAAAACTGAAACAGTTAAAATGTAAAAATAATCTTAATCCTATTCCTATACTATACCAATATCACTAATGTGAGTTTTTCAGACAGACATAGGTGTTACATTACAAAGATGTTGGCACAGGTGCATTACGCTTACTTACTTGCTAGTAATTTTTTAGTCCCACATAGTAGGGGGCAAGCATATTGCCAGGTACTATATAAAGTCTATAACCACTCTGTAAATCAAACCAAATTCCAGCAGCCAGGAATTATGTTACATACCTCTAAATAGAATCTCAGTCAGCAAAGTCAGTCTGAGAAATGTTTGTAAAGATGCATGTTTGTTAACCAACATACATACATAAAATCACGCCTGTTTCCTCAAAGGGGTAGGCAGAGGCATGTGACACACTAATCACTAGTAACTTTTCTTGGTCCTATGTGGCGAGTCTATTGCTGCTTATCACTAGCATTAATATTTGTCAGAGCCTTGTCTGTCGATCGGCAGGTGTACCACTTGCAAGTGAGGCTGACATGGTCCCTAAGGATTCTTTTTTAATAATCAATAGTAAAATAATCCACAAGTCCATACCCAGCTTTTATAGTGTTCCGTTCTTGATCATTTACTGGGAATTTGATGTACTTCTGTCGCATCTGTGATGAGTTGAGGCATTCAGTAACCTGTGCTATAGCAGAGGACACAGTCTGCTGAGCTACAAAATGACCCTCGTTGTTGGCTATAGGGCGTTGGTAAGAGCCCGTTGCATAAAATGCTAATGCTATAAACACCTAAAACATAATTGTGTTATAATTCTTACATCATCAACCACTGAGCTTTTTCTCAACCCAGTTGGGGTCGGTAATTTCAGTCTAACTGTGATGACCGGCCTGGCTAAATGTTGCTTAACCTTTGCAATGTGTCAAGTTTTCCTAGTTGGTTACTACTTGGCCATGATAGGCCCCTTTGAACCTTTACAGTGGTTTATTAACATTATAATATATTAAGTACATCACTTAGGGTATATGTAGAGTATTTACCTTCGTATTCACAGATAAATCTGTAGCTCTTTTAGGGGCTGGAAGTAGCGGCCTTAACTCATCACACAGATTATATGCCAGCTCTTTATTAAGTCTATATCGTTTTATAAATTCAGCTTCGTCTAATAAAAACGGATCACATTGTTCGCGAAGTTGTAATCGTCGCTGCTTTCTGGATGTATTGGTCACTGCGTTATCTTGTTCCAAGAACTCGAAAATTCCAAATGCAAATGCCATCTACGATCATACACGAAATAAATTTATAATAGACCAATATCACAAGATTTACAATCCAGAAGATAACTATGTGTAAATAATTGCGTTTCACTTACTTTAAAATGATATTACAATAACTTTTTATTAAATATTTGACAAAATAATATTGTTGCCGTTCGAGAGAAACAACTTTTTTATGATTGCTAAATTTGACATAAAAACAATAATGCTTGCTGTCATAAGTCCCGTCATGGTACGAATTGAACGAACTTTTTGATGTGACGTCACCAAAACTGCTAAGAAAACAATATTGTTTTATGATGGTTTTAATCTTGTTTTAAGGAGGTCATGGTACCAAAAGTCAAAGTAAGATTATAGTAATATTGCTTTAAGACGTGGTGGTAGGCCCCCTGGACTTTAATTTGTTGGTGAAATACTGTACTACAACCCACATACGTGGAAATGATTCGGTAATAATATAAAATTTTATAGTGAATATTTCTTGAGTGAACCCTAAAAAGGCCTCTTTTAGCTCTTTCATCGCTCGTGTGAATATATTATTATAACTAGCTGTTGCCCGCTGCTTCGCCTGCGTGTTATAGGTTTCTTGATCACCAGTTACTGATTTATTATGTACTAGCTGTTGCCCGCAGCCCCGCCTGCGTGTTATAGCTTTCTTGATCACCAGTTACTGATTTATTGTATACTAGCGGTTTCCCGCAGCTCCGCCTGCGTGTTATAGCTTTCTTGATCACCAGTTACTGATTTATTATGTACTAGCTGTTGCCCGCAGCCCCGCCTGCGTGTTATAGCTTTCTTGATCACCAGTTACTGATTTATTATGATCTAGCTGTTGCCCGCAGCTCCGCCTGCGTGTTATAGCTTTCTTGATCACCAGTTACTGATTTATTATGATCTAGCTGTTGCCCACAGCTCCGCCTGCGTGTTATAGCTTTCTTGATCACCAGTTACTGATTTATTATGATCTAGCTGTTGCCCGCAGCCCCGCCTGCGTGTTATAGCTTTCTTGATCACCAGTTACTGATTTATTGTATACTAGCGGTTTCCCGCAGCTCCGCCTGCGTGTTATAGCTTTCTTGATCACCAGTTACTGATTTATTATGTACTAGCTGTTGCCCGCAGCTCCGCCTGCGTGTTATAGCTTTCTTGATCACCAGTTACTGATTTATTGTATACTAGCGGTTTCCCGCAGCTCCGCCTGCGTGTTATAGCTTTCTTGATCACCAGTTACTGATTTATTATGTACTAGCTGTTGCCCGCAGCCCCGCCTGCGTGTTATAGCTTTCTTGATCACCAGTTACTGATTTATTGTATACTAGCGGTTTCCCGCAGCTCCGCCTGCGTGTTATAGCTTTCTTGATCACCAGTTACTGATTTATTATGTACTAGCTGTTGCCCGCAGCCCCGCCTGCGTGTTATAGCTTTCTTGATCACCAGTTACTGATTTATTGTATACTAGCGGTTTCCCGCAGCTCCGCCTGCGTGTTATAGCTTTCTTGATCACCAGTTACTGATTTATTATGTACTAGCTGTTGCCCGCAGCCCCGCCTGCGTGTTATAGCTTTCTTGATCACCAGTTACTGATTTATTATGATCTAGCTGTTGCCCGCAGCTCCGCCTGCGTCTTATAGCTTTCTTGATCACCAGTTACTGATTTATTATGATCTAGCTGTTGCCCACAGCTCCGCCTGCGTGTTATAGCTTTCTTGATCACCAGTTACTGATTTATTATGTACTAGCTGTTGCCCGCAGCCCCGCCTGCGTGTTATAGCTTTCTTGATCACCAGTTACTGATTTATTGTATACTAGCGGTTTCCCGCAGCTCCGCCTGCGTGTTATAGCTTTCTTGATCACCAGTTACTGATTTATTATGCATAGCTGTTGAGCGATATTGTATCTTAAGATAAAATATTACTGATTGAAGTGAGCTAAGCGAGCGAAGCTCAATCTTAGGCGACTCATGTATTTCGTATCTCCGCATACTCCTCCTAAACGCCTGAACCGATCTCGTTCAAACTTACCACAGTGATAACGTGTAGTGTGATGGTGGTTTAGAACATAAAATATTTAAAATCGGACATAACAATCTCATAAATCGTTGTCGTTCGAAAATTTAACACTTCGCTCAGTTTTTGCAACAGCAGCATGCATTGAATACCTAGTGGTATCTTAGCCGTGTGCAGCGCCCCTTAGTGAACTCCACTGCGGGTGACGTAACCTACGATAAACTTACTACAGTAATCGGGTCTAGGGATCGAACTGCAAAATTAAGTTTTTTATTGTATATACTTTTCCGGGATAATAAGTACCCAGGGTGGTACCCAGGGTGGTGCCCAGGATATTAAAGAATAATTATAGCAAGTTTCATCGTAATCGAACCGGTAATTTTTGCGTGATGCCTGAACAAACAGACAGACATACAGACAAAAAAATTTTTAATCACATTTTTGGGTTCGGTGTCGGTCTAGTAACACCCCCTGCCATTTATTTTTGATATTTTCAATGTACAGAATTTTAACTTCTACAGATTTATTATAAGTATAGATAGCTGTTGAGCGATATTGTATCTTAAAATAAAATATTATAGTATCTTAGCCGTGTGCAGCGCCCCTTAGTGAACTCCACTGCGGGTGACGTAACCTACGATAAACTTATTACAGTAATCGGGTCTAGGGATCGAACCGCAAAATTAAGTTTGTTTTTTATTGTATATAGGTACTTTTCCGGGATAATAAGTACCCAGCGTGGTGCCCAGGATATTAAAGAATAATTATAGCAAGTTTCATCGTAATCGAACCGGTAGTTTTTGCGTGATGCCTGAACAAACAGACAGACAGACAAAAAACTTTTTAATTACATTTTTGGGTTCGGTGTCGGTCTAGTAACACCCCCTGCCATTTATTTTTTGATATTTTCAATGTACAGAATTTTCACTTCTACAGATTTATTATAAGTATAGATAGCTGTTGAGCGATATTGTATCTTAAAATAAAATATTATAGTATCTTAGCCGTGTGCAGCGCCCCTTAGTGAACTCCACTGCGGGTGACGTAACCTACGATAAACTTATTACAGTAATCGGGTCTAGGGATCGAACCGCAAAATTAAGTTTGTTTTTTATTGTATATAGGTACTTTTCCGGGATAATAAGTACCCAGCGTGGTGCCCAGGATATTAAAGAATAATTATAGCAAGTTTCATCGTAATCGAACCGGTAGTTTTTGCGTGATGCCTGAACAAACAGACAGACAGACAAAAAACTTTTTAATTACATTTTTGGGTTCGGTGTCGGTCTAGTAACACCCCCCGCCATTTATTTTTTTGATATTTTCAATGTACGGGAGTGCATATCTCTGAAATCATGAAAATAGAGCATAAAAAAAATTAAGAAAATTCGCCGCGCTCAACATTTGCAATTAGTAACATTGCATACCTAGTTATAAGTATACAGGATGAATTTTTCAAGTGGGCTTGGATGGCCAAATCCGGAACTATAAGGAATAGCGTAAAATGCTCAAAGGAGTCACGAGCCCGATTTTGATGAAACTTAAAACCTCATCATTAGATTTTTTAAAAACCTATAATCCTAGCTGGGAATCGAACCCATTGATTTAGAAAAAAAATCACATCCTTTATTATTACACCATACGATAGTGTTGCTGTTAATGATAAAATTCTGAGAAGTAATGATATACGGTAGCCTATTTTCAACCGACTTCTAAAAAAGGAGGCGTTAAGGTGTTTGTTACCTCATATCTCTTGACTGGGAGAACGGATTTAGAAAATTATTTTTTTACTAACTTAAGACTAACGGGTCTTTTACGCGATTATTGAGATATATACATACCTCTTTATTACCCGACGTTTCGGCCCTGTTACAAGAGCCGTGGTCACGGGTGGAATGTTGACCACAGCTATGGCTATGTATATATCTCAATAATCGCGTAAAGGCCCGTTAGTCTTAAGTTTATAATGTGTACAAAACGCGAAAGTTTAAAGAATTATTTTTTTAATTGAAAGGGTCTAATTCCCAAGTGGTCAATTTGGTACCATTTCGATAATTTGAAGTCGGTCGAGTTGTTGAGTCAATTTTTGACGTGCTTTGTTTTTCCAAGGGCGTGAGCAGAGATATTTTATATGCACAGTTTTCATATTACAGTTTTTTATTACATACTGCACCTATCTTCTATATACTTATAATAAATCTGTAGATTTATTGATTATGTTGATTGATTTATGCTGTTCTCTCTGAGACAGTCTTGATAATGCCTCGTTTAGAGGCGAAACAATTGTCGACGTTTTGTTGTCCTTTTAATTCTGCGAAAAATTAATGCTATTATATAAATTTAAAAGGTTTTTTCTTAAAAACATTTTACTTACCATTGTTTTAAATCTGTAGAAGTGAAAATTCTGTACATTGACAATATCAAAAAAATAAATGGCAGGGGGTGTTACTAGACCGACACCAAACCCAAAAATGTGATTAAAAACAATTTTTGTCTGTCTGTCTGTTTGTTCAGGCATCACGCAAAAGCTACTGGTTCGATTACGATGAAACTTGGTATAATTATTCTTTAATATCCTGGGCACCAATCTGGGTACTTATTATCCCGGAACAGTTTATTATATATAATTATTGAATCTCCTCCACCTTCTATTATGTAAGTAGGTACTTATTACCATTTTATTTTATCAAGACAAATGAAAAGTCCAAATGTGGGTAATAATAACTAATAATAATCTCCTAATATATAATCCTAATAATCCTATATAATAAGAAGTTAAAATACTGCCATCTATTAGGAAATAATCGGGACAATAGAAACTGTTCATTCATGGGGGATTATAACGTAAAATACTGCCATCTATTATGTATTTTCGCACACATAACATACCGCCATCTATTACGTATTTTTCGCACACAATACACTGCCATCTATTAGGAGTTTATAGTAAATAGTTTAGCTAGCCCTAAAGACGCCTTTAAAACGTCGCCAATTCCTTCTATGAGATGGTTCATCTGTACTAGTATAGTATTCTTATATCTGTGGTCGTAGTGTCCCGTAATAGTCGGTTTGTTGTCGTTTCAGACACCTCGCTAGTAATGGACTGTTGGAAATATTATCCATCACTAACGTGTGTCCGCGGTGAAGTAGTGGCTAGTGTCCGACCGAATGTTCGGTTTCGGTTTCGGTTGAGTTTCGGCAAAAAAACGAGTTTCGGTTATGTTTCGGTTTCGGCAGCAAACCTGCCGAAACTACGACCGAAACCTAAACTGCATTCGGGAGTTTCCGCGCTGTGCTCGGGTGTGTTCGGCGCGGTAAATGACATCCAAGCAACAATGACATTTGGCCGCGTCCACGTGCGTAATTATGTCGTAACCTGTTTGTTTGCAATGCATTTTGTTGGTTGTGAGTTTTCGTGTGATAGGTTTTGAATTCGGTAAGTTTTATCATGTGATATAATATAAGAGTACCTCGAAAAGTAATTTAATATAACAAAGGAGTACCTAGATTATAGTAAAATCAAGTTTACAATAAAAATCTAAACATTTTGTGGTTAATTTAACTCTTTCGCTAATGCTATATGTAAACAAACATTAGTTAGGTACATGGTATTTACCATAGTGCATTAGTATCTATATATATAATTATTATCACCATAATATTAAGGATGTAGAGTTTCGCGTTCAATTTAATATTCAAAAAAAAACAATTATTATATTGGTACCTACTTAAAGGTACCAATATAATAATTGTTTTTTTTTTTACAAATTAACACTTATACTTATTTTATTTCTGTTTTTCAATTTAAAACCTTATCCATAATAGTTCACGAACATAAATAAATAATTTAAAATACATTGAGTACCTACTGATTAAACCTAATAGAGAACCTTTCTTTTTATATAGAATTTATAGATTATAATACATTTTCTTTGAAAACATAATCCTTATAAGAAAGTTTCGGTTTCGGTTTCGGTCGAAACTGAGACCGTAGCCGAAATTCGGTTTCGGTTTCGGTCGTAAAAACCAGTTTCGGTCGGACACTAGTAGTGGCTCTTTCAGGTTGTAAACAATTTTTGAGGTAGCGTCGGTCGGTATTTCATTTGGTAGTTTATCAGTCTTTTCAGTTTCATCAAAGTCGTTTGTGTTAGTATCATCGGCAGTCTTAGACCTATCCTTTCCAGCGTAGACGAAAAACTTCCAGAGGTAGCCAGTAGAAGATCCGCACAGCTCGTAAGTCTTGACACCCACCTTGGCGGCCTTGGATGAAATTTTTTGTGCGAATCTAAGTCTGCCGGTCCACTTTAAAAGAGATTCGTCTACGACTATTTCACGGGAAGGATAATACAACGTCGACAATTTATTGTTAAAATAGTCAATAACCGGCTGAATTTTCAAAAGTTTTTTTGGTTCTGTTATGTCGTTATTGTCCATGAAATGCATCTTTTAATAAGTAATATCTATTGTAGGACATGATTTTTCGGAAGTAGGGCATAGTCCCAAAGCCATTGAAGGAGAAATGGGATTGCTCTTCATCTGGGAGGCCACAAAGCCAAAGAGTTAGGTAGTTTTATGAGTACGACCCAAACACCAATAACTTTAAATGTTAGGTATTTCTCACCTAAATAAAGCATGTCCGTGTGAGTTCTGATATTATAATAATCCAATAATTATATAAAATACGACATAATCACTGTTGTTTCAAAACACTCGTACAAATAACACAGTGATAGGCCGACTGAAGTTTACTGTCACGAATGACACTTAACCCGACTTAAAGAGATGTCAGCCAAAAGTGCCGCCGAGATATCGAGCAGTGTTACTTTTAAATTTAGTAGAGTTATACGTCATTTTCAGTTTTATTTGTAGGCTAGGTAGTGTACTATATACTTGCGCAAACCTAGTACAAAATCGGTTTGCGCAAGTACACCGTTTCTTGTATACGATGCTCAACACTGCTTTTAGTTAATATTTCGTACAATATCGAGATAAACAAGACCATGTCCATTTAGTTTCGCATATTGATACTTGACGGCAATATTTACGTGTCGTTTCAAATACTATACGGTACTAACTTTTTCATGTCATCTACTAACCACGGAAGTCAAGTGCACTGGGTATCTATATATTTAATACGACAATTTGTCTGTCTGTCCGTCCGTTGCGTTTTTCAATTATAATTATATAGGCGATACAAAGTTCGCCGTGATAACTAGTATAACTGATTAACTTATTGAGCAGTAACGTATCTTGACATATTCCTATTTAAAAAGAATTGCCTCGAGATTTCTTGCCAGATTGTTACCTACAAGCTCTACAAGTTGCTTTGCTAGTAAAATGTAAATTTAGCATTTGTAATTCATATCGACGTTCATAAGTGTAAAGGTTTGGGCAAACCAAAAGCAGGACAGGCGCAGCTCCTTAGCAGGGCAGGTCAGTTGCGCCGCGGTTGATGTCACACCAGAAACATGAGCAGTCAGAAAGCAGTTTGCAGGCGGTCCTGCTTTATAACCGCGTTATGTGTGTCGTATCGATCGCCACACTCAATACACTTCAAGATGTTGAACGGTTCGGACTACGAAGAGGAGCTATTGTTGCTTCTAGCTTTGAGGAAAAAAATAGAATATGGGTTCTTCACGATATAAATAAAAGAAGAGATGAATGTGGGGAGTACCATCGTCTATGTCGAGAATTAGAATCTTTTGAAGATCGGTCCATTTGGTTCCATGATAAACTTGTAAAAAATTACAACCGTGTACAACCTGCGCTGCGTCTGTCCCGCTCAACTGCTCTAGTGTGACTACTCAAAATGGCGGAGGTAGTAATATAACGTGTGCTCACTGCGGCCGCCTCGCGCCTGCGCTGCCACCGCCCCGCGTCTGCGCTGCTCCCGTCCAAATGTTTTGTCGAGGAGCAGTGCGTGCGCGGCGCAGTGGCGGAGCAGGTAGGTTCAGCGGGCCCGCGTTTGTTCAGTGTGTCATCCCTAAGTTCGAATCCGACTAGAGATCATCGTTTTTGCGATTGACATTGTAAAATATTTTGAATTATAATGATGCTATGGTCGTGAGCCTGACACTTGGCAGTAGACACTCTTACTCACTAATACTAGAACGTACAGATACATGGGGCGAGTGTATGTACTTCGCGTACCAAAAAGACGAGCAATACTCCTCTTTCGATGCGTTGTTAATTAGTCTGCGGTTTTTGTTTATGGTAACCAACATTGAAATGCATAACTGAGCTGTAAAAACTGTACAAAAACAAAGTGACAAACTTGGTTTCATACAAATTCAGACATACGCTCCTTCTATTGTTGAGCTACCGACCGAAGCGTCTACATTTCGAGACTTTACAATTTTGCTTTCTGTCTGTATGTGTTCGAGGCCAGTGGTCACATTTTATCTGATCTCCATAAAACTTGGCACAAGTGTTCCTTGATTTAACACAATTTTTCCATTGTAAGCTTTCTTTGATTCGAGGGAAATGGGGAGCCCAAATAATGTTTTTAATGTTCGCGAGGTCTACTGTTCAACCACTCCTAACCCTGGCAGTAGGCAGTACTAGTCACTCACCAGTATAGTTGGCCTGGAGCGATGTGTTAGTCTGGTCGGCGATACGTCCACTGCGTCTGTACGGTGACACCTTGACCCTTGACCGGGAGTAGTTCGTGTCTGGCTTGCGGACTGACGGCTCACCCGCGCCTGTAGCCACACGTCACACTACACTTATCGTTAAAATACTCACAGTCACACTGCACTTATCGTTACTCTACTCTCAGTCATACTACACTTATAGTTACTCTCCTCACAGTCACACTTCACTTATTGTTACAGTCACACTCCACTTGTCGTTACCACACTCACAGCCACACTACACTTATCGTTACTCTACTCTCAGTCATACTACACTTATAGTTACTCTCCTCACAGTCACACTTCACTTATTGTTACAGTCACACTCCACGTGTCGTTACCACACTCACAGTCACACTACACTTATCGTTACTCTACTCTCAGTCATACTACACTTATAGTTACTCTCCTCACAGTCACACTTCACTTATTGTTACAGTCACACTCCACTTGTCGTTACCACACTCACAGTCACACTACACTTATCGTTACTCTACTCTCAGTCATACTACACTTATAGTTACTCTCCTCACAGTCACACTTCACTTATTGTTACAGTCACACTCCACTTGTCGTTACCACACTCACAGTCACACTACACTTATTGTTACTCTACTCTCAGTCATACTACACTTATAGTTACTCTCCTCACAGTCACACTCCACTTGTCGTTACTACACTCACAGTCACACTACACTTATCTTTACTCTACTCTCAGTCATACTACACTTATAGTTACTCTCCTCACAGTCACACTTCACTTATTGTTACAGTCACACTCCACTTCTCGTTACTACACTCACAGTCACACTACACTTATCGTTACTCTACTCTCAGTCATACTACACTTATAGTTACTCTCCTCACAGTCACACTTCACTTATTGTAACAGTCACACTCCACTTGTCGTTACTACACTCACAGTCACACTACACTTATCGTTACTCTACTCTCAGTCATACTACACTTATAGTTACTCTCCTCACAGTCACACTTCACTTATTGTTACAGTCACACTCCACTTGTCGTTACCACACTCACAGCCACACTACACTTATCGTTACTCTACTCTCAGTCATACTACACTTATAGTTACTCTCCTCAAAGTCACACTTCACTTATTGTTACAGTCACACTCCACTTCTCGTTACTACACTCACAGTCACACTACACTTATCGTTACTCTACTCTCAGTCATACTACACTTATAGTTACTCTCCTCACAGTCACACTTCACTTATTGTTACAGTCACACTCCACTTGTCCTTACTACACTCACAGTTACACTACACTTATCGTTACTCTCCTCACAGTCACACTACACTTATCGTTACTCTACTCTCAGTCATACTACACTTATAGTTACTCTCCTCACAGTCACACTTCACTTATTGTTACAGTCACACTCCACTTGTCGTTACCACACTCACAGCCACACTACACTTATCGTTACTCTACTCTCAGTCATACTACACTTATAGTTACTCTCCTCACAGTCACACTTCACTTATTGTTACAGTCACACTCCACTTCTCGTTACTACACTCACAGTCACACTACACTTATCGTTACTCTACTCTCAGTCATACTACACTTATAGTTACTCTCCTCACAGTCACACTTCACTTATTGTTACAGTCACACTCCACTTGTCCTTACTACACTCACAGTTACACTACACTTATCGTTACTCTCCTCACAGTCATACTACACTTATCGTTACTCTACTCTCAGTCACTCTTCACTTATCGTTCCTATGTTCATACTCACAGACAAATCTACATATTCGACAGTTTAAATCTTTCTAGATTTTCATTTAGTGTGCGAACGGTGGTTCTTATTGTCAGGACCTACCTAGCTTACAACAGTATACCACCCGCTACACCACAATAAGCCATAAACTAATTTCGTCCTGTTTTTTTGTTTTATATAAAAAGATCAACCAAGAAGTGTTTTGCCCTGTGCGTCTCTTTGGGAAACCTTTTAGAATTTTGCAACAAGTGTTTTATTTTATTTTATTTTAATATCCTACGAGACTCGCGAGTATTGCGTGCGTATTAAAACTCCAATACAGGTTCAATACTTTCGGACCCTGTTCAATGCAAAGAAACAATCAATCAATAGTACCTATAAGCCGCGCACGATGACAGAGGGATGAAATCTTGTCACAATACCCGCTTCGTGACGTCATCAATCTCAAAGAGTACTAATAATAAACGTTATCCGTACTTTTTAGCGATTGATGACGTCACGAAGCGGTTATTTTAAAAAGGTTTCATTTCACTGTCATCGTGCGCGGCTTATACATGGTTATTTGTAATTAACTAGCATCCTCGCAGGGCTAGATAGCTGACATCATAAGTAACAACGTTTGTTCTACGACTTTTTATAATTCGTTAAATTTCACTTTCATAAAAAATAAATATTGTTTTAGTTTTGCGTCTGACAGTTATTAACTCTACGCCGCAGTTTACGCGCATCGTCAAAATTAGGTTAACAAAGTCGACAAACCTGCGCGTGTGGATTTTTGCAGTCCGTGTGTCGTCCTTCAGTTTATGAATGGAATATAGACTTAATAGTGTCGCGTTATAACAATAAAAACTTGAAAACTCATTATTAAGTAATGTATTCAGTTTTATTAAAAAGTTGTAGAACAAACGTTGTTACTTATGATGTCTGCTACCTACCCCTGGGAGGATGCTAGTTAATTACAAATAACCCTGTATAATATAAAATAGACTTACCATCATTATCAGCAAATTCAATAACAACTTGCACTTCAGTCTCCTCTTGGCTCTTTCCAGAACTCTTATTGTCTACAACGATTTCACTCCCATCTTTGTTTTCAGACTCTGCTTTGTTAAGAGACTCCTGTTTCTTCTCCTCGTGATGTTTAGGCGAGTCTGCCGATCGTAACTTCCTATCATTCGACGGCGCCTCTTCTTTCAATTTCAATAGTTTGGATTCTTTCGGCTCCTTTGACTGTAATTTATAAAATTATTTTTCTTATTACTATTAGACAGCGAGCGAAGCGCATATATTTAGAAAATAGTCGCTACTTATACCCAGCAAAATTGCTGGCAAATAATCGTCGAATAATACGCCTATGTCTACCCCTTCAGAGAAGAGAGATTATCCAGAAACAAACAGACAGAGAAAAATATCGAATTTATTTTTTAACGTGCAGTCAAGGTTCGAAAATCCATTCCCATTATTACAATGCAATAATGTCTTGATGCAAATCTTAAATAACACTTAATATAATCCCTGCAGTCTAAGCAACAGCATACAGTCAAGTTATTGCATTGTAATGGTAAGAATGCACTTTTAAACCGTTACTTTACCACTTTACCGTTAAAACCATTATTACCGCATTAGCACAGACAAGGGAATAGTACTTACATACAGAACTTGCACTCCGACGTTAATTAAAGCACATTTTTTTTGTTTACAGAGAACATAATTCGAACGTTAGGGTTGTCCAGTAAAGGAAAATATACACCAGCATAATTTGACCAATAATTATGACGTTAATGCCTCAATATCAACTCTTATGGTCAATGCCGTGTCACAAATAAGAGACAACCCGTACTGACTTACAACTTCAAGTTGTCGCTGACGTCACGTATTTTTTGCGGTTGTTAGGCGAGAGACATAGGCATTAGGTAAGAGTTAAAAAAAACTTGAAATAAACAATAAATAGGTAACCAATACCTAAACCGTGTTTCGTCTTCAAATTGGCAGAACTTGACTTATTTGAAATGATCACACGGGAAGCAGTCGAAATGACAACCTGCTTCTTTTTGAAGTCGGTTAAAAACGGTAACACATACATAAGCCGCACAGTGATAAGCCCTCACCTCAGGTCTCGGCGTCCCGTCGCTCCTGTCGGCGGGGCGCGGGGTCTCGGGCGTGCGCGCCGCCTTCACCTTGTGACCACAACCCTCATTAGTCCATACGTATAGTCACCATACAGACACATATAGGGCTTCAATAATATCACATAGTAGATAGTATACACTGCGTCACAGGAACAGTACAGTTTATCAAATTGTTTTGCTCGAATTTCATTTTACCGAATAATAATTGACCGTCGACGTCTTTCTTGTTATAATTATGCATCTAATTTATTATTCAGGGGAAAGTTTGTAATGATGGATGTTTGTTTGATTGCATCTATGTTACTCTTACACATAAAAATTTTGAACGGATTTTAATCAAGCTTGACCATATCATTCATCAGAATAACAGATAGGCTATAATAGGAAGACATTGTGTCAATAAAACATTCCTACTTGGATAGGTTCGGTAAGATTATCTATATACTTCGAACAAATGTTATTTCGGCTTTAATTGTAACTAAGTTTTTCGTTACGAGAAAAACAATTGATACAGTGGTGTCAGGCGTAACTTTGGTAAGGTAAAAAAAAAAATTAAACGTCAAATAAGTACATAGTTTGCATAGTTTTTTTATGTGAAATGAAATTCGGCCAAATGGTCAAAAGATGTATATTATCTTTGTGCTATAGGGTGTGGTGAAATGCGGTGCACCTGCTAACAAACGGACGAGGCTCTGGCAAATATAGTCCCCGGAAACGACAATAGGATCGCCACCTCTTACGTGGGGGTCAAAGAACTGGCGCAACAAGCGTCTCTGTCAACCCCTTACAGGATAAAGACGTGATTTGTGTATGCCTGTGTCATGTATTCTATCATTGTTTTTGTCACAATTATGAAATATTTAACGCGATGGGTGTGATGACATTATTGAAACCTTAGTTATGTCTCAGAATGTTATCGGCACAAAATTCACAATACACCTTCACCAAAATAATCACAACCCACATAAAAAAGTATTTAAAAAAAATTAAGATCTTAGGTTCTCAAGTCAACCTCATCTGCAAGTGGGGCACCTGGCGATCAATGGATGAGGCTCCAGCATCCCGCAATAGGCACATCTCCTATTACGTGCGACCAACTAATGGCGAATAGTGGGCGTATAATATGCCTACAGACTTAAAACTTAATTCCCCGATTTCAGTTAAATCATCTAGTCATTCATGACATATCTACGATTCACCTTTTTACAGCGTATGTCCCATATTTGCATCCAAAAGCGCCCGTGTAGTATTATTGCAACATCGACTGCGTAAAAAGGCGAAGAAGTCCATACATTAATGACCATCATTTCATTCAAATTCGATACGCCAGCACCTCATTCAAAACAATAAAAAATCCCCTCAAAAAAATAAATAAATCGCCAAAACTCCTCAAAAGCAAGACAGAAACTACAGGTACCAACAATAGGTACCTGAGATCGCCTGGTCAGACTCCTGCTGGGCGCACTCTCCGGCGTAGGCGGTTCGAAACACTCCACGTCCGAAGTGTCGTCATACGTCAGTTCCGGGAACAGCTCGTCATGGTCATGGTCGTCGATGACGAGCATCACGTCATCGTCCTCCGAGTCCGCACTCACCCTTCCGTTCAGAGCGTCATCTGTGCCGTTGCCGACTGTCACGTCTGACACACCGTTGTGGACACCTTTGCCGTTCAGTTTCTGTTTGGAGGGCTCATCCTTTTTTGTGTCTGGTTTTTCTTTGTCCGACTGGAAATAATAATAATTTACTGTTAGGAACTGAGAATTTATACATACATACACGCGTTAAGAGGCATACAGTCACTAAGTTATTGCACGGAATATTGGAAATGCACTTTGAACCTCAACTTGAGGGGTCACTCTCGATAGTATTGTAACTATGAGAGTGGCCCGCAATCGCTACATGTGGTGACATGTAGCGATTGCGGGCCACTCTCATAGTTACCAGGACTTTCCATCAAGCGTGCACTATGGCGAACCTTATGAAAAAAATGCAGTCATCCCTGTTTGACGGAAGGGACATGCAGATTAATTTGGTTGGCCCCACGTCATTGGTGGCGAGCCTATTATCGCTTACCGGGAACTTTTAGCTTCGCTAAACCTCGTCCGTTGATCGGCAGTTGTACCAATTGCATTTGTACCATTACTATGGCTCCTGGTAGGGCTCCTATCAACACCCTAAGCAATGCAATCATAATTTATGCATTTCCATCAATTTAATATTAAGACTCAATAAAAAGCGATACATAATTCATGACCATTTACTTTGATGATGATAGATATTGAACTAGAAAGAGATATTGAACTAACAAAGCTACTGGCATATTGTGACTGGGATTTAATGTAGGCGTGATTCTATGTAATATGTTTGTAGAGTCTTGTCAGAAACTCACCTTTCCACCTTTATGTTCTTTACTACTACTCTCCTCTTTACTCTTTTCTGCCTGCGTTTCAGCTTTGTCATCCTTCTTTTCATCTTTCTTATCAGATTTCTTTTCAATACTCTTGTCAGATTTTTTATCTGTACTTTTCTCTGGCTTTTCGACTTTCTCTGCGTTTTTGTCTGCTGATTTCTCAGGAGTTTTCTCCACTTTGTCGGTCTTCTCTGCAGCGGCTAGCTTCTCTTTCTCTGCGTTGGCCGCCATTTTCTTTTTCATATCTTTTACTGGACTATTTGTGCTTCTCTGTAAATAAATGTTTTTATTAGAATAAGATTATATCAGATGGGCTCATTTACATTGTATCATAGCTCGGTCCTCTCGCGTTAGGCGACGTAACAACTAAGTTCGTTAACTTGTCCGACAGACCGCACCCCATGCGAGTCGCAATCGCGCACAAAGGTTTCTGTACCAAAACGGCAAAAAAAAATACGTATATTGTATGGGAGCCCCCTTAAACATATTCTGTGCTTTACTATTTTTTGTTATAGAGGCAACAGAAATATATCTAAAATTTTAAATTTCTAAATATCACGGTTCATGAGATACAGCCGGGTGGACGGACAGCGACATCTCAGTAATAGGGTTCCCATTTTACCCTTTGGGTACGGAACCAAAAAAAACAGTTAGCCGCGTATGGGACCTATTGCATGCGTTTTAGAAATCTCTCGCAAGCCGCATGCGAACGATAACGACTAAATAAGCCTTGAGATAGGTTAACGGGTTGACCGACCATGGTTGATGCAATCCAACCGAAACGTCGGGAAACCATAAAATAATGTATTTTTGATAGATTGATTCTTACAATTAAGTCTTAAATATCAGATAAAAGTCAATGTCATTTAACAAAAATAACTTTTTGGAGTACCTTATCTTTATCTTCATGGCTCTTTCTGGACACTTTTTGACTCATATTTACCTGTTAACAAAAAAACAATATAATAATACTAATTTAACAATAAAAACCTTTGTTTGATATTTTAAATGGGTTCTTCTTTTCGTGTCAATGGATAACATTAACTTATAATTTATTAGTGGTCGCCGTCCGCGTGGTAATTTGGATTTTTTACCGTTCCCTTCGCGCCGCGTCATATTTTGAACAATTCACACAAATCTTTAAAAATTGTAGCCTATGTGTTATTATGATGTATAAGCTATATTATTGTAAAGTTTCATTAAAATCCATTCAGTAGTTTTTACGTGAAAGAGTAACAAACATCCATGCATCTATACATACATACATACATACATACTTACATAGTTACATACTCACAAACTTTCGCGTTTATAATATTAGTAGGATATTAAATCTTACAAAAACAACCATACAAAAAACACATTATAATTTCTTTTCATTACGAGTATAAAAATAAATTATATCGCCCTAATCACAATTAATCTCATCGACATCACCATCTGAGCCAATAGTCGGTATTTTAAAAATACAACTCGGATCCGACGCTGGATAAAAAAACAAAATATAATTTTTAACATTACAAAAAAAAAGGTTATCTCAGGTAAGTAAGAGTACACGGAAATTAATAACGCAGGTGTTGATCAGACCTACAGGATGATTCCGCATCACAAGAACCGGTTCCAAGGTTATCGTGAAGTGCTTCTCAAGACTACTCAGTAGTTCCCTCCTAAAGCAAACACAAATAGACGAGAGGTGAATGAACTCGCACATAAGCGCGACTTTTCTGTGTGTGGTACAAGATATTTGACGTTTTATATCGGTTAATGCTCAGATCATCTGTAGATAGAAGTGTCACCCGTATTTTTCGTGGCGAGTTTGTGTTTCACTAGTGGCGCCACATTACATTGAAACACGTCAAAAAACAAGATCTCAGAACAATAACTACAAACAATAATTAGTTCCATTTTTTGCCACACAACAACTTAAACTGGCAACTGTATTGACGTTACCTCATCCTCGACAGTCAAACATTTTCAGACCTGCAGAGTGGTTGTTAGTGGTTCAGACCGGGTATCAGAGCTCTATATATACGTAGAGTAGAGAAAGTTGCCCTGAGGGTTAATGATTTTACCTAGGTGGTAAATATATGTTAGTTAGAAAATTTCAAAAATATTATGTTAATTTAGTCACGTGACGACATCATTGGTTGACTAATCGCAATAGAATCGTAGTATGATAGCTATAGAGTAGTTATAATAGTAGACATCCAGAATGCAGGAAAAAAGGATATAATAAACAAATTAAAAATAAGAGCCGTGCCAAATATTTTACAGGTAAAGGAGATATTATATTGATAACGCTTTAATACTTTGTATTCTTAATACGAAATGAGTGACTGAAATTAAATAGACTTCATAATAAGTACTTATCACCTAGTATTTTCAAATATATCATAAGAATCGTAGGTGCGTATGTGTACCGATAAATTTATTTATCGATTGTTTGTTTTAGGTTACAGGCTGAACGTGAAAATATAATTGTTGATTTTATTACGTACTAGCGTTTTTTAAATATTTTATCTATATAGTTTATTTTATACGTGAATATAAAATAAACTATATAGATAAAACAATGTGAATTTAAGTTCATCTTTCTCATCGTATTTCATTAAAAAAAGTTTTTGCAATGTCGGCTCCACATTCCTTTTATAACCTTAGCGTATGGAATCCGTACTAAGATCCTATTCTGCTTGCTGACTCTCGAGGAATGCGACAACAGCGCTGTACATTGATGCTTTTGTATTAATTATTACGAATTATTTCTATGTCAACCATCAATCCAGATTGTACCTACTTGTTTATTTTATAGATGGTATTTGTAATAATTACCTATATAGTATTCGAGTGCCAAGATTCCGCGTTGTATTTGTACTGAATCCAATATCTATAGTATTTTTGATCTAAGGCAGTAGGCAATAGGTTTGTTCCCAATACGTGGGAACAACAAAACTACTACCAAAGGCAGGTGTTAAATGCACCACTGTCTGCCCTCGGGAATATAGGCATGATTATATATTCATAAAATAGCAGAAGATAAGGAGCATTTTTTCAGTGTTTTAATGCTGTTCGCGCAAGCTGTCAATACTTATGAGACTATTCTTTCATTGCATTCAGTGACAAATGTGTACCCGGCTTTACTCGCACATGACTGACTGTGGAGAAAGGAGAAAAAAAAGGTAATTCGCTATCTCTTATAGATTGGACCACAGTACTATCAATAAAGGTCATCAACACAAGGGCCGTATAACAGTTGTATGAACAGATGGAATCTGAACGTTATGTTGCTATATTTAAACAGTTTATTTTCATTTCTATTCGAAAACTCTTCGGTTGAAGATTATATGGAGTTATGTAATGAGACAGGTGCAAGAATGCGAAGAGCGCAGCGTGATCGTGACCTTTGAGATATCGTATCGTAAACAGCACATGAATACATAAACAAAACAGAGCAAAAGCTGTGTGGTAAATAGTCGAGTGAGTTTTAGAATTACGATTCTGGGCATCCAATTCTGGGAGAATTTTTGTTACTCAATCACGTACAAATTGTTTAAGCTTTTCTAAGCTTTTCTGCGATATTATTGGTTGACTAGGGCAATCGACTGAATACATCTTTACCATGATCTAACAACTGTTGTAGCAGTTTGTCTTTAATTGGTGCAGGTATAACTCTTGGTCTCGTAATTAAGGTCCGTCGTGGAATGCTTACTCCTAGAATAAACTAATGCTGCTTTGGCAGAGTGTATTGTCCGTCCGAGTGAGCTATCCTCGATAAATGGGCAAGACATGAATAATTTTCAACCCAGTTACGACGGCCTATTGTTTCACTGATCAGATGGCACCCTGATAAGCCGGCAGACACGGAACGGTTGAACCGATGAAGCCTGTGGTTGCCTGTCAGATCCGTCAGGAGTCAGTAACGCCAACGACGCGGCGCGACGGTGCCTGTCGCGGCCTGGACGGGTGCGTGATACGTGATAGCACGGACCATGGGAACCCTGCTTAAGATACGTTCCTGAGCGAGTTCAACCAAACTCGACACTCGTCGGTTTCATTACATTGCCAATAGATTCTACCTAATGACTAGAAAGTTCGTTCTAACTAGTAATCATAACCCAATCCCTTCTTTAACCATTACGTTGAAATATTAAATTACAAAGAAAGTAATAACTAAGTCTGTTGAAGCTTCAGATAAACTTTCTCAAAGTTAGAACCGGTAACCGTACTATTTAATAGCGGGAACCAACATTTCTGGAAAGCGGAATGTGTTTATTCATGTACTAATCAATCATAAGCTTGCTCAATAAAAAAATAACGAACTTACTGGAGTAACCAAATCCAACATTAACGAAAACATAATTAACTTTATTAGAACTGATTAGACAACATCCACTTCACTACACTCCACGCAGTAACAAAATGAAACTGATACAAAAATGTTACATGAGAATGAAAAGCCTCAATTTGGTTATTTTAAACATGAACGAAAGTGGTTCCGTCTCTTTTCTACTAGACCAAAACCAAACGCGTTATCGGAAATTCTTTCATTCGATAAATTGTTTATCTGCTCTAGTGACTCAAACACACTACTTAAAAAATTCCCTTTTGTTGCACTGTTCTGTTTTTAAACAGGTGGCTTTTTTTCACTTGTAAACAAAGATTGCATTGAACAGATTAGACTGGTGGGTAAAGGTATAGAACACCGTTGGTTTAAAACAGCCGATTTAAACCGTGGAGTGAGTTCAATCATTCCAGCACACTACTCATGTGAGCCCACTTCTGATGACAAGATGATGACAATTGAAATAGCTGGAGGGGTTAACTCGTATTAGTAAAAGTTAGTAGTCTTAAAAAAAAAGTTTGAAACTTCTACGTTGTCAATGAGGCAAACGTCTACTTTAAAGTCGTAATCGATTGAAAAAGCATGATGAAATATTTGATTATCTGTTTGCATGTAATAGGTGGGCTTTTTCCCAACTCAGTTGGGGTCAGCTTTTCAGTCTAGCTGCGTATTATTTCACTAATATGCAGGTAAATTATTCCCATGTGACATAGTCTAACTAAACCCACCTGCTGGCTGAATGCACCATGTACTCATTGATCAGATGGGAACTCCTAAGGTCGGACAGACCGAACGAAGAAGATATAAGCAATCTGAAGGTGGAACAGACAATAAGATTTATAAGGACACGTGTAGGTTCGACGGGGGCCGTGAGAGAGCTGGATCAACCACACTCTCCCCAAGGGGAGAACTGGGGAAATGCACGAAATGGCCCGCAAACGTCGCGGGTGGATCGTCCATTCGGCTGCCGGGCGGCGTCCCCGTTGGAAATAATAATAGTCTAAACCCAACAATGTGTTCCCGCGGGAATTGGCAACGAGAAAACTAAATCATGCGAGCGAAGCCGCGGTTATCACATAGCCTTTAAGAAATTTCAAGGTTTTCTAGCATGTGATAGTATAAACGGCTTTTTTATACGACTTGGGAAATAAATATGATTATGTGGTAAAGTAAATCATTCATCACGAGAATTATCAGTGGAAACTAAGAAATTGACCGTAATGTCTGTAATATGGTTCATAAGTGAAGGGGTTATAGAACAAAACAGGAGGGGCTTTATATTCTCTACTTTAAGTGCTCTCCTAATTAACAAGTTATATGACTGACATGCTCTTAGAATTTGGGCAGCTGCCATAAAGGTAAATGTACTCCTTGATCGACGAGTACTTTGGAGTAAATTTAGAAGGGTCAAATAGATCATGCACAGCGCTATTTCTAAGACAAACACAATCACATCGTAGAATCTCGACTTTTTAAAAGACACGTTCGTCATTCTGGTCGGTCCCACGTTTCGGAGCGAAGCTTATTATTTTACAGCACTTTGGACATTTTTGCCAGAGTTTATCAGCAAATGCACTGGCACGCAGTGTGCAATGTGAGGAGGACTTTGGCCCCAAACATCTTGATAGAGCCCCTTAGCATTTTCCTAAGAACATAGCTGTCTTTTCGTTATTTTCTCGTTTCTCGTTATCCTGGTGGCGTGAAGATATTAACGCGCTGTAAAAAAATACGTCCGTGAACGCTCTTACACGAAATATGAGCGCTTTTAACATTAGATTATCAAACGCAATCTTTCTGATTAACACCAGTGTCATTTGATCTTCGGAATTCTTGGATGGACTATGCGGTAAAGAGTTCATATTACGCGATTGCTAGCTTGTTGTTTAACTTCAATAAACCCGTAAGGGCATCTAGTGACAAGTTCACAAAGCTAAATAGATATGAAAAGGTCGTTTGGCACATACAGTTGTTATTAATTTCACACGTAGATAGAATATTTTCTAGATTAATACCAATATAATAAAGCTGATGTTTTTATTTGTTTAACGTAGCTCAGGTTTAAAATTAAAATTCCTTGTGGTTATCGTACCACGCTTTGACCAAGAAGAGCGGTCCATCGAAGAAAAATTTGCAAAAACGGTTCAGCGAACGCAGTCACGGGCTTATCCCCGCTAGTAATTTTCTTCTACTATTATCCCGGTAATATGCTCCTAACCCAACTTATCGGCAAAAAATATTGGGTGGGTTATTGGATATTATACAAAGATATCTTCATTCATGGATATTTTCCTTGAAAGTCATTGGAGTAGTGTGTTTACAAGCTGAGTAAGGAGTATTTACATAATATGCAACAACTTTGTCGCTGTGTACTCGTATGATAATGATAATGGCCACATTTTTCATACACTAGAAAGATTCTTGGAAATCTAGCTAGATTGTAAAAGATCATCCTGAATTGGATGATAATTACCATAGGTATTTATAAATAGCGAACTAAACTTCTAATGTGCTTTGTCATCAAATGATCAGTTCTCTATGTAGTCCCATATAACCTTAATTATATTAATTTAAAAACATTTAAGTATTAAGTCACTGAACTACATATATTAAATCAAAGGAAGTTGAGTACGGTCATTCACTTAGTTTTTTAAAATACATGAGAGTATTAGACATTATCTATAATTCGTTTCAACGGTAAAAGAAATTACGAGTGAGGTATATAATACATTATACACGTTAAAGGTGTAACAATTTTTTTCAAAAGACTCCTACTAATATCGTATTTAATAATAAATTGAGTGAGTCAAAACTTTTGTTAAACTGCAAAATACCGACAATGCTGTTTCAACTTCTCGCTAAATGAGAAAGGGTTCTCCTTATTTAGAAGTTAACACGGAACACGTGCAACTGATTCCGTATATAGGATAACACATGGGCGTACCTGCCCATGGCACAGGATAAACGCAAGAAACTTTAATATGTGTACTCTAAACCCCATGGCATACCTACCGGATGCAAGCAAGCCGACCAGTACCGCGGAAGCACTACGCTCTCCGACAATGGAAGGCAAAACGGATTTTTCCCCAACTTCCGTGCGAAGTGGCGTGCGTTGTAGAAGGTCGTGATAATTGCGACAAAACTTAGATCGCGGCACTCGCTGATAGGAGATAAAGGGGATATCAGGGTTGCTCGACCGCCGCAGGCTTATAATGTCAGGTCTGCGCGTTAAACCGCTCACGAAGCAGTCTATTTAGCCACCAAAAGCAATGACTCTTCTGTTTTGACGTAAAGGCTGTAGTAGTAGTTGTAGTAATGGAAGGTGAGGACTATGTCCGCTCAGCTATTTCTCGCTTTAACCTTTCGCAGTGGAAGGTGGGCATAATGATGTACAAAAACATGAAATATAAAACGAAGGTCGGAGTGGTCAGAGCCTACTTGTTATACTTGTACAAAAAAGCCAAACCCTGAATGTAACAAAAACTGTCTGGACACGGTAGTACGCGCCAGTGAGTGCTACACTTCGATGGTTTTGACACGAAGGGATCGTATTAGTGAGACTGCACACATTACATAAAAAATCGCGTCCTTTCCCCCGGAAACGGCGTTTTAAGCATGAGTTATACTAGCCGGTGCGCGGGGCGTTCCGTTTACGTGTGGCTCTCATTTGAAATGCGACAGTGTAAGTTAGAAATTCGCTTATTTGTATATTCCTGTACTTAATTAATAAATAATAATAATAAGTGCCAGAACTATGTCCGTCCGGGCACAGGCGACACACGTCTATACAACTCCGCTTTGATTGCACCACGACCCATGCAGGGCCCGGTTTCGTACAAATAATGTCGCCTACAATTCGCCAGTCACTTCGTGCCACTTTATAAAAGGCCCTTTAAATCATTTTTCAGAGCCTCATCCGTTTGTCAGCAGGTGCGCCGCGTGCAGGCGAGGATTAATTGGAGATGTAGTTAGTGCAACTTTTAGATCTACATTTTTTTGTATAATAATAAGCAAAGGTTAAAACCAACAAAGAACATCTTTCTTTTTTGAAAAGTGCGCACATTTTCAAATAAACAATCATAATCGTATTTCTTTTGAAAGCCGGATCGGATTCGTAGGACGTCAGCGTATGAACAGTCACTCTTAGCAGACGTTTTAGGTACTTGGGGCCTACAGAGCTGAACTAATGTGGTTAATAAAGAGATTAGGTGATGTACCAATAAGTAGGTTACGTATATCTATTGGTAGATAATTATTTCCTGTTACGACTGACGTTAAAAATACTTAGATGTGTTGTACATATATTTGAGGAAAACTAATACAATAATTATTTCTAGTGGTCGCCCCCATTGTTCGGACGGTAGACCACGCGAATATTAAAAGTATTATATATATGTTACGGCTAATACCCGAAGTGCGGCTGCACCTAGTTTTAGCCGGTTAGAACTAGGTGTAGCCACTTACTCTTGGTTAAACCTAGTATGGGTAGGTTAGGTTAGGTTAAAACTGTGACCACCTACGCACGAGCCGAGCGAGCGAAGCGAGCGGTACCGCGGCAGCGGCCGGCGAGTACCAGCGACTTGCATTAATAAAAAAAAGAGATTTCTCCCAGGTGAAAGTGACAACTGGACCTAGTTGTAGCCGGCATGATGAAGGCTAGACCTAGTTTTACCCGAAAACAATCGGCTCGTACTAGGTTTAACCAAGAGTAAGTGGCTACACCTAGTTCTAACCGGCTAAAACTAGGTGCAGCCGCACTTCGGGTATTAGCCGTAACATATATACTACTGGGGATGATAAGACATGCTCTTAGATTTTGGGCAGTACTAGTGGTCGCCCATTGTTTGAACGGTAGACCACGCGAATATTAAAAGTATTAATACTAATGGGGATGATATTAAAAAGGTTTCCGACGGAGGACCCGTGGAGGAGTGAACGATATAATCCAATCAAAACACCGGGTACAAGGTATCGTACCTACGCGCAAACCATTGGACAGACTTGGCACATTTGATAGCCAGCAAGCCAAACGGTGTAAACCGTAGGCTCGAATTCAGGAGCCAGCAAGCATAACCGCAGGCACCAGCTTTAGAGGGAATAATGTATTATTAATTATTGATCTAAACGCGAATAGTAAGCAGAAGCTCCTACAACATACCTCGAATAGTAGTCTACACAGATTATACGCGAAATATTTCGGTGAAATCCCAAAACTTATACAATATGAGTACGCACGTAATGCAAATATCTACGAGAGGCGAGAGGGCGTTTGTACAATAGATTTAGGTACTGCCGGATAAATTGAAATATGTCAATTTTTGTAACGAAGTTCTCTAACGCGAACGATTTAGTAGAAATCGTCACGTTACGCTTATAACTTCATAACAAGTTCAAATTTTCAGATGCTGTAGGTATTTGGTTGGCTCTTTAACAAAAAATACTAAAAACAGAATAAAATAGGGGGCTTCAAAAATCCAGTTTTATTTTTGCCGTTTTGGTACGGAACCCAATGTGCGCGAGTCCGACTCGCACTTGGCTGGTTTTTCATTTTTAACATGAGATAAAACTTAACATCAACTGATAAGGGCTAAGATAAGACTTGTTGAGAGACAGGTACTTAAATGTTTTTGAGAAATATTTTAACTTTTTTTATATTGTAAAACATGGGTAATGGGTAGGGGAAGAGATAGGGAAAAGGGGCACAAAGAAATAGAAGAAAAGGCCTTTGAAGCCCTCACCTTCACCTATCGCCCCTCCTATTCTACTGTTTTTTTTAAACACAAATACATTATACTAGCATTTCCATTAACGCCTCCAGCTAAGCTAAATTTCTTCGTTTTAAGAGTGGGTTTACATCAGTAGTGTGGTAACCTGGGATGGAACTCACATTGTCAGAATACCAGCCCAACTCCTTAAACCACCATGCTATAACAATATACCACAATATTTTTATAACATTCAAACTACTGAAAATATGACTCGGGGTTGGTATTGAGTATCTAAATATGGATTATGCATAATTTTAAATTACAAATCTATTGTAATCTTAAAAAGCTGAGTGTTTGGTTTAACCACTAATCTTGAGAAGTAATAGTTTTTATTGCAAAATACGGGAACTGCCAATAGCAGAGATTATTATAATTTATTATTTAACGGGGACGCAGCGGCAGCATCCACCCACAACATATGCGGGCCATTTCGTCAATTTGTCCAGTTCTCCCCTTGGGGAGAGTGTGGTTGATCCATTTCTCTTACAGCTCCCCCACGAACCTTCCCATGTCCTTTTAAATCGTATCATCTGTTCCACCATCAGATTGCTTATGTTTTCCTCGCTCAGTCTGTCCAACCCCAGGAGTTCCCATCTGATTAATGAGTTCATGGGACATTCAGCCAGCAGGATAGCAATAGCAGAGATGAAAGTGTTGATAAAAAAATATAACTTATCTACATGACAAAAATAGGTCACTGTATACATATACAAAGAAGAAGCCAAAGAAGTATGCTAGGATTCTAGTGGAATTCTATAGACTCTGCCTACCCCAATGCGAAGGAGGTGTGGCTGTATGTATCTATAGAAAAGCAATTTTAATTTATCTAATTCCATTCAGTAGTTTGTACATTAATAGGTTTTAATTTCTACAATGTTTTGTAAATAAGGAAAAAATATTAAATTATTTATTCAGTTATTTCCTTCTGTTCATATTGCCATTGTGATTCCTACTTATAATGCAATATATTCAGTCCTTGCTTGTTGAATTTTAATACAAAGAATACAGATCTCAGAATCAGATAAATCAAAGAATCAGATCGTCTTCTTATTCAAGACAATAATTTTTGTTATGCTTTCAATGGTTTGACTAATTTAATAGTAGATATAATTTTTTTAGATATGTCAACGAAATTCCCGGCAAGTAGGGTGTATAATGCACCTCTGCCTACCCCTTCAGGGATAGGTATAAGCCGGATGATATGTGTGTATGTATCTATCAACTAATCCAGATAGGCACCGGCATTGGAAGTTAAACTTTAATATTTGTTTACTATGAACATGATAAGATTGAAGTAGTATTCTATTTGTGTGTAAAAAACTAATATAGGTATATAACGTGCAAAATACCCACGAAAACTAGTTTGGCTACAAATACATAGCGAATATAAATAGTCTAAGGCCAGAAATGTATAAAAAAAGTACCTCAATGAAAAAAGTATTAGTAGGATTACTTCCTTGTACAGGCAGTATTAGGTGTAGGAGCTACTACGAACGTGATAAAACAACAAAAGCGTTGACCACGCACAGTGGACTGTTCATTTATTCTGGTATGAATTTAATTATGTTATCCATCAAACGCCGGAGCGTGTGCTGACTCTAACCTAACCGGCAAGATGATTACAAAATCGTACGATATATTCTGTTAGCTTGAAGATTCATTAGTTTATCATAACGAGAATAGATATGAAATAATATAGGTAATCAAAAAAGCGCTATAGAAACATTAAAATGATGGCGGGCGACATAATGGCGCGATAGTATTATTTCAACAAAACGTATTAAAAGTATAGGGAAACTTACGGTTCAATATGTAAATAATCCACACACACTTTACAGTTGCACTGAACTTGAAAATCACAACAGTTGAGTGTTTTTAACGATCAAATAAAACAGAAACAGAAATTCGTCATGAAAGCGTCGTTATCACACATCGGTTTCCGAAACAGTACTAATGTTGCCAGTTAAATAAGTTAAATACTAAATTGTCAACAATAATGGGTCTCAAAGTCTCAATACATATGGCATGTATTATTGCAGGATAAATATTATCAAGGTGTACACGATATCAAGGTATTCTTGTATCTGTTAAATATTCATTTAAAATAATTTATTTAATCATATTTTATAATGCATTTTCATCAAAATTTTAACTATGGTGTACACTGGCAGCACTGATTCGTTTTCCAAGCGTAGTTATTCTCAAAAATTCTCAAAAAAAAAAAACCAAGCGTAGTTTGGCACAAAGGCCTTTGAAGCCATGCCAAAAATTCTCAAAAAAAAATCCAAGCGTAGTTTGGCACAAAGGCCTTTGAAGCCATGAAAAAAATTCTCTCTCAAGTGTAGTTAACTTACCATGTTTTATGGCAAAAATATAATTATGCGTCGCAAATAGAAGAAAGTTCTAATTCTTATAAACTTCATTTTTTACATAAATTATTATGAGTTTTATAAAACAGATTTCATTTTTATAAGACACACACTCCCGCATAATTTTTCCAAAGCCAAAAAAGGATAGGCAGAGGTAGAATACTTACTTATGTACTTATTTCAATGTCAAAACAATGGTAAGTAAAATGTTTTAAGAAAAAACTTTCCAAATTATATAATAGCATTAATTTTTCGCAGAATCAAAAAGACAACAAAACGTCGACAATTGTTTCGCCTCTAAACGAGGCATTATCAAGACTGTCTCAGAGAGAACAGCAAAATTCGTGGATGGAACGTGTTTGCTTATAAGTAAACGCGTGCAAATTTCATTATCGCGATGTAGGATTCTTTACAATAACTAATGTGGGTAGAAACCTCAGATCATGCTAACTAAGTTAACATGTTAACTAACTAAGTTCCAAAAATAGGTATTCACCAATACTTGACCTTATCTGTTGTGATGTTTGTGGAAAAATAAGCTGGGATATTTAAAATACAATGATGCAACATTTAATATTCCTGTCAATGTCAAAACAAATTGTCAATCAAAAATAAATAACCCAAAATTTTGTTAACCATGTGCTTTATTTTTGTCCACACGGGTTTCTTTACTGAAATTACGTATTTATTATAAAAGTACTGTGATGGAGTACGTAGTGGGTAGTGTAGCAGCTTTAGTAACTGGTAACGTAACACCAAGTAGGCCAAGAGCGCTGAAAAGAGCCTTAACGCCTACAAAACATCAGCAGTCGCCGAATGTGACTCCTAAAAGTGAGTTTATTGACGATAGATCAATATTTCTTTCCCCAAGCATGCAGAAAAAGAAGGCTATAATCAAGAAATCACCGAAACGTATATTTCAGAACCCTGATCTAGAGACTACAGAGGATGGTGATGGTAATTTAAATCTATTAAGTCCCAAAGCGGATAAAGTTAAAAAACATTTAAAAAATGAACTAGGAATAGATGTCAGCTGTGATACCAGTCTTAAATGTTCTCCATCTTCGAAAAATAAAATTGTAAATAATAAAGATTTAAATGAAAGTGCCAACATAGCATTTGATCAGCATTCTAATGAAAACACACCTAAGAAGAAAAAAAGGAAAAGCATTTCTGTAACAGAGCTTGTACAGTCACCTTCTACTCAAATACCAGAGAGTGCGGATGTAGAAAATGGTACAAGTGTTGGTAAATCTCCGAAAAAGAAGAAAAATATACAGAAATTATTGGACAATTCTGATTATAACAAGGAAAATTCTGTAGATATTGAAAATCAAACTAAGTCCTCTCACAATGGAGACAATATCACAGAACAGAAAAAACTAACTAAGCCACAAAGTGTTGAAATCAGTAAACAGGGAACAAGGGACAATCCGAATAAAAAAAAGAAAAATAAAAAACGTAAGAAAAAACCTAAACAACAGTCTAATGAAGAATCAACAGACAATATTGATGAGAATACTATTGTTAAAAGTAATGATGACAATCGAAATAATATTAAAAAAAAGAAAAATAAGAAACGTAAGAAATCTAAATCACAACAGATTAAACCGGTAACAACAGAAGCATCACCAGACTCTGATGAGGAATGTATGGTTAAACCCAAAAAATCAAAACATATTGTAAATCCTAATGCTGTTACTAATAAAGACACAGATTCAGAACATGAATCAGATGATGAAATACAATCGGAAAATGAAGAAATTAATAAAGAAGTATTTGCATCAGAACCTGCAGCTAGCGAAAGCTCAGAAGAAGAGGATCAAGAAGAAACAAACAAGCAAAAAGAAGAGAAGACAGGAGGTAAAGAGAAACAAGAGATAAATGTAGACGAAGAGATTAAGAGAACGTTATTTGTAGGAAATGTTCCATTTAGCAGTAAGTGTAAAAAGGAAATTAAGAAGATATTTAATAAACATGGGCAGATTGATACTATTAGGTGAGTTCATACTGCATTAATTGTTGATATCACATACAATGAGATTCGTTTCCTCAAAGATTGCTGAATCGATATAAAAGGTGGTGAATCTATTTTCTAGTCTCGCCTTTGTGTTTCATAAAGTGAATATTTTAGTTTTCTTGAAAAATAAACTAGTTGGCAGTATAGGGCCACTAGCACCGCACCTTAACAACTTGACTGGCGTGGCATGCAGTCCAATGTGAAATCGAAAGTAGACAACCTTCCTCGTCATTCTATCTATTAAAAAACCTGTTGCATAATTTTATAAATCTAACTATACATGGGGACAGACAGACTTCGGTGTGTACTATGTTTAGATGTTTTTGGTAGGTAGTCAAAAGCTTGTATTTAAAGCTTGTATTTGTTGTGCATGTAAATTTTTGGCTTAAGAGCGTGTACGCCGTCTATGCTCAATTTACTCAAAAACAATACTTTTCAAACCTGTAAATATCGTGAACTACTTATCTTACAAAAATGTTAATTACTAATAACTTTAGGAAATTTTATAGTCTCAATAGTTAGTAGAGAAAATATTTCGATTAATACAGTATTTGTGCATTCTATTAAGATAACCTAACGGAGGTTTTCTCAATTACCCTTTCAGCATCAATTTCGAAGCTGCAAATATATGAAACCACTGAAAAAATTAATTAACAAAAAATATTAACCAATCGATAAGATCCTTAGGAAAATAGTTAGTTGAAAAGATTTTATGATTTAGGTATATTATTACAAGAAATTAAAATTCAAACAATGTGAAATATTATGAAATTTAAAAGGTTTTTTCACCGATATATCTTATTAAATTCAATATAATAATAGTTCAACTTAAAAGATCAATATCTTTTTTAAAATACCTAATTTGAATTTTTAATAAATTTATTACTATTAATTTTCTATAAATTTTTGAAAACTATTGAAAACGTAGCGCGTCAATCTATTCAAATCAGTTCGCCGCGTGGCTTTCTAGAGTGAGGATGTGTCGCTCGGCGCTCTGATTGACCTGTGTTAACCTTTGCCGTGCGTATAAGGATAGCAGACATTTATAGCGTCCTCGACAAATCTTGGTACTTTGGTAAGTAAAATATTATAAGATTTTTTTTTATGGCAGACAATATTTTTAGTCACAACAAATTATATTTCAACTGCAATGGGAAATAAAACCAAGTTATTTTTAGCGAAGAAACGAAAACGAAAAAATAATACAAATTTGGAAAGCCAAGAGCTAAAAGGTATATATGATATATATGCTATACTAGCTTCAACCCTCGGCTTCGCCAAATTAAAATATACACTTTTGCATCCTTATATTAATATGGTGTTTTATCTGGATCCTAATAACGCTAAGAGCAAATGTCTTTGAGATGCATGAAAACATATATACTAATAAGTGACTTAGCTTGTAGTGTTTAGTGGTACTTTTTACTATTAGTCTACTTGAGCCAGGTTTTATATCAGAAAGGCCCGTTAACCATGGCAATTTCAATTGTATTTCAATGCCATAGATTTACACGATTAACATACTATACAATTTTATTTAAAAACGTTGATATTATTTTATCCTAAGTCTGTTTCGTTTTCATAATTTTTTTATTTTATTACTGCATGATACTAACGCTTGTTTTAAAATAACAAGGTTTGTGTGCTTATTGGTTTATGGTTTCACTACAGGCAATGTAAAAGAAACTCAAGTGATGAAGGAATAACGGGAACAGTTGAGTATGACCATGCAAAATGTCATGACGAAGGAGCACCATGAAAGTCCAGGTCGATGCCGTGTAGTTCTCAGACTACGACATATTAATTGAATTTATAAAGATGTTATTTCCTTCTTTTCTTTTGTTTTATTTCTCGCTACACTAAATTCCCCCTTCGGGGCCTTATGACCGAGGTGCTGAAATGACCATGGTGCTGAAATGACCATGGTGCTAAAATGACCAATATCATAATGACCAATTGTACAATCGTCCATGATACCATACTAAAATGGCCATAGTGCTTAAAGTCAAAAGTGCTAAAATGTAATAATAAAAAATTGTTGTCTTAAAATATTTATTTAGCTCTAATTTAACTTACATCCTACTAATATTATAAACGCGAAAGTTTGTGAGTATATGGATGGATGGATGTTTGTTACTCTTTCACGTAAAAACTACTGAATGGATTTTAATGAAACTTTACAATGATATAGCTTATACATCAGAATAACACATAGGCTTCAATTTATAAAGATATTGTGTGAATTGTTCAAAATAAAAATTAGGTATGTCATTATTGATTCTCAAATGGTCATACCTATTGACAAGAAATAATTACAAGTGGCCATAATAAGATTATTGTTTAAAAGAGATTTTAATGGAATACATACTAATGAGTTTGTAATGCATAGGCCCTCATAATTCTAAATAATGAAGGATTTAGGTATATATATATGTGCTAAATAAGGCTATGATGAATTATCTTTATCTATATAAAAGCGAACAATTAAGATTTAAAAAAATCTGTCACTATTATCTCGAAAGTACGCAGAAATTATTAATAAGTTTCTTCTAGACTCAGAATTATTAACTTAATAATAATGGTCTCATTTCAGCACCATGGCACCATGGTCATTTCAGCACCATGGTCATATCAGCACCATGGTCATTTCAGTACCATGGTCATTTCAGCACCATAGTCATTTGAGCACCATGGTCATTTCAGCACTATGGTAATTTCAGCACCATGGTCATTTGAGCACCTCGGTCATAACGCCCGGAAAGGTAAATTCCACTCCCTTGTTTGACCGAAAGGAATTGGCAAATGTTCACTTCCCAAAAAAAAATTCGCATAATTTAATTTGCCAAATTATTACTTACCAAAAAATCTATTCACAAAAACTTTTAACGCAAACCTAAGGTTTTGAAAATTAACTTTTAAACTATAACTTGTTTAAAACAATGGTAAGTAAAAATTTTTTAAGAAAAAACTTTTTAGCATTAATTAATAGCATTAATTTTTCGCAGAATCAAAAGGACAACAAAACGTCGACAATTGTTTCGCCTCTAAACGAGGCATTATCAAGACTGTCTCAGAGAGAACAGCCGCTGTTATCTCGGAGACAGTCTTGATAATGCCTCGAAATATTAATGCTATTAATTAATGCTAAAAAGTTTTTTCTTAAAAAAATTTTACTTACCATTGTTTTGTCATGGATTTTCGCCAAGTAACGCCTGTTTCTATCCAATATTTTATAACTTGTTTATCAACTAGTACTTTTAAACTTTTTTATTTAATCAAATATTTCAGTTGGAATAACTGTTTTTACGCAAAATCAAATAAGCCAAATATTTAGTATAGTCAGTTTTCAATTCTCCCTTTCCTATTCAGTCAAATGCTTCAATGACAAAAATGTGTTAAAGAAAAAAATAACCAAATCTAAATAGTTCAGTTCCGGGTAACCTACTAAAAACAATCTTTTTTTCTATTAATGCAAGTTGTTTCTGGCGTAGGAGGTCACAGTTTTAACCTAACCTAACCTACCCATTTTGTTTACGTTCCATATTTTTTGTCTTAACAAATCATTTCACCATAAGTTTATTGTCTGAAGATAGTTTACTGCAATAAATCATTTGAAGACCAAATGCCCTAATGACATTATACTTGGTAGGTAATATTTTGCCAAGTAAAAATTTGACCAAATAAAAATATGCGTGCTAAAATCATTCGAAATATTGCAATGGTATAAAAAAAGGTTGCTAAAATTTGTTTGGGTAATGAAATTTTGTCAAAATCTTTTCGACAAAACGGCAGGTACCCGTAAAATAAACTACTAAGTTTTAATTGAAAACCAAGAACAATCATAAATTTATGATTTTTTTTTTCAAACTAACTACAATGGAACTATAGTGTTCACTTGAATGGATCAAGATATATTAGTTTGATTATAGCACGCCAGCGCTTCACACACAGTTACACTCGTGTCGCGCTTCTTCTGTGTGGGTTTGAATTACCTAAACTTAACATCGCGCTGTAGGCGTACACGCTCTTAAAAGTTGTGAATAAAAAATAAATTTTTTGCAGAATCCGCACCGTACCAGTGAAAGATGGAAGGTACACACCAAAACTTGCAGTCATTAAGAACGAGTTACATCCAGACAGGGCGACTGTTAATGTGTATATCAAATATGCAGATGAAGCATCCGTGGATAAGGTATTTCTTCATACACACCAAGATCCTATGGTCCCAAATCAACCTCAACTGCTAGTGGTGCACCTGCCGATGGGGTTGGTTTCCCAGTGACAGACCCAACCACAATTTTAATATTTAGACAACTCATGGCATTATCGAAATTCTGTAGTGACAGGATGAGCCGATTTTGAAATAATTTTTTAATTGAAAGCTGCTTGTGGTCCCATTTCCATTTGACCCATTCCGGTAATTTGACGTCGGTTTTTGGGTCAATGTTTGACGTAACTACTAGCGGACGCTCGCGGCTTCGCTACCTGGACAAATTAGTACAACGCTATCCATTGGTGATAACCATATCAAATCCGTTGCGCAGGTTTAAAGATCTAAGCATACATAGGGACGGACAGGCTTAGTGTTATACAATGTCATATTATATGATCTTAATTTGTTCCAACCCACAGGCTCTTGTAGAAAACAACACAGTTCTAAACGAGCACCATCTCCGTGTCTCCCGGAGTGTTCAAACTGGGAAGGAACATGATCCTAAATGTTCCATATTCCTCGGTAACCTGCCGTTTGCTATGGAAGATGAAGCATTGAGACAAAAGTTTGAAAGCTGCGGTGAAATCGAATCAGTACGGATCATTAGAGATAAGAAGACTAACGCTGGGAAAGGTATGGAGATTTTAAAGTTATTATAACACTAACTTTTTTCGTTCCTAATTCCCATGGGAACACATTACCGGGATAAAAGTAGCCTATAGCACTCAGGGATAATGTAGCTACTATATTAGTTAAAGAATTTTCAAAATCGGTTCAGTAGTTACAGTAGTAGTACAGTGGCCCTACCAGGCAAAGTCCCGTTATACGTAGGTCACACTATAAGTTTTGTGTAACTTAAAAAAACAACATGTTAAAACCAAAATATTATGTTTTGCTATTGCAAAATACTCAAAATACTCTCCTTTACATTTTAAACATTTTTTCATGCGATCGAACCATTTTTTAAAACAGGAGGACCACAGATAGGTAGGCATGTTTTCTACGTGCTGATTGAACGCTATCACTGCCTCTTCGGAGTTGGTAAAAGTGAAACCTCTCATCAAATCTTTGATTTTGGGGAAAATACAGAAATCACAGGGTGCTAGGTATGCGCAGGATGGGTGACGAGTTGTATACTTTTTCGGAAGCTAAAAATGACTTTGTTTTGTTGGCCGTGTGTGAAGAAACGTTGTCATGATGTAGGAGAACGCGGCTTTTGGGTCGTCTAACGCGAACTTTTTCTATCACCCTGGGTAAACAAATGGTAGTATACCACTCGGCATTAACACTCTTTTGATCTTCAAGTGTAATTGTATAGATGGGACCCGTAGCTGAGAAAAAAACGCAATCATTTTTTTACCAACGTTTCTCGCCTGCCTCACTTTTGTTGGCTTGTTCTCATTTTCAAATACAAATACAAGATTGCTGTTTTTTTTCGGGTTCAAAACAATAAATCCACGTGTCGTCTCCGGGGACAATGTCATAAACAGCATTAGAATGTCCGTGGTCGTACTTTAGTAGCATCTGTGAGCACCATTCCACGCGAGCCCGCTTCTGCTCCGCTGTCAGTTCATGAGGGATCCAACGACAACAAAGTTTCCGAACTTTCAATTCTTCGTGTAAAATTTTCTGGATTTAACTCATACCAATCCCCAATAGTCCTCGAATTGTCTCATAGGTAATCCGCGGGTTTTCTTCAATTAACCGCTTAACAGTAGTCAAATTATTTTCGTTGACGGCAGTTGAGGGCCGCCCTTCACGAAATTCGTCATGTAAAGAAACTCGACCTCTCTCAAATTCAGCAAACCATCGCCTCACGGTGCTCAAACAAGGTGCTTCTCTCCCAAAAGCATTTTGAAGACGAGCGGCATAGTCTTGCGGAGAGAGAGAATTTTTAAAATCATAAAAAATCATCGGTCGAAAATCTTTTCGACTTAATTCCATTTTCGTTGCATACGTAGAACTTTGATGTGTGATAAAAAACAATTGACAAATGATTTCCCGCCAATTGTTTTTTTTTTATTACCAAGAAGGTTGCAACGTTTAAAAAAATATAACATTCTAAATTCAAATAGATCCGATTAGCTAGAAGTGCAAAACTTTTAGTGTGCCCCATGTACAATAGCAAGATGAGACAATTTTGCTCTGTCTGTTTGTTTTGACTAATCAGTGAAAGTGCTGGACCAATTTTAATAGGATATAGCTGTTGTTATAAAGAGTCATTTTATAATTTTTGGCTAGTTATGAATAGATAAACATTACATTTAATTCTTGTATTGTTAACAGGCTTTGGGTACGTTAATTTTGCTTCAAAAGACGGCGTCGAACTTGCATTAGCATTGACAGAAGAAGACCTAACGATCAAGAATAGAATAATTCGCGTCAAACGTTGTACACAAGCCACAAACAAGCAAAAACAATCGACACCTATCAACCAGAGACAGAATTCGACCAATCAGAGAGCTCAGAATGACCGTAGACAGGGTTCAACCAATCAGAGAGGTCCAAATGACCGTAAACAGGGTTCAACGAATCAGGGAGTTAATAGCCATAGACAATCGGGTAATCCGAAAGGAAAGGGACAGAAATATGGGCCTAAAGATGATTTAGGGCGAGATGGAGCACACAGACGAATAATGAAGAGAAAAAGTCAGGTATTTATAAATAAATAAATATTTTTACACAATGTTAATAAGCCCGAATTAAGCTAATAAGCTTGTGCTATGGGATCTAGACGACTGATAAACATACTTATTTCTAAATACATACATATTATACATAGAACACACCCAAACTCCGAAACAAACATTAGTGGATCACACAAATATTTGATTCAACCCGGAATGGAACCTGGCACCTCAGGGATGGTAGTCGCATCCTCATACCACTGCACCGCCAAGATAGTAACCATCACATTTATACTGATGTACTGTGATCACTGCGACTGTGCCCGCGTTCAATAGTTTTTCGTGTCCAATTCCCACGTAAACAGTAGCCTATAACACACACATATTATTTTCCAAAATCGGTACAGTTGAATGATGTATTTGTCTACCAATTTTGAATTTTTCTATAATGGGCGAAAGGCCTTAGACACCTTAGTTGATCGATTTTCCCATTACTCAAACTTTATTTGGAAGTACTTTACCTTTCAAACACTTTCTTTATCAATTTTAGGAGGTTACCAGTGAAGAACCCGCAAACAAAAAGGCCAAGAACATAAACCAACCGAACAGGGAAAAGAAAACTAAGAAAGAGTTTGTCGGCCTGACTGCTGAGAAGAAAAAGGTGAGTACTACTCGTGTCTAACAGACGGTCAAACATTGACACAAACCGACTGCCAATTACCGGAATGTGACCAAATTGAAATGTTAAATTGAAACATTTGGAAAGCAGTAGTTTTTAAAATTAAAAACAAAGTCTTCAAAATCAGTTAACCCTTATTTTTTTTTTTTATTTATTTATTTTGGTACACACACAGTAAATAAAACAGTAAATGGATACAAACTAAACATAGATACAATGGCGCCACTTATCTCTAAAGAGATCTCTTCCAGTGGGCCTAAGAGAGGAGATCGTGATGCAAACAGGTCCTGATGTGTGTGCAGGTTAATAAACTTACATAAACTATATCTACATAAATACACAAATACATACATAAAAAGATATATAAACATACATAGACGTACAATAATTAAGGTAAGGAAGCGAGATAGTGTTCCTTGACTCTCTTCTTGAAGCCAGACACAGTTCTGCAGTTCCTTATATCGGTTGGAAGAGCGTTCCACAGTCTGACGGCATGAACGGAGAAAGAGTAGGCGAAGAAGTCAGATTTGTGGGAAGGACAATTGAGGCGGTAGGAGAGGTGAGGCCGGCACGATTCATCTGATGCACGCATCAGTGTGAACCGCTCCCGCAGGTAGGAAGGATATGAGGGATTGTGTAGGACATTGAAGAGGAGACATAATAACCGAGTATTTCTACGAAGACGGATTGGGAGCCACTTGAGTTCCTTGCGAAATTTTGAGACGTGATCATACTTACGTAAGTTAAAAATAAATCGGATACCTAAGTTTTGCAACCGCTCAAGTTTGTTTAAGAGCTCCTCTGTAGCATCCAGGCAGCAAGCGTCCGCGTAGTCCAAGATCGGCACGATTAGTGTTTGGGCCAGCGAGATTTTAGTATCGTGGGGCAAGAAACTCTGGAGACATTTAAGTGTATGAAAGGTGAAGTGGACCTTCTTGCTGACCTCGTTAATATGAGAGCCCCAGGACAAGTTGTTGTCGATAATAACTCCCAAGTTCTTAGCGGCATTGGTGTATTTGATAGGGATATCATCCAGCACGATAGCTGGAAGAGATGCCATATCCAGCCCTGCCAACATCTGCCGACTGCCAATTACCATGGCCTGAGATTTAGTGGGATTTATGTGGAGGCCGTATGACCTTGCCCATAGGCTGATGGCACTCAAGTCATGATTCATGACAGCGATGGCAGTCCGATACTCGTTGAGGGTAAAGTGCCTATACAGCTGTAGGTCGTCTGCATACAGATGGAAGTTGGAAGAAATGACTCTAACTGCGGAGTTGATAAAAATGGAGAACAAAAGAGGAGAGAGTACGCCACCTTGGGGCACGCCCGCAGTGAGATTGCACCAGTCAGACTGAGCGTCATTGTAGCGAACACACTGTGAGCGGCCCTGAAGATAGGATTTAAACCAGGTCACAGCCTCCATGGAACAATTCAACGACTTAAGGATACCAAGGAGAATGTCAAAGTCTACCGAGTTAAAGGCACTACTGAAGTTCAGTAGCACCAATACCGTAAGAGATCTACTCTCCATGGCCCAACGTATGTCGTCGGTCACCTTAAGAAGTGCCGTCACAGTGCTGTGACCTGTCCTAAACCCAGATTGAAAGGGACTAAGGAGATTATTCCGTGTCAGGTAACTAGTCAACTGGCGATGTACTACATGTTCAAGGACTTTGGATAGGAATGGTAGAATGGATATAGGACGAAATTGGGACGGGAGAGAAGGGTTTGATGTTTTAGGTAGTGGAATAACTTGTGCCTGTTTCCAAGCACTAGGAAAACAGCCGGAGGAAAGGGAGAAATTAAAGATATGAGTTAAAATGGGGATTACGGACGGGAGAATAGGAGAAAACATTTTAGAACACAGCTGATCGTTCCCAACAGCAGAGGAAGTGATGGCTAAAAGAGATTTTTGGACGTCATCCTCACCAACCGCAGAGAGATGAAACGAAGGGCATGATGGGACCGGCAAAAGAGACAAATCGAGCAGAGTGTTGGCCCTAACAAGCGGGTCAAGTGTTACAGGTGGGAGAGAGAAATGCTTATTGAGGGCGCGAACATCGATGTTGTGACAATCAATAGTTGGTGATTTGCCGATTCCATTAGCTTTAAGGAATTTCCAGACGTCTGAAGAGTTGTGGTTGACAAGAGATTCGTGAAAATGACGGCGTTTGGCATCACGACACAGACGACCACAGCGGTTGCGAAGGTTCTTATAACGAGCAAAATTGAAGTCAGTCGGACTACGCTTGAGCCTCCTTTTAGCCCGGTCACGGTTAGCCATGAGCTCTTTGATTTCAAGCGTAATCCAGGGAGCGGGGACATGCTTTAACCTTACCCTACGCAGCGGTGCATGCCGATCATATAAAGTGGTAATGACATTATTAAAAAGTTCTACCCTCTGGTCGACAACTTCACAATGAATGACGTGTCCCCAATCTAAGCTGCCAGCATCACCGCTTAAAGCCTCCAGATCCATGCTCCTAAAATTCCGGAACACAGCAAATTGTGATTTCCGTTTAGGTGGACGAATAAATAGAGATGCATAAATGAGGTCATGATACGAAAACGGATCAGTGAGTTGACCATGTGAGGCTACATGATCAGGTGAAGATACAATCAATAAGTCGAGTAGAGAAGGTTTACGATTAGGGACATGGTGAGTAGCAGAAAGGGGAAGGATATGTAGATTTATAGAAGTTAGAAGAGAGTGTAAGGAGTGGGTACGATGGTCGTCTTTAATGAGGCTATAGAACACACCCAGAAACATTTTGCAGTGATGTACAGATATTTCCAAAAAAAGATGTTCTGCTGCATTAGTTGTTGGAGACGAGGTACTAATAATGCGAAAGGGAATGTCTTCACGCAGATACATCGCTACGCCGCCACAGCCTTTGCCAGCCCTGTCATTACGAATTAGTACAAACCCCGGGAGGGCAACTAGTAATGATCGATGGGACGGCTTCAGGAACGTTTCGGATACCAAGACTGCGTCCACGCGAACACTGCTAAAGGATGCTAGAATATCAGAATGATGGTGGGAAATACTCTGGGCATTGATGTGGACTATGTTAAGGTTCTTAGGAAAGTTTGAGAAGATTGAGGATAGCTCGTCGTTCAAGGTCAAAGCTGCAGAACTATGGCTTGCTGCACTATCGAAACTGGAGTCAAAAGAAGAACATGAAAGAAAGGTTTCATTATCAAGGCTATCGAACGAATTATTCATAAATATACTATATAGATAAATATAATATAATAAATATAAGTATATATATATATATATATATATATATATATATATATATATTAATTTAAAAAGATAAGTAAATAAATATATGTAAATTTAAATTAGATGTCTATTGAAGGGGAAAGTATAAATATTAACAGGACACACCAGCCCCCTGCACTGGAAGAGATGACACACAATGTTTCCTACGTTTATAATACACATAAATAAAAAACAACAGTTGAAGACAGCTTGAGTATAAAGAAGCGCATGGTGATCTAATTGACGAAATAATAACAAGGAGGTATGGTCATAGACTATAGCCTGCCCCAGAAGAGGATAAAAAATAAAGATTGTCAACTTGACAACGTCATGCGTGGTGTCAAATAGACGTCACATACACAATAATTACATCGCGGGCTCAGACTAAAAGAATAACAATCGCGGGTATTGAATTTACAATATAAAATATGTAGGTACCTATATACTAATAATATAAAATACCCATGTTTACATTGTTTTAACGAACATACAACTAAATTAAATTGCTCGGTAGCGAAAAATGAAAGTAACACGAACCTAAAAGTACACAATTATAGTTAACCGTCCAATTTGAGAAGTAAATTATGAATGTAAACAAAACATTGTACCGGTCAATATTTACGGCAGCTTCTCAGCGCTTTGGTCGCAGTTGTGGACGACGCAGCAGGTGCTCCCGGGACCGAAATCATAGGTGCAGAAGCCTCAGCGCCACCGCTCACAGTAGAAGAGTCAGGGAATCGCGCAATAAGAGTACTGAGTTCGGCCGCAGATTCGATCTTGTGGCGCACTTTATCCGGCGTTATAATGTTGATCGTCCCATTGGTTGTCCACACATGTTTCACTTGGAACCCTTTTTATACTAGTTCCAATTCAATTATAGATTACTAGTGGTCACCCGCGACTTCGTCCGCGTGGTAATTAGGATTTTTTCCCGTTCCCGTCGCGCCGCGTCATATTTTGAACAATTCACACAATATCTTTATAAATTGTAGCCTATGTGTTATTCTGATGTATAAGCTATATTATTGTAAATTTTCATTAAAATCCATTCAGTAGTTTTTACGTGAAAGAGTAACAAACATTCATCCATCCATACACACATACTCACAAACTTTCGCGTTTATAATATTAGTAGGAATAACAAAAAATCAAAACATAGATGAATTGAAAACAGACTTAAAAAAGAAGGAGGAACGGTTAGTTCCTCAACCGCCTGGTAGATGGCGTTCTGGCGACGCTTTAAGTCGCACATTGATATAGTGATCGCAGTATTACAGGTCTTGGATAGCTGTCACTTTTTATTAATTTCATTCGGCCATTTTGGACATAACCCATTATATGTGTGCCCGGTGACGGCAATAAATAGGCTTGCCCCCTATTATGTGGGACTAAAAATACTGGCAAATTGAGGGTGTGGAATGCGCCTCTGCCTACACCTTCGGGGATATAGACGTGTATATAAAAATAAATAGTTAAATTAAACTTGTAACAAAAACATACCTTGTTAGCACCTAACCGGGCTATTGGCTGACATTGGGGTATCAAATACGGTGTAATTATTTGACAGACACAATGGTTTACTTATTCTTCTAACCGATTAAAAAAAGGAGAAGGTTCTAAATTAACTGTATTTTTATGTTACCTCAGAACTTTCAACTGGGGTAACCGATTTTGATAATACTTTATTTATTTGAAAGCACTTGGTCCGGTTCAATTTGGTTCGGTTCTGACAATTTGACCTAATGAACTCGCAGTAGTTAAACTACCCATAGACAGTATGCTTTAATTAATTTTTTTTTATTACAGAAACGCAAGTTTGACAAAGGACAGAAGAAAAAGAAAGCCTTGAGCGAGATTTTGACAAAATAATTGTTCTACACTACATAATAAAACGAATTCCCTCGTCGCATCTGTTCGCGATTAACTCAAAATCTACTGAACGGATTTTAATACAGTTTTAACTAATAGATAGAGTGATTAATGAGGAAGATTGACATGTTTTTTTTAATGTTTTGTATATATTTGCGTGTGAAATTGAAGTAAAACGAGGGCGGATCGCTAGTGTGTAACAATAGCGATTAAGTTATTCATGTTATAATATTATGATAATAAATACAAGTTTTATGTATTCGGTTGTCTGATTATCCTTTTCTAAATGCTATAAGAAGCGTCCTTTATGGTTACTCCATAAAATGAAAGATTTGTGGACTGCATTATAATTGCTTTATATAATTGTCGTAATATTTTTATTACAAAAAATGTAAAGCTATATGAATGGCCGTGCACGGGCGCGTCGTGCAGCGAAGTGAGCGCGTGCACCAGCGCGCTGTACTGCCGACAGTGCCGACCCCCCGAGCCGCCTCACACGTTGCTATGGAAGATGCGCCGCCAATAAAACATACAGTATTCAGTGAGTGATCAAAATTTGAACATAAATTATTACTTACTGATTTTAATTAAGCTGTCAAAAAAAAACTTCATTAAGTAACCTGTCACATTGACATAAAATACATAAAATCAAATAAAATAAATCTAACTACTTTGCAATATTCCGCCACATGCAAATTACCCAACTCTCGTATTTATTCATGCACAAGTCCGCCCTCCAAACCCCCTTAGGCCGAAAGAATAGAGAAATAATTTTGAAACTCCGGTCACTCCCTACCTAATCCTCACACTTATGACATTCTACACACCTGCAACAAAGGACTGAGGCTTTCGGTTTTGGAACAATTAGAAATCTACAAACATAGACGCTTGAACCCTAATATTTTAAATGATCAACTTAATTTCGCCTCTTCCCCTTTGCTGCGGGTAGGTATACGTCATTCAAACAACGGTGGTGGGTAGACATAAAATAATTTGGTATTATGGTTGTGGGTAGATATAAAAAACCTAGGATATAAATAGGTGCGGTTTACGAGTTGTGGCTCATTCGGTCGTCGTGCGCCGAGCCATCGACATCTGATGATGCCCCTGGTTGGGGGCGAAACACGTCGAGGTTTTTATTGTTTTTTGCACGATAACACAACTCTCATATTTATTCTATTTTCAAAATTATTTCTCTATTCTTTCGGCCTAAGTGGGTTTGGAGGGCGGATTTGTGCATGAATAAATACGAGAGTTGGGTCATTTGCATGTGGCGGAATATTGCAAAGTAGTTAGATTTATTTTATTTAACTATGGACTTCCGAAAAGTAACGCCTGATAGTATTAACATAAAATCAATTCACTTCCATTGAGGTATAATGTACTACGTACTAGAAAAGCCATCGTGAACAAAATCTGTGCTCCGTTTTGTTAAAAGTTAAAACTAAACAGCGCTGCAGCAATAATTTGACCATCTGATTAACTTTGACAAACTAATAAAATAATAAACACGCAGCGTGCACGCAGCCACAACGCAGCGCTGCATTGCTTTTTGCGACAGTTTTCCCGAGCGTCTTGGTTGTTCAAAGTTCTATTAATAGCGTACGCTTACATAGAATAAGTAATCTGCCGAACTCAGAACAGACATTAAGTATTATACCTAAATGATTAATGAAATTTTATTATTAGGTGTAGCATTATACAATGTTGATATCGTCGAGTGGCATTTATTTATACTAGTTATCACGGCGAACTTTATATCGCCTCAAATATTAAAAAAAAAGAAAAAAAAAAGAATATTTTAATATTTTATTGCAAATGTATGTATTTAATTATAATTGAAAAACGCGACGGACGGACAGACAAATTGTCGTATTAAATATATAGAGATAATTAAATGAAATCAAATGAAATATGTATTTACTATCACCTATATTTATAACACCTTTAAATCCAAATAATAATAAAAAATATTAACATTATTAAAAATATTGTTAGTGATGCAACGAATAAATCTTAGTAAAAAAAAAAATACGTCGATAGTGTCATCTCTGCGCGCATAAAAGGTTTTACTCTTTGACATTTTGCTAAAAATGGTTGTCACCGCTCTGTGACGCGTCGTCGTCACAAGTAACAATTTAAAATATAATTAAATAAAGCATGCATTAAAGACAATGTTAATTGTACTTACTGGTGAAAGGTCACTCCTTAATTTTTACTTATGTTTCTAGAGTTGTTAGAACAGTATCTCAATGCACACGTAGGCATATTTAAAAGAAAAACTTCGCACTCAAAATACTCAAATGTGTCACGTTCCGGAAAGCGCTCGGGACAGACTAAGTGAGTTAGAGCGCGCGGACTCTAACTCGTGTTACAATCAATTTAGTTGAGGCGTCTTCTCTAGTACGTAGGACATTATACCTCAATGTTCACTTCAATCTGTTCGCGTAATTATCTTAAAAAGTGGGTAACGTTTTAAACTTACAAAATCAATTTGGAAATATTTTCCACAGATGTTTAACTGCCTCGGTGGCGCAGTGGTATGAGTATGCGACTGCGGCCCCTAAGGTCCCAGGTTCGATTCCGGGTCGAATCAAATTATTTGTGTGATCCACAAATGTTTGTTTCGGAGTTTGGGCGTTTTCTATGTTTTGTATGTATTTAGAAATACATAAATATGTTTATCAGTAGTCTAGATCCCATAGCACAAGCTTATATTAGCTTAATTTTGCCTAATAATTAGCGTAAGTAACTTTGAGCTAGATGACGTTGTGTGAGAGTGGCCAAAAATATTTATTATTTATGTCTTTGAACAACATGATTTCTTCAAACCAAAAATGATGCGAGTAGTTTTTTGTTTTTTTTTGACAACTATGTATAACTAATGTCAGCTCGTTACTTAATGTATTGTAATTTCATCTATATATAGAAATGGGGAATGTAATTTTTGTCCCCCCTTAGCACTTAAGAACTGGTTATGCTACAATGATGGTTGACCCCTCTATGGATAGCCCTCGATCTGGAGGCAAGCCAAAAAACCGAAAATTTGACCTAGCCCAAAGGGGTCAAAAGTTATAGGCCAAAACCTATGGTGTGGTGCGGCGCGAAGCACCGCGCAAGACACCGTACTAGTACTATTAGAAAAGAGTGGCCGTGAGTTTTATTGCCAGGTTCTTTCTCTCAGGCTCTACTTATTGTTGTGTAAATTTAACTTGAAAAGCAGTTTTGACTTTAATAATAACCTAACTGACTCACTTTTAAAAGTGTCACTTAGTAACCTAATTTAATAAACTTATTTTCATTTTCTGTAGGTTTTCTCATACATCGTCGATGTATCGGTTGATGTCGGTTGATCCATGGGTTGATGAGCTAATCCTCGGGGTTCTGTACATTGTTCACTTTCACAATTATATCTATACTACTATTATAAAGAGGAAAGATTTGTATTATTGTGTGTATGTTTGTAATAAATAAACTCAAACTACTGTGCTGATTTCAAAAATTCTTTCGCCATTGGAAAGCTACATTCACCCTGAGTAACATAGGCTACTTTTAATCCCGGTAATGTGTTCCCACGGGAACCGGGAACGAGTAAACTAAATCACGCGGGCGGAGCTGCGGCGATCAGCTAGTTAGGTATAAAGGACAAAGTTTTCTATTACGGCTGGATCAATATTGATTTTAAATGAAATTTAGCATGAAGGTAGCTGACATTCAGAATTTAGCATGAAGGTAGCTGACATTCAGAATTTAGCATGAAGGTAGCTGACATTCAGAATTTAGCATGAAGGTAGCTGACATTCAGAATTTAGCATGAAGGTAGCTGACATTCAGAATTTAGCATGAAGGTAGCTGACATTCAGAATTTAGCATGAAGGTAGCTGACATTCAGAATTTAGCATGAAGGTAGCTGACATTCAGAATTTAGCATGAAGGTAGCTGACATTCAGAATTTAGCATGAAGGTAGCTGACATTCAGAATTTAGCATGAAGGTAGCTGACATTCAGAATTTAGCATGAAGGTAGCTGACATTCAGAATTTAGCATGAAGGTAGCTGACATTCAGAATTTAGCATGAAGGTAGCTGACATTCAGAATTTAGCATGAAGGTAGCTGACATTCAGAATTTAGCATGAAGGTAGCTGACATTCAGAATTTAGCATGAAGGTAGCTGACATTCAGAATTTAGCATGAAGGTAGCTGACATTCAGAATTAACACAACATACTCTGTAACCCGCTAATAGTCGAGCAGCAGCCATTACTTAAACACACACGAAACCATGTCCTTATTGCCAATGGGGTAGACAGAGGCGTTTAAGACGCCCACGTTTGGCAGTCACTTCATTGGTCCCACGTTATAGGGGCGCATCTATTGTCGTTTCCTTGGATATATCGTCTCTCGGCCGCGGCCGATGCCCCACGTGCGCGTAATTATGATTTGGATCTTACAAAAACGCAATTATATTTGGTACAGTATTTATTGTATAGTTGTCATTACAAAAAATGTCAATGTTAGCAAAAATAATCACAGTCTGACACTTCAAAGTTACAAAAATTATTCTACAACACAAACACTCTTACACTAGCGACACCTGTCGGCCGCCATCATAAAACTCAAGTGTTTGCTTTAGACCAAAAAGCCATAAAATAACAATTTATACAAACTCCATATACTTAATAACTATAATAAAATAACCTACCGAGTCTATCCGTACGTATCTGTGTTACTGTACAGCACTACATTAAAAAAGCAGAAGTGACAATTTGTAACCATAAAGTTTATGTTGCGTTTTTTTAACAAGATGGCGCTGGTTCACAATTACTGTTTCTTTTTTTTCATTTAACAATAACAATTAAACAGATTTTACACCAGCAGCGACGATGACAGTCAATCGAGATATTTAACCAATTATATCGCAGACATTTTATTTTTTTATTGTATTGTGATTATGATTGGTCGATTATGTCGATTGACTAAAATCGATATTGTCTGTGAGTCTGTGCTAAGCCTGCCAGTAAATTTTGTCTCGTTATTTTTTAATTGCTATAGTCCATCATTATTTTTTATGGCACCATCTTATTCTATGGTAACTCTTTTATCAGGTATATTTCAAAATCTTATACATAATGTCCTTTACCGATGAAGCCAAGTGTCTAGATGTTTATTTTAGGAAAAATATTTAATAAATCTTTGTTCGCTCGGGCTCTTCGTATGTAATTTGATCAAAACACTATTTTAATAATATAATAAATTAATTTGTAAGTATTTGATTATCCACATTTCTTCAAGTAGGTATTTATTATTTATACACTTGAAGTTACATTTAAATAGGTACCTTAATTACTATTTGGTGGCATAATTGTGCATATTAAATGTTTTTAACGGAGTTTCTTCAGTCAAACTTATATGAAAATGTCTTACTAACACAAGGGATAATTAATTAAGTAAGCTGTCACATTGACTGACATTAAATTAATTAGACTGCCACAATGATTAATTATACTACATATCAGCCATTATTGAGCGGAGTGAGCCGAAGGTGAACGGAGCTCCGATACAGCGACTCCAATACGATTAAATGTAACGCTGTATCTTAGTAACTACTTGAGGGATTCTAGAAATTTTTGAAGTAAATTAAACTAGATTGTGCAAAAAATGTGACGGAGTCAGAAATTTAAAAAAAGGAGCCAAAAATATTTATTTGAGGAACCAAAATTTACATGTTAAACCTATGGGAGAAATTTCGCGCGCTTTTTGTACTGTTACCGAAAACACTCCGCTCAATATGCAGCAGCGCAGGGTGACACGGACGCCAACGTAGCAGCACCTAGTATTTAATATCGTTGCATAATGTGCATGTCTAACCTAATTCATTTGTCCTTCCTATAAACTGAAAACATGGAAAATTGAACATTATGTTATTTATAATTAATTAAATTGACACTTTATTATTATTATTATTAATTAAACTGTCACTTTATTTATAAGTGTATTCAGTGATATATCATGGTTTAAATATTATGTAAAATGAAGATACATTCCTAAAATAAACAACTAACACATTTAAACCCTAAAAAGCGTTGGACCAATCATTATTGCTAACATTCCCGTTAACCCTACGTCCCTACATACATACTCAATACTAACATAAATATAAGACTACTATTTACAATCCGACTAACAGTCATTTAGCTATAAGTACTAAGTTAAAATCAGTTTGTTCGTGTGTTTGAGCAATACAAAGTTGTGAGATTCACGAATCATGTGATGCACACATCATGTTCCCATGTGTATGTGAACTTAATATTACATAATAATATGTATGTGTTACAAATATTAAAAATTAAAAAGAAAATGAGTGTAAAAAAAATTTGTTCATTATTTGATTGAGAACGCAACGGTCCTCGAATCATACAGTCTCATCATTTTCTTGAGCAAAAGTTTATTTTTTACATGTAATCGTGTATATCAAATATTATAAATAGACAAAGTAATCTATAGATAACTTTATAGGTATGTAAATTAAATTGATTACTTGTAGTAAAATATACACATAGGCTACATTTTTAACCCTGCTGTATACTGCGTGTATTTTAATAAGAACTTTTTAATATGGCAAAGTAATCAAATTATTTTGCTTGTTCTTTTTACTGGGTAATGGTATACAGCCATGGTCATCTCCCGTCACCTTTTTATAAACATCGACATTGACTAAAATATCGATTTCATATTTGAAACTTGTAAAATGTGCCAAAGCGATAATTTTCATAATATTTTTTTAGACTTTCAAAATGACGTTTTTTCTTTTTAAATATCATTTATAGCAAAGACAACAGTGTAGGGGCCTGTGACCATAGACCTAATTGAGCAAATCTCATGTATAACTAATTTCTTTTGAACTTCAAAATGGTTAATGTGACGACTAAGAACAGTGTTATCCATGCGAGGGTTGACACAAAGCCCATGTAGACCTCAGGGTCTGTGATAGGCCAGCCTCTTGTTAGGATGGACCTTAGGGAGCTAGTCGCTAGGGTCAATGGTAGGCATAATGAGACGTAGCGAAGGATCCATGGCATACCCTCGATGGGCCAGATGACCCCACTGAGCAGTAACGTGGGGTAGAAGGACCCCAGGGCCAGCTGGATGGCGTTACGTTCCAGTTCACAGGCCGCAGATATCACGAAGCCGAAGCACATGCCGCACAGACCTGAATAACATAAATAAATGAAATTAATTAAACTTTGTAATGCTGTATTTACTAAACAAAAATATTTATGATTTGAGATGAGATTTTTTTTTGGATTTTATAACTAGATGAATAAAGTTGAAAGCCTGGTTTTACCACAAATAACATAATACCTACCTATACCTACTATATGAGTAAATGGCGGTAAATGGGATGGTTCTACATCACGATTAGTTCCCTAGTAACTGTTATTTATTTATTTCTATGTATAATATGTATGTAGGTATTTAGAAATACATATATAAATATGGTTAATCAGTTGTCTAGGTCCCATAGCACAAGCTTTATAGCTTAGTTTGGACTAGATGACGTTGTGTGAGAATGTCCAAATTAAATATTTATTTATTTATTTACTTTTTACATAGTAATGTCCCAACGTCCAAAAGCAACGTTTTTAAAAATATGTTTTAAAAAAATATTAAGTACGGAATTTTTCAAGAATTGTATTTTCAATCAATATGTTTCGGTTCAACTATGAATTAGTTATATATTTTTTGTATTTCAAAGCAATGAATTTGCTTAAACTATTCTTAAAATATTAAGAAAGAAATTATAAATAGATCACAAAAACTGATGTCATCGGCGGGACTCGAACCCACGGCCTTTCCCTGACAGGGGGACTGCTCTGCCCAACTGAGCTACGAGCTAAATTTTTGTGATCTATTTATAATTTCTTTCTTATTTTAAGAACTATATGGTTTAGTTGTTTATCCCATAACTTTTTTAATTTAACTTGTATTCACAGATAAAAAAATTGTCAAACGTTAAGTGGGTGTTAATTGCCTGCAGTACCTTACCTGGGGGTAGCTAATAGGGTGGAATTAATTTTAATTTGAATTGATAAACACGATAATATTATACTGTTCTATTTCATATGTACCCATGACTTCATCTCATTCATCTTCATACAAAAAAAGACTTCCCTTGGCTATACTATTGTAAATACATTACAGCGCCATCAAGTTCAAATAAAAAAAAACTTTGTGTTTTATAACATGCAGAGATTTTGTAAAAACCGTCATTTATATAATTATCATTGTTTCAATGTTTTAAATCATTAATTTTCACAGTAATAATTCTTTACGTTTTGCAAATTACAGCAAAAACTTTAATATTATGCTTCAGGATGTGTAAAATTCTGTAACATAATGACATTGTGGCTTAACGAGCAAAAAAGAGTCGTTGAACAAATTTGAATTACATGTGTCCTCTTGTCGACAGATAACACGATCTTATCTCCCAACTAAACAGAGGTGTTAGATAGTTAATTATGGGATAAATGTAATGGTACGATTACACATGCTCATTACTAGCACGAAAGCATGCTACTAAGTAGTAATTGCTACTTAGTAGCATGTGTGTCGAAACATTGCTAGTAATGAGCATACTTCTTTCAAGCATGCTCAAAAATCGACGGTCGTGCGATTTTTGGGCATGCTACCTGCAGCGCGGGTGGAAGAGGAGGTGCTTGTAGCGCGTGTGAACACGTTTGCTTATTGAGCATGCTAGTTTCTTTATAGCGTCAATTTTTGAGAGTCAACACGTCAAACAGATGAGGTAACATGAAATGATTTTTGTATTGTACCGCACTACTCAGAGGTGGCACTTTTACCATGTCGTTGTTGAAGTGCATATGAGTTTTATTCATGTTTTATTATTTTCTCTACATTAATACACTTATAAATAATTAATTTGACTGTTTAAAATTCAAAATTAACAAATTATAGGTGTAGGTACAAACTACAAAAAAAAATACAATTTTCAAAACTTTTGTTTGTCGGTCTGTCTGTTTGTTCTGGCTTAACTCATTAGAGGTAATGAATGATAAAGACAGGCTTTATCGGTATTTTTCTAGAACCTTTAGTCTTCGTGATTATTTTTATACCTATTTTTTTTTTAAGAAAATTGAAGGTTAACAATACAACTCCGCCGGGCGTTACTGGACATTATTTGTATGTTTAACAGAGGCGCTCGGCCATGGAAAAAGGAACGACTTTAAAAAAAAGTTTAGCAATAAATAATGAACTCACCCTGTAGCAGCGTCAGCATGATCACAAACACGATGTTGCCGTTGTTCTTGACGCCGAACACCAGGATCATGAACACCAGCACGAGTGCCGTCTGGCCGCACATGACCACGAACTGCGTCACCACGTGCGAGAACAGGATCTCGCCCGGCGCCACGCCCGCCACCCACGAGCGGTCCAGCAGCCCCTCCGTGCGCTCCACGATGAGCGCCGACGACGTCAGCGCCACCGCCAGGAAGAACACGATACTGTCCCCACAAACACAATCATTAGTAACCCCTTTTCAACCGAATATGGGAGCCCCCTTAAATGTTTATTATATTTTGTTGTTATAGAGCAAAGACCTTATAATACAACGGACATAGGATCTAGAACAAATCGCAAGAAAATAATGTCCCGAGTCGACCTATACATTATACATAGGCATACATAGTGTAATGTTGTAATTTTTGTAGTGGCAGTATTCCATTTTAGTTGGTTGAAATTTGCATAATAAAGCGGCAACACTGGCTTTCTCCTGATTGGACGCTGGACCACGTGACTTGTGTGACAGCCATTTTATACAAGCGAGCTACGCTCGCATCACATATTTATATTACAATTTAATTTATTGTAATTTATTTCGAAGCTTGGTAAGTTTTAGATAAAATGTTGTTGTGCTAGCGTGAGTTAGCGTATGTACTGTATATTTTGACAGTGGGTTCTCGTTCCTTACAGGTTTGAGTTTGAACGCACACGTGTCTGGAGTTGTCTCACTAAATTTAAACAGGAATCTTTGCCTGATCTGGCCAGGATTGGCTAGAGACCGACTTACACGATACGCATGCATGCTTTGCATGTGTTAGCCGGATTTAATCGGGTGAAGCTTGGATATTCGCCTCCAAAAGGTATGTACACATAATATGTACGGCGTACTTAGATAATAACTGTGGCCATGATGCATGGAATAAGTCTTTGACTCCTGTTCTAGGAGGCTTACGGTACTACCATACTACCTGGGTGAGAAACCAGCTTCCTTCTGCCTGGAGTGGGCAGAGACCGGAACAGAGACGGTGTCTGCCGGCTTGCAGGAGTGGCGTATTTCACCGGGAAAGTATCTTATAAAATCCCTTAACCTATTACCCTTAATTACCACAGTATCTTCATAAAGATACACTAACGTTACCGACCAAGCGCACCAACCATATACCCTGTATTACTGAATAACATAGCACCTAGCATAGACCTAAATTGTATCCTAGGCTAAAAGTACATTAAATCCTTGCAGAGGGGAACCCTCAGTTCCCCTATATTATCTTAGAAGGTTCTTACAATAAAAATATAGTGGCTTAAATGAAAACTTTATTTCTATCCTTTGACATCCTAACATCAAAAAGAATAAACATTACATGGCGCTCGAACTGGTTTGTTGGTATGTGCGAATATTTTCCCTGTCAGTAATCATTGCTTACTGAAAGGTTGGTCGGTGACGATACAAATACATAGTATTTATTAGTGTTAATTTGTTTTTCAAATAGATGTACTACACAAATACACACTCCTTGGTGAGTTGTTACTAAACAATGCTAGACATAAGCTTATACCTAACTAACCTACAAGTTAAAAAAAAAAAAAAACTACTTTGGTGACATTCATACTTTTTTTTGTTGTTTTACATAATATTATTATTGGTACCTACTTATTATTGGTTGCTAGTATTGGTACCCTGTTTGTATTTTTTTTTTGTTGTTGAACAGGAGATTGGGTAACTACCTATATGAATACAAATTTCTTTGTATTGTTTTCACTACATATCCAAATTAAGACTTGACTTTTTGTCAATAGTAATTTAACAATTAAATCTAAGTTTTCATTGAAAACGTACCTATACAATTACACAACCATAGATGTGTGTCACCATGACCAAACGTTGAACCTATTTTTATTTTCTAAATACTACTACTATGTACTATCTTTATTTTTTGTTTGTTCTATTGAAAGGTGTACCATATACAGGTCTCATTTGACAATTTACAAATGTTCTATATACAAGACATTAATTGTACCCTACTTTTCTTTTTATCATTGTAACAATGTGTTTTTTTGTTGTGTATTTCGATAACTGTGTATTATCATAACTTTTAACATGAGTGTACTACTTATGCGCATTTATTAACTTGTGTACAACTAGAAGAGGTCTTAGAGATACCCATGGTGAATTGTGTGTTGGTCGGTCACGCTAGGTATTTGAACCTATAATTTACTTTACTTACTTTACTTTACCTACGTTAGTTTTGTCCTACTGAAGGATGGAGGATATAAATAAAGGTGATCACACACCTTCAACTATAAATAAAGGTGATCACACACCTTCAACCATAAATAAGGGTAATCACACACCTTCAACCATAAATAAGGGTGAGCTCACACTTACAGGTGCCGAGACAACTATACACCCAGTGATTACTTGCGATGGATATTCAAATGTACATTCGTTAGGCTTGAAGTTTAATGGCAAGGGTTGTGTCATCGAATTTATTGAGCGTGTACAGGAGCTTTGTTTGTCGCGGGGTATATCAGACCAAAAGTTGTTGGCATCTGCTGCTGAATTATTTACAGAGGAGGCATTGTTCTGGTACCGAGGCATCAAGACGGAAGTCGCGTCCTGGGCTCAGCTAAAGAGTTTTATGCTCGACGAATACCTACCCTTCGACTTCGACCATCTATTTTTACAGGAAATCCGTTCTCGAACTCAAGGACCCGATGAAAACATTGTTACTTATTTAAGCATAATGCAGAATTATTTTTCGAGACTACGGTCTCCTATTACCGAAGTTGAGAAGTTAACTATAGTTACTTATAATATTAGGCCTTTCTATTCCACAAAGCTGGCACTACAGCAAGTCAGTACTTGGTCTGAGCTAAAGAAATATTGTCGTCTACTTGAACATGCAAAGTATAGGGCCGGTATGTTTATCGAACCACCGCGGCCACACGACAAAATGCTCGCACGCGACTTGGCTTACAAACCTAATAAGTCTGTACCATGTGCGGCAGTAAATAATACATTAATTAAGTTTTGCGTCCGTTGTCGTATTAACGGACATTCGCTTGGGGAATGTAAAGCGCCCAAGATATTAATTTGTTATAGGTGTGGGGAACGAGACTTCACTGCCTTAACTTGCCCTAAGTGTTCAACGAACACGAACACTTACAAACCTAATAAGTCTGCAACATGTGCGGCGGTAAGAAATACATTAATTAAGTTTTGCGTTCGTTGTCGTATTAACGGACATTCGCTAGAGGAATGTACGGCCCCCAAGATAGTGATTTGTTATAGATGTGGTAAACCAGACGTCACTGCCTCAACGTGCCCCAAGTGTTCAACGAAGCAACAACTACCGAGGAATACTAATTCAAAAAAACGTGTAGGCGTGAACCGGGGAAATCGTTCCACAGTTTCCAGTAGAACGTTTACCAATCGTACAAAATTTTTTTTTAATAATAATAATAAGTGTATTGCCCACAAAAGGCATAACACATCTCGCGGGCTCCCTATTAAGAACAAGCCCTTGGTTCACGTGATTGGCGGTTCTGATACTCGTCCCTTTTTACCCGTAACCATTAATAAAGCTAATTACGAAGGCCTGTTAGATTCAGGCTCTGAAATCTCAATTATTAATAATGTTATTTTAAGTGAACTCGCTAACATTGGGGTTCATGTATCTTATGATTTGGATACAATTACTGCTGCTAATGGTTCGTCTTCCCCCGTCACCGGTTATGTACTTTTACCGGTCACGGTGGGAGACAATACCAAGGTTGTACAGTTTTACGTTATCCCTGGAGTTACTACGGCCCTACTACTGGGTATTAACTTCTGGAGAGCTTTCAATATTGCCCCTGAAATTGTATCAATGTGCAATGGGACCACTTTGGACACCAAAGTTTGATCATGTTTCGGAGGTGCGAGAGCTGCGCGATTTTGATTCTCTCTCCGAGCATCAAAGAAGGCAGGCGGAGCACATCGTGAGACAGTTAACTTCGGTGCTTCCTTATATTCATTTTTTTTTTGTTCTCTCTCTTGCCATTTACTATTTGAACTAGTGTTGGCATCTGCCACTACGGCTATCTAGCCGTAGTTGAGTAATCGTGTAGATTAGTCCGTAGGCCCCGATGCGTGGTCTCTTGACTGACCATGATGCCAAGGACGACCCACACCTTGTTAAACAGTGTGTACCTTACGTTAGGCTCCACCTAAAATTTCTACGTATTGTTGTTTGCATGTTAGGATTAGTGCTGTGTGTATTCACACTTAGTATTCCCGATTACAACCTTGACAAGGTTTTTTTTCTCTTCAGATGTTTTTTTTTGTTTGTGTATTAGGTTAAGTTAACATGTTAGGTTAGTTCGTGTGAATTAGTTCGTAGGCCTCGATGCGTGGCTCCTTATAGGGACCATGATGCCAAGGACAAGTCACCCTAGTTATTTCCTTCATCTTTACTTATCTGCTTAGGATTTTCCTATTCCTAATTTTTGTTTTACAGTGTTTAGTGCTGTATTGTTGTTGTTTTCTCCTTGTTTTAGGTCCTTAATTTAAGTACCGACGTGGGCGTCGGATCGAATTCCCTACGTGAATTCTTGCGTGGTTGGGGGGGTGTTGTAATGTTGTAATTTTTGTAGTGGCAGTATTCCATTTTAGTTGGTTGAAATTTGCATAATAAAGCGGCAACACTGGCTTTCTCCTGATTGGACGCTGGACCACGTGACTTGTGTGACAGCCATTTTATACAAGCGAGCTACGCTCGCATCACATATTTATATTACAATTTAATTTATTGTAATTTATTTCGAAGCTTGGTAAGTTTTAGATAAAATGTTGTTGTGCTAGCGTGAGTTAGCGTATGTACTGTATATTTTGACAGTGGGTTCTCGTTCCTTACAGGTTTGAGTTTGAACGCACACGTGTCTGGAGTTGTCTCACTAAATTTAAACAGGAATCTTTGCCTGATCTGGCCAGGATTGGCTAGAGACCGACTTACACGATACGCATGCATGCTTTGCATGTGTTAGCCGGATTTAATCGGGTGAAGCTTGGATATTCGCCTCCAAAAGGTATGTACACATAATATGTACGGCGTACTTAGATAATAACTGTGGCCATGATGCATGGAATAAGTCTTTGACTCCTGTTCTAGGAGGCTTACGGTACTACCATACTACCTGGGTGAGAACCCAGCTTCCTTCTGCCTGGAGTGGGCAGAGACCGGAACAGAGACGGTGTCTGCCGGCTTGCAGGAGTGGCGTATTTCACCGGGAAAGTATCTTATAAAATCCCTTAACCTATTACCCTTAATTACCACAGTATCTTCATAAAGATACACTAACGTTACCGACCAAGCGCACCAACCATATACCCTGTATTACTGAATAACATAGCACCTAGAATAGACCTAAATTGTATCCTAGGCTAAAAGTACATTAAATCCTTGCAGAGGGGAACCCTCAGTTCCCCTATATTATCTTAGAAGGTTCTTACAATAAAAATATAGTGGTTTAAATGAATACTTTATTTCTATCCTTTGACAACCTAACATCAAAAATAATAAACATTACAATAGATATAAACAAATTTCATATTAAAATTTAAACCTTGATTCAACGGAATAGTGTTCACTTTTGTTTGCACTAATTTATCGCATTACGTAGCTTCTATCTGTCCGCCTGACTAATTCACCTTATGCAGCTTATACTTGAACTACGTGAACATAGAAACAATGGAGTAGGTTTATTTTGTTAGTCTTTTAAGGATTCCATGATATGTACCTACGTAGGCGTAATAATTAATGTAAGACTACAATAAATTCCATAATCTTATAAATTGTAATTACTTGTTTATGTTAGACGAAATAAGCTGAAAAACTAATTAACGACTGACAAAGATTTTTTTTTTCGAGTCAGTTTCATAATAAGTAACTGTAGTGTATGAATAACAAAAAGGGAATTAATGAATTTAACTAATTATAATATTATAAATGCCAAACTTCTTGCGGGTGTCAAAGTTCTTCCGCTTTCATTACTATTTTCATAAGGCCGATACCTCACCGAGACGCCATGGCGACGTGGCCAGCGACGTCGCCAACTAGTTCTCATTGAGATATATGACGGCTAACTCACTTGGCGACCGACTGGCAACGTCGCCAGTCGGTCGCCAAGTGTCATATATCTCAATGAGAACTAGTTGGCGACGTCGCTGGCCACGTCGCCATGGCGTCTCGGTGAGGTATCGGCCTAATGCACGGATATCAGCATTTTATACTAAACATTTACATTTTAAACTACCTAAGCTATTAATTTGTGTTAAGTACTTACGTAATTAACATTAATAATTCTTTAAATTCCCACAGCCGCACTACCTATGTTACGACGTCGCTGGCCACGTCGCCATGGCGTCTCGGTGAGGTATCGGCCTAACGCTATGTCGCTACGTCTACTACAAGATAGCCGTGTTTCAAGTGACATGTGTAATTATATTTATCTATATGTTCAAAATGACATGTGTAATTATATTTATGACAAAACAATGATACCCTGTGAAAATTAAAAACATTTTTGGGCTTATCTCCTCCATTCAATCAAGGGATTCTTGTACAAGTTTCATAAAGATCGGACCTCTTTTTGTTATGTCCATAAAATGAGCCGAACAAACAAGATTGTTATTTTTTGGATCAAAATATTCTTCTCGCCGTGCTAGGGCAATAATATTTTTCCATTGTGCACAGTGTACTGGATCCCGAGGAAAACTGAAATAGATGTTGGTTCATATAACGAAAAAAAAATCATAAAGAGCCAAGGCGTCTCCACTATAATCTTTGTTCCAAATAGTTTTATCGCTATCGGTAATCCGAATAAATCTGAATGGTCATTTTGTTAGTACATTATTCAGTGAAAATGAAATGGTCTCTTTCTTTTTACTGAGCTTGGGATGAGTTCGAAAGAGACAGATAGGTACTTCGGTATTGGACTGGATTGCAATATTTACTTTTGTCTTTTAATTTATTATCGACGAAATACTGTATTTTAAGTGAAATAATAAATTGCAAATAATAAAACAAAAGCTTATTTACTGAAAATATGATACACCGTCTTCAATTTGCTTTTTTTCGTAGTTTTTACACGTTTTTACAATACAGTACGGCATTGTGCAACGTGTTGTCGTTCAGTTGTCAAAATCAAGACTGGCGCGCGATTGTTTCTCTTTTAGCGTTTTGTTTCTCTTTTAGTTCGGACACTTTTGAGCGATGATCCGAAATCCATTGTATTTAAAATCATTGTTATAGAGGCAACAGAAATACATCATCTGTGATTGCTCACCTACGCGGGATAAAACCCGACCCCAACGACGCGGTATAAAACCCGACCTAAACCCAGAGAGAGGACTTTTTTTTAAATTCCGCAGCCCAAGTGTGCGGCCGCTCTCACGTACGTTGCCGGGCGTCTTTGGCTCGCACGCAGAAGGTATTTCCAGTGGAGTTGGACAGATCATTGGCTTTTCTCGACGTCAAAGTAACAGTGAGAGAGAGTGGTTCTCTCGGACACACTGTGTACCGCAAACCCACACACACGGACAAGTACCTGAATGCCGGTTCACATCATCATCGACGACACTTGAGATCCGTTGCGGTGTCGTTGGTAAGTCGAGCCTATGATCTTTGCGACCCTGAACACTTACAGAAAGAGCTCGCTCATGTTCAGGAAGTGTTGAAGCAGAACGGGTATCAGGCACATACACAGCACCGTGAAAGGAACAAGGTACAACCTTTGGGAGTAAGCAGAGCACCAGCATTTATGCCGTACGTGAAAGGAGTGACCGACAAAATTGGAACAGTACTACAAATATACTCCATTAAGACTGTATATAGGCCACACTCCAAAGTCGTAAACCACCTGCGAACCCCTAAAGATACCATTCCTCTACAGACACCGGGTGTTTATAAGGTAGACTGCAGCTGTGGTAGTTCATACATCGGACAGACCAAACGTACTATCGCTGAACACATCACAGCTGTAAAAAAACGCCAAATAAACAAGTCTGCGATTGCCAAGCATTTATTGGAGTCGGGTCCCAACCACTGGATTGAACTCCACAAGCCACAAGTCCTATCCACTGACGGACACTATTACTCCAGGATAGTGCGGGAAGACGTCGAAATAAAAAAGTATCCCAACTTTAACCGGGAAGATGGATATCGACTATCTATATACGTCGTGGAATCCGGTGATCAGCAAATGTACTCGCCACCTCACCGAACGCCCGCGTGCTGATACTATCAGTGTGGTATGCCGTAGTGGCTCTCCGAACACAATATTTAGTGACAACGAAGTGAGGGTAGTTGAACAAACCCGCACTTCACGAAGACGACGATGAGCAGAAGCCAGTTCACCCGTGACCACGGCTCTTGTAACAGGGCCGAAACGTCGGGTAATAAAGAGGTATGTATATATCTCAGTAATCGTGTAAAAGACCCGTTAGTCTTAAGTTTATAATGTGTACAAAACGCGAAAGTTTAGAGAAGTATTTTTTTTTAAAGTAAAGCTACTACTTCCCCAGTGGTCCCATTCCAACGATTATTTGGTCCCATTCCGACGATTATTTGGTCCCATTCCGACGCTTATTTGGTCCCATTCCGACAATTATTTGGTCCCATTCCGACAATTATTTGGTCCCATTCCGACGCTTATTTGGTCCCATTCCGACAATTATTTGGTCCCATTCCGACAATTATTTGGTCCCATTCCGACAATTATTTGGTCCCATTTTGGTAATTTGAAGTCGGTTGTTGTGTCCATTTTTGATGTTTTAAAGTTATATAGTTCAAGTCTCGGAACCCTAAAAGTCAAACTCGTGACGTGGAGCTGGAAAATGTAAGCGTTGACGGCAATCATTTGGTTCTCGGTGTCAATCTCGCTGTTTGTTAAAAGTACTTTTGAATTCCAATAGTACTTTTGACGACTGATGGAATTGGCATTGAGACTCAAATGATTTTGCCAACACACTGGTGATGACATTTTAATTAAAATCTTTCTCAACCTCAAAAAATGTCATAGATAGCGGATATCAAAATGTCACTTACGTCAGAATAACTCCCGGTGCGACGAAATCAGTAAAGGAGGGGTTCTTATTGCCGTAAATAGGGTCCATGAAGTCTATAGGAATGTCGCCGAGCTTCGGGTTGTATTCACATTTGTCTAATAAGTCCTGAAATAAAAAAAAAAGTATTTTATTTATAATATATAAAATTGTAAGTTCTATCGGTTATGCTTAAAAATAAAAAAAATAAAAATTAAACCTTCCCTCAACTTTCACTAATATCTCAAGATCAAAATTAGGCTCCAGCCATTCCCGAGTTTCAGTGAAACAAACGAACAGCAATTAATTTTTATAACTATAACAGAATGAAGGCTATCCGTCCTGGTAATTTCAATCACCCTCCACATTTAAATCTTTCCTGAACTTCCAAATGTATTTTAAAATAAAAACTAGCCAAATCAGTCCCGTCGTTCTCAACTTTTAGCGAGACAAACGAACAACAATTAATGAAGATTATGTTTTTACTGAAGAGATAATAGCTATATACGTAGAGTCGACTGTTTGTATATCAGTTTGGGATTACCGTCGGTGACCGCTTACCATGAGGTGTACGTACCTTAGCGAAGTCCCTGTAGGAGAACTGTATGTCTCTGTTGAGCATGAGGCCGATCTGCTGGTTGGACATATCGAGCCACACTTGGACCTCCGACGAGGACAGGGTGTCGTTGTCGGCCGTGTCCGCTAAACATACAACATACCGTTATTTATACTGTCGGTTATGGACTTGGTGGGTCTCGCTACATCATTAATATACTATTCCACTAGTTGTCGTTTCACAGTGAAGTGTCTCGTCATGTTAAAGTCTCTGATGATAGGTGAAACCGGTTAGTGTATAGTATAATAGGAAAAAATTGTGGAAAAGAAAAATATTGTGTTTCTGTTCAATAAAAGCCCACTATTGATAGCGTTGTCCTGTGTTAACTGTCTTTAAGTTTTCTCAATATTTCCCTTCATAAGAACCTTCTCATGACAGTAACAAACATAACAAAAATACCGGGAAAGTGCGTAGTTACCCATAAAAGCCTCTATAGCTCCTGAACTAAGGGAGTATACTATCTTTTATAGTTTTCCTTCGAAGTTTATTACATGGACTACCATATTTTTTTCAGGTTCTTCACGTCAGCCGTTTAGATTATAGAAGGGGGGCGCCCTGTTTTCGCAAAAACGGATTCCTAAATCAAAAAATCATCTTAGCAAAATGTCAATGTTTTTATAAGACCTATCAAATGATACCTCACACCGAGAGGTATGCGCGAGGACGGACGGACGGACGGACCTGACAAAACTATAATGGTTCCAGATTTTTACTACGGTACCCTGCAAAGGAGAAAATGAGGGAAATAGAGATTTATTGTTGTGTTTTCATGCATAATCGCCACACCAGTTACGGACTTAGGAGCGGTCGACATAAATAACCTTTTTTCAATACAACTTCTGCTGACAGACTGCCAAGGTTTTTGGAAGAATACTCAAAGTAGTCCCTTTGGTTATTGGCGAAATATGGGCGTAATGTTCATGTCTGTCTATCCCTTAGGGGATAGAGACGTGGTTGTGTATAGTTACCCAGAGCAAGTCTAGCCACGAGCGACTCGGTGTAGTTCTCGTTGAAGTACAGCGCCCCCCACGCCTCCCCGTCCGCCACGGCCTGCAGCGCGTCCGCCAGCGAGTAGTAGTACTGCTTGTCCGTGTGGTTGTTCAGGTTGTCCAGGTAGCGGCAGGACAGGTTCTTGAGCGAGCAGGACGCGTTGTAGGGGCAGTAGCCGTCGATGATGCGGACGTCGTCGTTCACTATAGCCTGGACACGTTAGGGAACATGTCAACGTCACATCAACCACCTAGGTTACCTATACCTCGCGTCACAGCGAGAGCACCGAAGCGCAAACAAACCCCTCCCACTCTCGCCCAGCTTTTTTTTTACATTAATCCCAGTATAAATGGTATGAACATTATTGTCCTGGCACCGATGTTATATATCTAATAAAATCTCTGCAATCTAAGCTTTTGCATACAGTCAAGCTGCATAGTAATAATTTTTGAACTTTTTAACCTTAACTGCACATGCATTAATCATTTTTTCCTTCATTAAATCCTACTTCCAAAAGAAGAAAGGCAGAATAATTTTCCTGTCCTTATCAGAAGCAGACTCGGAAGGCGCGAGGGACAGAACCCAATTTCTGGTTAGTAGTGTGATGTGTGTGTAAGAATGATCGAACTAATGCCGTCGCGCGTCGAGACGTTAGTCCAACCTCTTAGCTAGGCTACAGGCCTTAACTTTAGAGGAGTTTCGATAAAAACTTGTGACGGTAAGATGGAGAAAAAAAATTACAGAGCAGAGGTAAAAGAAAACAACTCCTCATCACGGTTTCGTAGACGGAGGACAGCCATTGCTGAAACAGTCAGCCTGTGACCACGGCTGGTGTAACTTGGTCGAAACGTCAGGCACTAAAAGGTTTGTATGATCGTGTTAAAGTATAATTATATAAAAAACTTACGAGTTTAAGTCCACTGGGGTCCCGTCCGATCGCCAGACAGAACAGTATGACCTGCATGACCGGCAGCACGAAGATGAACAGCATCACACCGATGTTACGCCACATCCTCAGGAAGTTCTTCTGAATCAGAGCCTTTATCTTGCCGCGAGATGTTATCTACAATATTCCTTATTTTGTAAGTATATTTATGATCATCGATACCAAGAAAGAAAGAAATGTTTGCAAAGAAATGAACCAAAATACATAAACCCGGTAACTTCTAAGAGTTGGAGTTTGTTGCGCCGCTACATAAAGAAATTTTAAAAAGAAATGGCCAGACACCAGTGCACCACTTACAAGGTGGTGGAACGAATTTGGTTGGCTGGAAGAACTGAAGTAGATAAATAACAAATAACTTACGTTCCAACAGCTACCGCAATCGTCACAGTCTGGCGTCACAGCCGTCACTTTGCTAGGAATCTGAAATAACAAAATGAGCTCAATTTTTTATCAACGACGGGCGACGGCAACGTCCATAGCTTTGTATAACATACTAGCAGATGTTTAGGGATAGAAAAAAAAAGAAAGATATACAGTTTTATTTCTAAGCGGGAGGTATTATTATAAAACTCGTCACAAGTATAAAAGTCACTTCAGCTGTCTGAACAAAGCAACATAAGTAAGAAGCCGTTTTCACCAATAGATACTCGTAGAGTGATTTAAAACTCAAAACGAAAGTTTGCAAAGCTGCGGGCTACAGATATTTAAAATAATAAAACTTTAGGTGGTTTAAACTTTTAGTGGTCCAGACCAGTAGACTTAGCGAACATTGACAACATTATTTAGGATTTATTTCGCCCACAACCAAAGCTCACCATGAAAAAAAAATTAAACCGTGGAACGCTTGCGCCAAGTTTCGTGGATTTAAACCGTGGATCCAATAAAAATGTGGCTGCTAGCCCGGAACACACATGCAGACAGATAGACGAAAGCAAAATTGTACAGTGTGCTCCCGAAATGCAGACGATCGCTCGGTCAAAGGAAAAGAAACTCACATCTCCATTAGAACCAGCTCCGTTCTCAATAATGAGAACCTCTTTGCTCTGGTGGAAGTTGAGCCCCCTCACTTGTGGGTCGTCTGCGGCGTACGGAGCCTCCTCACGCTTCGACATCTTGTTCAGACCACCGGTCACGTTCAGTTCTACCGCCTGGTTCGCTTGACCTGTAAATAGTTAGAATGATTTATGTGTAATGGTCGGGTTGCAGTCGCGTCACAGCAGCTCATACATGGACTGATTGCCTGTAGGGCCAGATGTTGAACTTCGGCGTCTTATGTAAAGTATTTGGTAAACGCCAAACGGCAAAAGGCTTTTCAAATAATATTATAATATGAATCGGAAACATTGAGACTTGAACCACCGGCTATTCCCTTTTCAGGAGGAATGCTCATGCCAACCGACCAAGAGGCCTGTATGGAATATCTATAGTGCCGTAACGGCACTTTGCTTACTCCGTACGTGGCACCAATCTCTGCATCCACCAGACATAGGCGTGCTGAAATGTATCTATGTAAAAATTATCGAACCATAACAAAATGTAGTGAAGTAAATCTGTAGCAACAGATCATCGGTTTAACATTTTTGTGGTGTGTTTGTTGAGTAAAACAACCAGTTTCCAACAAGTTACCCTTGACAGGCACTCGTCAACTTATACTAGTAAGTTCTACCTATCTCATCAAGTAGGTACCTTACCTATATACTTAACACTTAGTACACTATGACGGAAGTGTCATTGGTCGTATTTACTTTTATTTTATGTACATGGTATTTGGATAATCTCCTTTTATGGTAACTAAGATTACCTATCTACCTAATCTGTGCTATAAGTATGGACTGCTAAATTGTATCTAGTATTTTAACATGGGCCCCTAAAATAATAGTACTTTATAAAAATGTATCATAATGAGGTGTATTAGAATACGAGTAGATTTTAAAGAGATGGCGTAAGGCGAGTTTCTTTATAGTTTCCTACGAGTGTTTCAATAACTAGTTATGAGCAGTATATTTATTCATAATCAAATCATTGCTTGTGATACATTAACATGTTACATATTATGGGGAAGTGGACGAATCGGGAAAGTAGACCGATGGTACCGGAGGGAATATTTATTATTATTACTAGCTGACCCGGCAAACTTCGTATCGCCTTAGAATCTATCTATTGAAATAAAAAACAATTGCTGTTCGTTAATCTCGCCAAAAGTCCAGGGTTGTCCACATTTTTTTAAAACCTACCCTAGACATAGACAACTGATATAATAAAATGTCCTAGATAAAATTAACTGGGACATACTAGGAATAGCAGTAGCAATAGCAATAGAAGTAAGGCGTCTAGGCCAAACTATAGAAGAACACGACAAGTACATATTCTGCCATATTGGCGAAACTCAGGGTCTTTATGGCGTTGGGTTCATGGTTAAAAAAGAGTTTAAAAATAACATAAAAAGCTTACTAGGAATCTCTGAAAGAGTTGCAATCTTGAAATTATCATTTAATGAAACTAAATTATCAATAATTCAAATATATTATTATGCTCCCACTGAAAATGTTGAAGAAGACGTACTTGCCAAATTCTGTACCGATTTAGGTAAAGCTCATGAGCTAGCAGATAGAACACTAATTGTGATGGGCGACTTTAATGCCAAAATCGGGCAGCCCAAGATACACGAAGCTCCTTCACTGGGCAAATATGGCTATGGCAAGAGGAATGACAGAGGACAACGGCTAATTGAATATGCATTGGAACATAGACTAGTTATTATGAACACGTATTTCAAAAAAAGAGATAGCCGTAGGTGGACTTGGATATCACCTGACAAATAAACACTTAACGCACGAAAATATTAAAAAAAATACAATACACAAAATTATTAATGATACCTAAACCTTCCTAACGTCCTTGAAAAGTACTGTGAGCCCAGGCAGAGGCCATAAAATAAAGTCCTCTTTCAATAAAATTATCTATACTTAATATTATTTTATAAATATTTAAGATTCCCTTCATGTGGCATGGTCTTGGGACACACTGTACCTATGGATGTTTAATAGTAGGAGGTAGTTACAACGATTGCTTTGAACTGCAAGTCGCGTGTCAGTCCGGCCTTGTGGACTGAGACATAAACACAATGCAAGGTCCGTCTTTATGGGACATGTCTGTTCTTTGGACAATCATTATTATTTTGTCATAAAATGCTTTGCTTCAACATATTATATGTGCTATCTATACGTATAGGTACTTACTAATACTGTAAAGCTAAAGATTTTGTTTGTTTGAACGTCGACGAATGAACGAAATCTCAGGAACTACTTATGTGTTTCGAATTGTAAGATTATGTTTGTGTTGAATACTTCATTTATAGGGGTTGGTCTGCCACAAGGTGGACTGACGACATTGTAAAGGTCGCTAGAAACCACAGGATGCGAGAAGCTCAAGACCGAAAGTTGTGGCGTTCGTTAGGGAGAGCACTGGGCGTCAATTGGCTGATATAATGATGATAACTTCATTTATTGAGGAAGACTCAATACATCATGTCGCTATTTGGGCTTTCTTAAACCTAATACAGTGTACCACACTAGACTGTAGGTAGGGCATCCATAAAGTAGGTCTGCCTATTATTTAACAACAACACGAAATACACGCTTTAGTAATACTATAAATCCTACTAATATTATAAACGCAAAAGTTTGTGAGTATGTATGTATGGATGGATGGATGTTTGTTACTCTTTCACGTAAAAACTACTGAATGGATTTTAATGAAACTTTACAATAATATAGCTTATACATCAGAATAACACATAGGCTACAATTTATAAAGATATTGTGTGAATTGTTCAAAATATGTCGCGGCGCGACGGGAACGGGAAAAAAATCCAAATTACCACGCGGACGAAGTCGCGGGCGATCACTAGTACCTTATAAATTATTTAAATGTACCTGTGGTAAAATTTTTTGCTCGATATACGTTTTCGTATTTTCCATACATTTCACACCAGCGCCCCTGGTGGTAATGTACGAGTATATCGAGCAAAATAACGTAAGGAACTGGTACTAGATACACTGAACCTATATTCCAACAGTCAGGACACGTTAAATATACCTACAAACAGTCCGACACTAACATATATATATATTATTTTTTAATTGTTACCTCAGTAAGATTTTCGCGTGGGAATTGGGAACGAGAAAAATAGCGGGCTAATACCCGCTAGTAAATGTCTAATTAGTCTTAGACAAAGAGTCACGCAGCGAGTAGCTACTTAGGTATAAATGAGACATGCACACAATATTGACGTCGCAACTCCCTTGTTACAAAGACAAACAAAGAAAAAAATATTAACATTACAAATTATGTGCCATCATTTATTTTCCATAAAAGGAGCAGGTTCTAAATTCGACTGTATGTTTTAATAAATGTAAAAATTCTTACCTTGTTTTCTGGATAGTTTAAGGAAGACATCTTCTAAGGAGATACAGCTGTACATGGTGAGCAGGGCCTGGGGCGACTGCTCGGCGAGGAGACGGCCGCTCCTCATCAGACCAATCTGGGGAAAGACCGATATGATATATCAACTTAATGATATTCCACGGAGAGAATCTGATTCTTGACAATTGCCTTTACATCATCATTCGCTGAGACTTTCCCAAACTAGTGGGGGGAACTTTGATATTTTCCGTGAAACTACTGGCATCTGACCTCCACAACCCATTGGTCCAACGAATTTCTGTAGTTATAGACCAGTCGAATTGGGTTCCTACTACTGCTACCCTAGACGACTGCCATGGATGTTCGTATGGCAACCTGGACCCACGGCTTAACCTACTCTTATACCTAGATATTATATTCAAAAACAGATTACCAACAAATTGTTGCCAACTTGCCATATTAAAAAAAAATTATAATTAGTACGTCATAAAAATTCAGTTCTGGACAATTGGACTATGGATCCTATAAACATGCTTGTTGTTCTGCGTTAGTGACGCCGAGTCGCCAAACGAGCTTATTTTTACGAGTTTTTATTTAGCTTGCAATGTCTGTCATTCTAAATCCAACATGGCGGCTCATACAAGATGGCGGACTAATTATATTTAATGTACTTCTACAATATGGGTATCAAATGAAAGGGCTTTCTAAGAGCCAACTTGAAAAAAACGTAAAAAATAAATTAAAAGTAAAAAGACTTTTAAAAACAAGCTTTTATTTTTTTATTTTACGCGCTAAAAAGACCAAAATAAACTCTAGCTTTAAAACTTTTTACTACCAACTTATAACGTCATTACTAATTTATTATAAAAGCTTATCGCGAGATTTAAGTATGTACCTTCTCGTATTTACTGGACTGAACAGAGACAAGCTTTTATAACATGTAATTGTGTAATGACGTTATAAGTTGATAGTTAAAGTTTTAAAGTTTAATGCGTAATATGAGTCGCGGAATTTACGCTGCATTTAGGTTCCTTCGGCATACTTTTGCTTTTGTGTGCTCCTACATGTGCTGCGCGCTGCACTGATTGTAAGGGACCCTTAAAACCTCCATCCAATTATTTTCAATTTTCTACTAGAATCATTAGTTATCTATTGAAGTCGATGCTACCCTAGTGTTAAGGTTTCTACCATTTTTTAGTGTTCCGTAGAAGAAGTTTCAGAACCCTTATAGTTTCGTCATGTCCTCGGCTTTGGTCCCAAACGATTAGTGCTAGAAACATGAAATTTTGCATGGATGTATGTATGTATATTTATTATTACGCCAACAAAGTGTTAAAATAAAATAAAAAAAAATATTTTTTTGGGGTACCTCCCCTACACGTTAAGGGGGGGGGGGATGATTTTATTTTCTCGCGTCTACACCATCGTGTAGTTGCGAGGTTGCTAAAATGATTTTTTGATGTAAGTATCCGTTTGCAAGATATTCAGCTTTGAAGAACATATTTTTGCGAAAATAGGGCGTCCCCCTCCTCTAAAATCTAAACAGCGTGAAGAAAATTAAAAAATTCATGATAATAGTCCATGTAATGAACTTTAAAGGAAAACTATAACGGATGATATAACTCTGTTAGTTCAGGAGTTATAAAGGATTTTATGGGAACTATGGAACCCTTTCTTATGCGTGGCCTGACACGCTCTTAGCCGGGTTTTTTTGTAAACCCTGATGTGAGATACTTACAGTAAACATGCCTATTGTATGTAAGGTAATGACATAGGTAGGCAACGCACCTGCACCTATGTAAACAAGGAAGTATACCTGAGGCATACAGCGCAATATTTGCAACAAAATTCTTGTAATATTCGTGAGAGATTATTTACCGCGAATTATGACATCATTTCATTTGATACGGATTCATCCCAAAGATCATAATTGCTATAAGTTGCTTGAAATATTACTAGAAGGTTTGTTTACAACCTGTTAGCTGCCGAAGTAACCACAATCCGACCTCCATACTCAATAAATAGTGTCCTAAATTTCAAAAATTGATTAAATCTGTAGTTTTGAATATATATAGTCACAAAAATGTATTATTTTGATTTAAAACAATCATTTACATAGTTTATTTTGCGATCTAAAAAATGAATTTAAATTGGTAACGAAAACGCTCCAATCTGTCATGGCGCCTTGGGTGATGTCACACGTTGCGAAACAAATCTAAATGTGTTTGACGAAGCTATCCTGAACAAAAAACGAACGAAGTTCGCTGCAACGATTAAGCCATAAATTAGTCGTCAAATCGTAATATAAATATTCAAGTGCAAGATCGCTTATTAGTTATAGTTTTTTCACGACCAAAAGGTCAAAAGCGCCGTGAATATCATGGCGCTTACGCGTTTCCTTCAACGTATTCCAAGAACATGTCACTTGTAAGGTTTATACACTATAGACGGGACACGCCTACCACGGAACGGAAATGGTATATGCGTTTGGGGTGAGAGGATGTTTGTGCAAATACATGTTGCCATTTTTCTCCAAAACTTCTAGTCGGATTTTGATGCAGTTTTTAGTTATGGGTTCAGGTTTGATTGATGCATGTTCTTAGATAAATGTTACGATGACAACTCACCAGGGGGCGCTGCAGCGAACATATTTGTGAAAAGCAATGTTGCCAATTTTCTCAAAAACTACTAGTCCGATTTTGATGCAGTTTTCAGTTATGGGTTTGAGTTGGATTGGTACAGGTTTCTAGATAGATGTTACGGTGACTACTCATCAGGGGGCGCTACAGCTTAGCTTATTTGTGATGAAAATCAATTTTGATGCGGCTTTTTTTAGGAATGGATTTGTAGTTGATTAGTGAGGGTTCTTAAATAGATGTAACGACAGCAACTTACTAGAAAGCGCTACATATCTATGCTCTTTAAGAAGTTTATAATAAAAATTAAAATTAAAAATTTTAAAAAAACCCACGACGATTAAAAAGCAATTGAAAAAAGGATAAAATAATTTAAAAACCTCCAAAAAGTTAAAAATTAATTGTGTTGGTTAGCCCTTTAACTTTGATATAGGTGCCTAGCAATATTTTGATTCAAGCGTTGTCTCGAAATGCACATCGAAATAATGCGCCAAAACTGCGTTTTGTTCAATCTACTTTTGTTAGATTTATAATATTTAACTTTAAAATTAACAAAAATTCGTAAATTAATAAAAACGTACGAACAATAAAATTACACAAAATCACAGACAACTTGAACAAGAAGTCAGCTCTTCATACATACTTACTCTATGGTGTGAGAGTGCAACCTGTGACGTCATATTTTCTGATTGGTGTTTGATGTCACGTGACTGAATGCCTAATTTTTCCAAACTTATTTTCTAAATAATAGTAATCTTTATTCTGTCTACTAATTTATATTACTTTTTGTTGTCTATTCATTGGAAATAGTCATAAGAAACATACACCAATCCGATTTATTCTTAGTGGACACAAGCCTATTATCTTTCTTATTCTTTCCATTGTTGGGGACCTGCTCTGAGTTTTTATAAATAACTTAAGTCTAGCCGACGTGGGCTCTTATTCTATAAGCATTAATAGAAAAGTACTTACAGAATGCGCCTGGCGAGCCTCTTCGATATAATGTGTGGTGATGATGACAGTCTTGTCCCCGGAACTGGTGATGCGGACCAGATGGGTCCAGATGGACTGACGCAGCAATGGGTCCACGCCCACCGTGGGCTCGTCCAGGATGAGCAGCTCAGGGTCGTGCATGAGAGCCACCGCAAACGATACTCGACGTTGCTGACCACCACTAGAAATAAATAAGACGAGTTATTAAATATAATATATAACACAAAAACCTACGAGTCCAACCGCGTGAATATTAATGTCTTGTTCTTAATTCTCAATCAAGGCCCCGATTCCAAGGACGTTAAAAAATTGCATCGTATCAACGCTAGCTTTTTTTTGGCGTTAAGTGTAAAGTCGTAAAGTTCAATTTCCCGCTCAACGGCCAGCGCGGCGCTTAAAATACAACACTGAGCTGAAAAATACGTCGCGATTTAAATCCGCTGCCGTGTGAACAAATACTAGGCAATGCATTAATCTATTTCGACGTGTTTTTTAACGCGCGTTAAAAAATCGCTCGTGGAACGCGATCGTTGGACGCCCGTGTGTGACTTCTCCCGCGTTGAAATGTCCACGAGGCATTAGTAATTCTGATCTTCAAAAAGTTTCAATTGAAGTAAATAATTGTTGAAATAATCTCTATATAAAATTAATCCCTATTTCCCTTGGTCACGACATCACGCGTGAACGGCTGGACCGATTTCGCTGATTCTTTTTTTGTTGTATTCGTTATTATCAGGAGAAGGGTCTTATGGCAGAAAAAAAAGTCCGGAATATTAGAAAAATTAATGCGGCACGAAGTTCGCCGGGACAACTAGTCTTATATAAAATTGCCTCTCATTGGAGAGACCTATTTTCAGCAGTGAATAGTGGTAGGTTGAAATGATGATGATATAAAATGGAATTGCTGTCAAGTACGCCAAAAAAAATACTAACTGTAATAAAGTCTGCGTCAGAACAGCTCTATTTCTCTGTATAAGATGAGGCATCTCTGTACTTGTACTAGTATAGTAACTATTATTATCGCTTGACTGATCAATGTGGGAGTATAAGTAATAGATACGCTAGTACAATTAACTATTCTATACCTAAGTATCTATTGTAATCGCAACATTTGTATTAAGTATCACTATTAAGTCCCATTCGCATAACAATTACTTCAATAATTACTGTAACAAAATATATAACCACATTCAAAGAACTTTCTTTTTATTTCAATTAAAATTGTTTCGTAATTCGCGTGACCTTGGCACATGATCCCATCACACTAATTTGATCCATTGATGTCGTGATCAGAAACTATAATAATAAGATTTCACTTCTCAAATTTGAAGAGTCTTTGCTATTGTCGCAGCGAAAGCTGATGTTATATAATTTTTTTTTTAAGAGTAGTAAATGCCCCGATCGATGTTGTAGTTGATCCCGGATATTGCAATATTTTCGGTCCTTATTACGAATCGTGTCTAAGTGGTAACTGGTTAACATTGCAAAGCTTAAGCGAACACTAGCCACGTCGCGTCGGTCTAGGATAGGCGCCTCGGAGAGCACGTTAAGCCCTCGGTACGTTTGCCATCTATGGAAGTCGTTGCGGGTAAGTGGGAGCCCTTATAAAAAAAATCGACTGGTCTAACCACAGAACTTCGATATAGCCAATAGATTGTGGAAGTTAGATGGCAGTCGTTTCAAGTAAAATATCAAAGTTCAACTTCTCAGTTAGGCTACAAAGCCGACTCCAACTGGGTTAGGAAAAGGTCAGTGGATGATGACTTGATGGGTCTGCCTCTGGCAAGATGTGGGAATATTAAACGCCTAATTAAATCCTCAAATTAGTAGTGATGCTAATATTATTCTTGTCAGAAAGACCCGGCTATTTCTTTGAAGTAACCTTTAATTACAGTCATTAACAAACAATAACATTAACATAACTTCACAAGTCCACAAAAGCCATGACGGATCTATTTCTACGCGTCTGTCATGCTTCTTATATACTGTCACGGTATTTATGTGTGTTTGTTTGGACACAAAAGGACAATGCGCACTTTGTTATGGATTAGATTTACTGGTTCGTTGGTGTCGGTTGTAAATGCAATTGAGGCGTGAAATGTCTCGGTTTTGATGCTCGGGTTGAGTCAAATACAATAAATAAATGTGAATTTGAACCGATCCTGTGACCTATTGCGCGGACTGCAGAGATTCTATGTACTGGTATGTAACATCTGTCCTGGGTGTCGGATTTGGTTTGAATTACAGAGTGGATATGGATTTCTAATGCCCGGTAACGGTAATATGCTTAATATTGCCTATATCCTTAATTTTAGTGTGCTTCAAGCTGTAATCCTCACCAGGGTACCTTTATATCTCTGGAATCTTTTATGGATTATTTCTGAGATTTGGCATGTCGTTGTGACTATTTCATGACTATTTTTTGGAACCTAAACAAATTCGATAGACTTTACCGTTTGCTTGCACCAGAAGTGAGGATTACAGCTTAACGTTCAAGCCATAATCCTCACTAACCTATAGATATAACGTCGAAACTATAATGCGACAATTTTTTTACATGTATGACTTGTTATGTCTATTTCATGACATTTTTTGAGCGTTGTCAAAATTCGATTTAATTGAGATTTCAAATATGAGGATTACAGCTTGAAGCACACTAATTTTACCCTATGACGTGGGACGAACAACATGACTGGCTAAGTGTGGGTACTAGCTAGGTACATTTCTTGGGATCTTACGTTGCTAGGGAAATACCCGTAGGTAATATAATGAGTCTGTTGAACGCTACCATTTCTTAGTATGGGATGGTTCATCTCTACTAGTAAGTATAGTATTATTTTATCTGTTGTCTACATAATACATGTTAGTTAGTTGAGGTCGTAAAATCATCTAGTCATCTAACACCACGTGGAGTAACTAGAATTTAGAACATTACTAAGTGTGAAATGCTCGTGTGTCATTTTCCCAAATGAAAAACTTGTGACTAACTAAACCATTTTTTCCTCTAAGCAAAAAGGACACTTTAACAACAAATTCAGCCAACGGACGACCTGTAATAATTGGTGATTGTCATATCTAACTCGCGTTTTTTTCTCCGTACATATATTTTGGTATTTCAAAGCAAATGAGTTTGCTTAAACTAGTCTTAAAACATTAAGACAGAAATTATAAATAAATCACAAAACTGATGTCATCGGCAGGACTCGAACCCACGGCCTTTCCCTAACAGGCGGTATTCTCTGAATGTCTAGTACCAGATCCTCACGTTAATTTGCTCGAAATACGATTCCGTATTCCTCCATACATTTCGCACAGTTCCCTGACGTTACCGCTAGGGGCGCTGGTGTGAAATGTATAGGGTATACGAAAACGTTTTTGGGTGCAAAGGGGCCCTTCTTACATCTATCGGGCCCCAGCGACCTCACCTGCTAGTGGCGCACCTGCTGATTAACGGACGAGGTTCGTATATTACGGTACCCATGTGGTGGCTTTGGCCCCTACGTGGATACCAGGTGGTACAACAGTGTTGGTCCGGGGGGGTACCACCGTGCAGCTGTGCTAAAGCCCCCTAAGTAACCCAGCCCAGGCTGGGTTGCGTTAGGGGTTGAGCAGCTGCACTGCCGGGCCCGGGGCGGTGTATGGTGCGGCAGGCAGGGGTCCAGTGGGGGCGAAGCGGAGTCTAGTGTGGGTGGTGTGGGTCGATTCGCCGGCCAGGGAGACCCTTAGCAACGGCGTTGCCGCGGCCGCCCGCAACATAGTCATGGGGCCCGCCTGGGACCAACCACCCCAGTAGGCTGCCCCACATGTTGCGCATAATCCTGTTGTGGGGTCGCCGCTCCGGGTGGTAACCGGTGTGGGGTAGCGGCGGCCTTGCATCAGGGGGGTTTGGGAGCCCTTCCGTCCGGCGGGTCGGCTCCGACCTAACCACACGGTTCTAGACGAAGCTAGCCTCTGCACTTTGTCACTTACTGCCGCACCAAATATCGCCCTGTCTTCACGCTTCCCCATATTTCAAAATGACAGTGCAACAAGAGAATAGACGGTACACAGCGGCCCCTAGAAACCCCACAAAGTTGACTTCGTTTGAGGTGGAGTTCGCGAATATCCGCGGACTCCATGCAAACCTCGATACCGTCCACCATCACCTGGAGTCGGCACGGCCTTCTGTGATGTTCCTAACGGAGACACAGATACGCCGCCCTGACGACACGTCGTACCTCTGTTACCCGGGCTATATCATTGAAGAACAATTCCGCGATAAAGCCGGGGTGTGCGTGTTCGTTAGGGCGGATGTTTGCTGCCGCCGGTTGCGCTGTCTGGAGAACCCCTCCTACTCCGTCCTTTGGCTGCACGTGGATCATGGCTCCATGAGCCAGATCTACGTGTGCGTCTACCGCTCCCACACAGGGGACACTGGGACAACAAGGCTTTTCGAATACCTCAGCGAGATGGCTGACGATGCGCAGGTGCGGTTCCCGAACGCTGACCTGGTTTTCCTGGGGGACTTTAACGGTCATCACGTTGAGTGGCTGGGGTCCCTTAGGACCGATCATGCGGGACGAACCGCCCATGCATTCGCTCTCTCCCTCGGGCTGACCCAGATGGTACGGGGGATCACCCGGATACCTGACAGGTCAGACCACACGCCCGCCTTGCTGGATCTACTGCTGACGAGTCGCCCAGCCGAGTACAGTGTGTCGGTACGCGCCCCACTGGGCACATCCGACCACTGTGTGGTGCACGCCAGCTTCCAAGTGCCACCGCCTGCTCGTGCTGAACAAATGACTCGACGACTATGGCACTACTCGTCGGCAGACTGGGACGGTCTCCGCGATTACTTTGCGTCCATCCCGTGGAGCCAGCGCTGCTTTGTAGGGAAGGCGCCTTCGGATAGCGCTGCTGCCATTGCTGGCGAGATCAGTCTAGGGATAGAATATTATATCCCTTTCACTGATGTCGCCAGCATCCGCAAAGCTCGCCCCTGGTTCGGGCGTGAATGTGCCGAGGCTGTCCAGAAAAAACAGTCGGCATATCGCGCCTGGGTCAGGGCTCGGGCGGCACGTGACCCGAACGTGAACCGCCTCAAAGCAGCGTACAATCGGGCCACTAGGTTCAGCAAGAGGGCCTTCAAGAGAGCGGATGCCCAGCGCGTCGCGCGGCTTGGTCAGGAGCTCACATCCCATCCCACGGGCAGCCGTGGATACTGGCAACTGGCCAAAGCCGTACAGTCAAATTTTTGTCAACCCTCGCTGCCACCACTGCGTTTTCCTGATGGATCACTGGCTCACAAAGCCCAAGAGAAGGCGGACATGCTCGCAGACCTCTTTGCGGCTAATTCCCGGGTCGATGACCGTGGCCTGCAGCCCCCCGCCATCGCCAACTGTGGCCACACTATGCCTGATATTGTTATCAGGCAATGTGATGTACGGGCAGTGCTGCGGTCACTCGACACGCGGAAAGCCAGTGGCCCTGACGGCATTCCGGCGGTGGTGCTACGAAAATGTGCTGCTGAGTTGTCTCCAGTATTAACGCGTCTGTACCGCCTGTCATACTCTACAGGCCTCGTGCCGGAGGCCTGGAAGGAGGCGAACGTACAACCGATCCCCAAGAAAGGGGATCGATCCGATCCAGGCAACTATCGACCCATAGCTGTCACCTCAGTCATTTGCAAGGTGCTCGAGCTTCTTATTAATAAGCAGCTCATGCGATACCTGGAGGATCACTCGCTAATCAATGATCGGCAATATGGCTTCAGGCCAAAACGATCAACGGGTGACCTCCTGGCATTCGTCACGCATGTATGGGGTGAGGCTATGGAAAGGTTTGGCGAGTCCTTGGCTATTAGCCTGGACATCGCCAAAGCTTTCGATAGGGTCTGGCATGCTTCGCTCCTTTCCAAGCTTCCGGCATATGGTCTACCTCCTCAACTGTGCAGCTGGATTGCCAGTTTTTTAAACGAGCGCCGAGTGCGGGTCCTCTGCGATGGCCAGGCTTCTCGCTTTTTGCAAGTGAATGCCGGGGTACCGCAGGGGTCCGTACTGTCACCAACTCTCTTTCTTCTGCATATCAATGATATGCTTTCCCTCGGGAACATTCATTGCTATGCAGATGACAGTACATTGCACGGGAGTTACTCGGTTCGTCCGACGGCGGGGCGATCTGTGATAGAGGAGGAGAGACGACATCTCGTGGGTGATCTCGACCGAAGCCTCGACAGTATCTCCCAATGGGGTGCCGAGAACTTGGTCGAGTTCAATGCTCACAAAACACAGGCGTGTGCATTTACAGCGAAAAAATCCCCTTTCCTTCCCCTACCCACTCTTCAGAATGCAATATTACCAATGAAGGACAATCTAGACATCCTTGGCATAGACGTTCGTCGAGAGCTCAATAACACAAAATACATTGAGAGATGTATTGGGCTAGCTTCGCGGAAACTAGGAATACTGAACAAGGTAAAGCGATTCTTTACACCGCACCAGAGGTGTCTGCTGTACAAAACGCAGATTAGACCCTGCGTTGAATACTGCTCTCACCTCTGGGACGGCTCCGCGAAGTATTTGCTGGACGCACTCGACGCTATGCAGCGACGCGCTGTTCGCATTATAGACTGTCCGGAGGTAACGGGAAGCCTTGAGCCGCTAGCCCAGCGCCGAACAATTGCTTCCTTGGCCGCGTTCTACCGTATTTACCACGGTGAGTGTTCTGAAGAGCTCTTCAACCTGATCCCACCCTCTCCCTTCCGATCCCGAACAACGCGTGCCGGGCAGAGATGTCACCCTCATACCGTGGAAACCGTCTTCGCGAGAACCGAGCGTTTTAAACGATCGTTTCTCTGCCGAACGATGGTGGCTTGGAACGCCCTGCCTGCGCACGTGTTTCCTCCTACATATAACCCTGGGCTCTTTAAGCGAAGCGTGAAGAGGCACATTACAGGGTCGTCAAGTTGAGGGCCACTCTCTATAGTATTCCTGTGTACTGTGAGAGTCGCCCTCAATTGCCAGACGTCGCCTCAGCTTACCATCAGGCGAGTGGCGTCAATTTGTCGACCTAAATATAAAAAAAAAAAAAAAAAAAAAAAAAACGTATTTCGAGCAAATTAACGTAAGGAACTGGTACAAGACACCCGGACCACTGAGCTACGATGACCAATACCTTAATAGCGCGAACATAAACTAAATAATATTAAAACAATGGGATAAGATGTTGAATTTTTATATAATTGCACTAATTTCGTTAAATAGAAGACATTATAAACGTCTACATATGTTTAACCTACTCACGAGGCATTCTCAAGACTGTCTCAAAGAGAACAGCGAAATACGAAGCAAGAAGTTGCCTTGCCAAGAACATAGCTGTTTTTAAGGTATGAGCGTGCAAATCTCGCTAGCGCGATGTAGGACGTCTCATATACAAGTCCTCAATGTCTTCTATTTAGCGAATTTAGTGCAATTATATAAAAATTCAACATCTTACCCCATTGTTTTATCATGGAATTTCGCCATGTAACGCCTGATCCCATTCAATAAATAATATTAATTTACAATTTATAAATATTTTACAATATGTAAGAATATGAATTATAAATTAATCTGTAAGTCCGTTTTTATGTTTGTTTATGTTATGTTAGTAAATTGTAATGACGAAAATAACTATTCTGTGCTATGAGTAAAACTGTTCAAACATGTCACATAAATGTCACCTTTACGAGTCAATATTTTCCATTGGGACAATAATTATGGATATGTAGGTAAGTAGTAAAGTACCTGCCTACTATGCGGTTACTCGGAGCGTTAGCTAACCGCGTCTTCCAGCTAATCTCTAAAACGGCTCGACCTATTTTAACAGGACTTTCACTGGCAAATAGCTGATGTTATAAGGAGTAAATTAGGCTACTTTTTATTTCCGTAGGAATCTGAAACTAGACAACTATTCCACTCAGGATAAGCCGTGGGTAAACTTCAGATAGTACCTACTTACAATAGAAAATAATGTATTTCATTATATAACAAAAAGCAAACATAATATAGGTCTCAGTAGTCCCATGGGACAAATAAACGAGACAGTCCCACTTGTACCGTACTGGGACAAGTGGGATACACCCTAATAGTATTCAGTTAGTGGCTATTCCCCTATTAGGTACTTGAACTCCTAAAGTTTCTACCAGTTTCTATTGAATCGTAGGCTTATGACATGCCTCTGCCTACCCCTTTCGGAAAAACAGGCGTAATTATGAGTATGATTATAGGTATTTTTTATGAGTCAGGAAATTACTGTCAAGGTAGATGTTTCGAGCCATATAATTATATCAGAAATTGCACACCGCGGCTGCGACACCGATTAAACATAAATTATACATGCGATTTAAATACTATAAGATACACGTAAGGTCGCAGGTGGCAGGATTGAATTTATACAGTCATATTCATACACCCACTTTTCGCCAACAGGTATCTTTATCAGTACCACGTAACAGGGGGTGAGCCTATTGCTATCCGAAAACTTTTCTCGTATGTTAGAACAATTACAGAACGCCTCTGTACTATAAATAAAATAACTGATGCAAGTACAAATATTGTAAATACAAAAATAGTAGATTTTTTTGTTAAAATCATGATTGCTTCTATTTATAAAATCGTTGCGTGCTTCAATTGGGTCATAAACTAAGTGAATTTGTACTTAAATCTTTGTTTTTAGCACGAATTCGAATTTATAATTGCAGTACCTGATGCGGAAGGAAATCCTTTGTTTCATCAAGTTCTGACTTAAATAACCTAACTCACATGCCATCAAATCGGTTCTGATAATTAAGATTACTAGCACCTGACTACGATGACCAGGGAACCCGGTCTTGTATTTAATAGTTAATGTACCAGAGGCTCCACCATCGAAGAGGTTAAAGTCTGACTGCAAAACCTTTGAAAAAAATCATTCAATTACCTCAAATTTTTGACCATTCTATTTTCGCTAGGCAGATCGAGGAAGTCAAGCAGGAACCGCAGCCGGTCGTGGATCTCTCTCGTCTGCATCCCGAAGATCCACCCGAAATACATCATAGTTTCTCTGATGGTGAATTCTCCGTATAAAGCGATCTCCTGGGGCATGTAGCCTACTCGCTTACCGGGGACTCCGGATCCTGTTGAAGATATAATGAATGTATATCACACACACACACACACACACACACACACACACACACAAGGAAAACTCCACATAAAACCCTACACCAATTAGTCCGGCCAGCGTGGTATGCTGGCTGAATTCCCCCCTTCTTTGGGGGAGGCTTATGCCCAGCAGTGGGCCTCAAATGGGGTGACATGATGATGATGACACATACATAACGCCAATTATTTCGCTGGTTTCGTGTAATAGGGAGCGAGTTTTTTGCAGAATCCGGGATGTCTCAGCCAGATACCTTTTGGATGGATATAGTTTTGCAGCAATGCGTAAGTCTGGATTTGAATCAGCGTCAGTTCCTTTTCCAGATAGTTCAGGACTAACACCATAGTCGAAAACGTCGATATTGCGATCCAGTTTGTGCGTCTTGGGTGATATGTAAACTGCGCAGATATTTCTTTCCTCTTACAACTCAGAGTACTTCAAGCGGAGTTTGAAGAGGCACATCACTGACAATATAAGTAACTGGATCGTCAACTTATATGTTCCAAAAAAGGGGAAAATTTATATCTTTTGAGAACTTCCGTTGCGTACGCTGGCCAAACGGTTATGTTATGTTAAAATAATGTACGAATAAATTGTTCCTCCTTAAAAGTACAAAAAAAAGTTCTCGTTGGCATATATCAATATTTTAAGGTTAACTCAAATTCCTTCTTAAATAATTATTTGCGATGCTAGATGTTATGACGGGCGACGGGAACGGAAAAATGTTTACAGGCGACGGAAACCAAATTAATTTAATTTTTATTTTATTTAATTTTTATTATTTTTTTATATTATATTATAAGGTCCAAGTCCGTATAATGTATGTTCAAAATTACCACGCGGACGAAGTCGCAGGCGACCGCTAGTAATAAAATAAAATAAATATTCAGTAATTCACGTTGATATTCAGTTCGATTGATGGCGCTGTTCCATTTTTTAAATCTCACTATGGTTTCGTTACCGCCAATGATATAATAGCTCGCTCGCCCTCTAACGCCATATTTTCATTCATTCCGAGAAGTTTTTTACAATAATATTTTTGACGCCCGACTTTGTTCAGTCAGGGTTCATTTTCATTTCTTTCTTTTATGATAGAATAAAGAAATGAAGTATGAACCCTGGCTGAACTAGTTTGGTTTGACAGTTTGACTTGACTCAAGAAACTAGGCGTGGGTCGTACTCGTAACGTCATTTTCACAAGAAACGTCACCGAAACCCGTCTCTTGGTTGGCGTCACCTATTTTAAAAGTGGTGATTTTTGTAACCAGTTATTTTAGTTCAGCTACAGCTACAGATAGTCAGATACGTCAACTATGAGCATGTGGCGACATCAGGCGGAAAGTGTAATTTTAGCGATCGATATATTATGTATGAAAAAAGCTTACCCTTAGTCCCTGGTTTGCCTCCAAGAACCCATATTTCACCACTGTTGAGTTTCCGTCTGCCCACAATACAGGACAGAAGGGTTGTTTTACCGCAACCTGACGCGCCCAATAGACCATATCTGTGTATAAAAAATAAAATCAATTATAATACCGAATATCACAACGAACATTCATTTACATATTGATTAAATAATTTTTTGATATAGAATTTTTTGACGTCACAAAATTGTAAGAGGGATTTACTGTTACCGAGTCAGTTGAGACTGATTTTAGATGTAGAAGTATTGGTAAGGTGCTTAAGCATTGTGTACAATATACATCATCTGATTTCACCTATGTAAATGCAATTTTGGGGAACTTAGTTCCGATTTGGATCGGTTTACAATATTGCACAACCATGACGAAAAGAATAAAAATGTGACATTAAATAAACACACGTGTTCTAAGTTTAAAATAAATAAATGAACCAAGTATCGTCTAAGGCAAGATGAATTCCAAAAGCTAGGACACAGTAAATCATATTTACTTTGTGGTTTTGATAGATGTTACATCATACCTACAATTTGTAGCAATCCGGGCAGTCTGCAGTCCTTTTAAATTAAAGTATCGGAAAGATATTATGTAGTAAAAACTGACATATTTTATGTAGACCATACCTTAAAACAACAGACCTTAACTGGCCAACCCGTTTTTGGGCTCGGTGTTATTGGGCTCCGTAACAAGTTACTTGCCCAATTGGAACTACAATTATGGCTTTATGAACATGGTGGTCTCATAAATCAGTCTCAGAGACTGACCTCGGCCACTTCAATAACTTTCCACGTAAGGTTATGTCATTGCGTCTGCGTACGCGCGCTTTGTTTGTCATATTTTTTGTGTATATTTTTAAATACTCGAAAACGCCTTGTATGTATTTCAATGTAATTCGATTCTGATGAATTTAAGACTATTTGTTGCCTCAAGTTGAGCTTAGTTTCCCGTGAAAACCGGCCCACATTTGCGCATTCTCCTTTAATCGCAATCAGTTAAGTGTCTAAGGAGATACGTTTACCTACATGTAAAGACAATTATAAGATAATTTTAGGTTCCAGAACATGGTATCTAATAGGATCATCGCACACTAGAGGGGTTTAGTAAACCACAGATCGTAACGCTCTGACGGTTGACGAGGCTAGCGGCACAGCGTGCGAGGACGAATACCTTGTGAAACTATAGTCATTTAACATTCTATTCCAGCCTGCACATTTACTTATTTTCCACCTTAATACAAAACAACTAAAGCTTGTTTTTAAGTGGTGAAATTATTGCATCGGAAATGGTCAACGATTTCTTCATATGCAGAGGAAAATACTGAATGATTGCGCGAAGGAGACAGTAATTACAGTCGTGGTTGTCACTTGTTTCTCAATTGTTTGAGATGTCGTTTTGTGTCGTGATGTTTAGTATTAGATTTCACGGTGTATAGTTTTAAACAGAGCATTGAATTAAATGAATTTTAGTTGACAAAAGAAGACATTGTTTTGTTAAAATATTGTGACATCTTTGTAACTGTAGCTTAAATAAATATATCAAACAGCACTGGGAGTCCAAGGGACATTTGAGAGATCTTCCATACATTAACTTCTTCTTTTTTTATGCCGCTTAAAAAAGAAAATGTGCGGTAGAGTTCGGTAAGTATGTATGTAGTTACTAGTTAAATATTAGTATAAGTCTTTAACTGCGATTCCAATGAATGAGGAATCACGTGAGCAGACCCGAGAGCGTTCGCTGGTAGTAAAATACGAGTACATACATATATTCACGCTTATATCCCCGATAGGATAGGCCGATATGCTTTACACACTCACATTTTGACAGTAGATTTGACGGTCCCTCGTAATACCATAGAAAATCATTAGCCATTATGTAAATCCAAGTCAAAATTCCAAGTAGAAGAGGTCCTACGTAACAAATATCATAATAACATTTGTATGGACAGTATGTATGTTTGTCAATCATTAGCTTCATAATATAGAATTCCATGTATGGCACTTGAACTGACGTACATGGACGAGCCATACTCCCTGTGCCAAGACCCTATGTAAATATAAATAATACAAGCGTTTGCCCTTGATATCACCCGCACATGCCCTAGCCATAGTAATAAAAAGTTCCTTTACTATAATTATGAATGTCAGTATCTATACTTGTGTTGTCTCTTTGTTTAGACTGTTTGAATACACTAAGAACCTACTTCCTGTAACTTGGTTAACACGTAGCTCTTAAGTGTGACATGCCCTTTATAATATCTTAAGTACAACTTTACGTACACCAAGACAAATAAGGATCATTTTCTACGAGTACAATAAGTACCCACCCCTGTGTTCTTCTCATGTTGATGGGCAATCCTATTGGCTCTAAGATTGGCATTTGACCTTGTCTCGTTTCGTGTAGGTCTTCTCTAGGAGTATACTACATAAATACGAATAACTTTATTCCGTCAGTCACAAATACGAATTTCAAAATACCGATTTTCTTAATTCCGACTGGTTTAAAATTCCAAATATACTCGTAACAACTCCGATTGATCATTATTCCTATTTTTATTCTGTAGAACAAACATGTTGACTTTTAGGGTATACCTTTCGTTAACATAATATATGTAATCCTAAAATGTTTTGGCACAATGAATTTGGCATACTTTTTTGGCATAATTATACTTGGTCATAATAGGCTTGTGTCCACTAAGAATAAATCGGATTGGTGTATGTTTCTTATGACTATTTCCAATGAATAGACAACAAAAAGTAATATAAATTAGTAGACAGAATAAAGATTACTATTATTTTTAGAAAATAAGTTAGGATAAATTAGGCATTCAGTCACGTGACATAAACACAAATCCGAAAATATGACGTCACACGTTGTGCTCTCACACCATATAGTAAGTATGTATGAAGAGCTGACTTCTTGTTCAAGTTGTGTCTGTGTAATTTAATTGTTCGTACGTTTTTATTAATTTACGATTTTTTGTTAATTTTAAAGTTAAATTGTTATAAATCTAACAAAAGTAGATTGAACAAAACGCAGTTTTGGCGCATTATTTCGATGTGCATTTCGAGACAACACTTGAATCAAAATATTGCTAGGCACCTATATCAAAGTTAAAGGGCTAACCAACACAATTTATTTTTAACTTTTTGGAGGTTTTTAAATTATTTTATCCTTTTTTCAATTGCTTTTTAATCGTCGTAGGTTTTTTCAAAATTTTATTTTAAACTTCTTAACGAAAGCAACTTACTAGAAGGCGCTCTGCCTTCTAGTAAGTTGCTGTCGTTACATCTATATAAGAACCCTCACTAATCAACTACAAATCCATTCCTAAAAAAAGCCGCATCAAAATTGATTTTCATCACAAATAATGTTAGCTGTAGCGTGCTCTGATGAGTTGTCACCCTAACATCTATCTAGAAACCTGTACCAATCTAACTCAAACCCATAACTGAAAACTGCATCAAAATCGGGCTACTAGTTTTTGAGAAAATTGGCAACATAAAAAAAAAAAAAAAAAAAAAAAAAAAAAAAAAAAAAAGCGGGTAGACGGTTGTGTTGTGTTTTTTAAATTTGAATAAATAAAAATACAATTTAAATACTTCCACGCATTTAATGCACTTTAATAACCACTGATAACATACCACCTACCAGTGTGAGTGTTTTCCATTCAATACACACCAAAGCAAACAACACTAATGAATGCAAACATGAAGCACTCTTTGTCCGGCTTGCAAGCCATGTTTCGTGAGGGAATGGCTAACTTTGAGACCAGGCTGCAGCAGGCCACAGGCAGCACATCATCAGCCTCAACGGATATAGCTAGTCTTTCTAGTGATTTTGCCTCTTTCAAGACCGCTATGCTGCAGGCTCTCAATCTGCTCCAGTGTCAAGTGGAGGGACTGGCACATCAGGTGGATAGCGTCGAAATGCGGGCACGTCGCAAGATTCTTTTACTCCACGGTGTAGCAGAGGAGGAGACCGAGGATACGCCTAAGGTTGTTGCTGGTGTCATCTCGGGGCGTCTTAATATTAGTTGTGACAGCCCAGATATTAAAAGGTGTCATCGAATGGGGCGTCCATCGGGTGAACTGAAATCCAGACCTATCCTGGTGAAGTTTCAGGATGTAACTATGAGGGACAAGGTCTGGTTCTCCAAAGTCGCACTAAAGGGCTGCGGGATTACTCTCTCCGAGTTCCTTACAAAAGCACGACACGAAATCTTCCAGGCCGCGCGCGAAAAGTTTGGAGTTGGCAAGGTCTGGTCACGCGATGGCAATGTGTTTGTTTTGGACTCGAACAGTAAACGCCACCGTGTGTCTTATATGGATGATCTTAACAAGATTAATGTATCGACTACCGTATCGAGCGAAACGCAGATCCCGAAGATAGTTAACACCAGGTCTAAACGGCTTGGGGCAGGCAAGAAGTAGTTTTGGTTTTGTGTGTTTGCATTAATTATACTGCAGGGCTCTGAAAGTGACTTCGGTCATCTGTATGTATGTATATACAGGTTTGAACTTTTACTCTCTGCGGGAACTAAATTATGAATATTACTACCACCCACTATTATTGTTATTATTATGTGAACAAATTTTAAACTTCACTCTTTTACTACATTAATCTTACTTTCGATATTTGTATGTATTTCATTCTTACTAAGTGTACGACCATAGACAGGTAATACTGAGGAGTATACAGACGTCAAGTTGTCATGTCACTTGTCAGTTTGACATTTCATTTTCAATAACTTTGTTATTTGGTACGGCATCTAGTGTTTGTGCCTTCAGTAATAGTGCGTGTTGTTCATACTTTTTTTTTTTTCTTTATAGTGATAGGTAATATTTGTTTCATTCTTTGTTTTTATGTATTATGTAAGGTAAGCAGACCAATAATCTGTCATCTAATGACTAAATTTGCGTATTTTGTTTCTGTTTTGAGCCTGTAGTGTTAACGAGCATATCTTAATTTCTGACGCTCAACTGGCGGGTGGATTGTGATAGTATCTGGTATATATATATATATATATATTTATTTATAATTTATATTTCTGAAACACTAACTTGCCTACATTACACTATAGTATATTATTATAGTATTCTATGTCGTCAGAAACTGAAGATGAAAGTGAAAGCGAAAGTTTTTACACTGCGTCTAGCATTAACGGTAGTTTTTCTAGTATTCCATCTATTGCGTCACTTGGTGACACTTTAAAAGCACAATTTTCTGATGTCCCCAAGAACTTCAATGTAGTCCATTTTAATGCTCAGAGTATTCCTGCTCATCACTCTGATATGCTGACTAGCTTTGACTGTAAGGATATTCACGCTATTCTTGTATCTGAATCCTGGTTTAGGTCTTTTCATTCATCTTTATCCTTCCCTCTTCCGGGTTACGAGTTGATAAGAAATGATCGCGGCGGTGACGGCAAGGGTGGCGGTGTAGCTGTTTATCTTCGTAGTCACATTTCTTATCAAATTCTAGATACTTCAGCACAGCCGCCCCCCTCAAATGCAGGCGAACACTTGTTTCTGGAAGTGGAGCTATATCATACGAAATTGTTACTCGGTGTCTATTACTGTCCTTCATCAAGTATCAACTTTTTTGCTTCATTTGAACACCTACTGGAAAAATGGTCCCCTTCTTACAGCCACGGAATCGTGATGGGAGACTTTAACGCGTGCCAATTAAAAAACGATTCCCGCACCTTTTTGTTCCGTCATGCATCTCTATCCCACAATCTATCCATTCTTCCTTTAAACTCTACTCACCATGTTCCTGGATGCATTCCATCACTCATTGACTTAATGCTAGTGTCATCTTCACAACATGTCGCTAAGCATGGTCAATGCAACGCTGATGCCTTTTCCCACCACGACCTACTATTCCTCTCCTACAAACTACGTCCTCCTAAGGCACGACCACGAATTCTGTGGCAGCGCAATTTTGGTGGTATGGACTTGGATAGTCTTTGTGAAGATGCTGACAGAGTAAACTGGGATCCTTTGTTTTCCTCAGACTCTATTGATGAGAAAGTTGGCATTTTTACAAGGGAACTAATAAGCCTTTTCGATACGCATGCACCAGTGCGTCCTATTAAAATTAAGCATCACCCTGCTCCATGGCTCACTGATGCCATCAGGGATATCATGGCAAAGAAGGCAGCGGCGAGACACAAATACAAGTGCCGGCCAACATCTGAAAATTTAGAAAAATATGTATCTATACGGAATCACTGCAATAAGGTGTGTAGGAATGCACAACGCCGACATATTCACGCCTCAATTGACAATGCAGATCCATCTAAGGTCTGGAAATTTCTGAAATCCATTGGAGTTGGGAAGTCTAGAGAAAATATTCACGCTAATTCCATAGATCTAGAAGCACTTAATTTGCATTTCTCTTCTTCGTCCAATTTAGCAGGGACTACTAGAGTATCTACACTTAATAATCTATTATCACTTCCAACTCCACAGTTCCCGCCTTTCGTCTTTGAACAATTCACCGATTGTGATGTTAAGAAGAGCATTATGTCTATAACTTCGAATGCCGTTGGTAACGACTGTATTAGCCGTAACATGATCCTACCTATCCTCAACCAAATCCTTTCTATCATAACCCATATCCTGAACTTTTCAATATCTAATAGCCACTTTCCAAATGCTTGGAAAGAGGCTGAAATTATTCCTTTACCTAAGATACGCAATCCTTCCTCTAACGCTCATTTCCGTCCTATATCTATCTTGCCTTTCCTTTCTAAAGTGTTAGAGCGCCTTGTTCACACTCAGCTCACCAAATTTCTTAACACGAACTCTCTTCTCAATCCCTTACAATCTGGTTTCCGTCCTGGCCATAGCACTGTTACGGCTCTAGTTAACGTTACTGATGATATAAGGGCAGGCATGGAGATGGGGAATCTCACGGTGTTGTGCTTGCTAGATTTTAGCAACGCGTTTAATACCGTGGATTCCCAGGTTCTGCTTGGTATACTTAGCTCTCTTAACATATCTCCAACGGGAATTGACTGGTTTCGTAGTTACCTGTCTGGCCGCCGGCAGCGAACGCGTATGGAGAATTCGTTTTCTTCTTGGTCTGATGTTGCAGTCGGTGTGCCGCAGGGCGGCGTTCTATCTCCACTACTTTTCTCTATCTTTATTAATTCCATCTCTAAACATCTGGTCTCATCCTACCACCTTTATGCAGATGATTTACAAATCTATACACAAGCTCCCTTGGAACAGCTGCCTAGTGCTATTAATATCATAAATTCGGACCTGGAACGCATTTGTGATTGGAGCACCAAACATGGGCTACAGGTTAATCCATACAAATCCCAGGCGATCATTGTAGGCAGCCCTTGGTTTGTGTCACGCCTTGATCTAACGCAATTACCCGAAGTAACTTTTAATGGTACCCCTGTCATATTAAGCGATACTGTCAGAAACTTGGGTATCTTTATCGACCAAACATTGTCCTGGGACCATCAGCTACAGGTGGTTAGACGCAAAATATTTGCAGCAACGGGATCGCTACGGGGATTGCGAATGCTGCTTCCAATTGCCACCAAAACTACGCTGGCACAATCGTTATTACTTCCTATCCTTGATTACGCTGATGTCAGCTATCTTGATCTCACAGAGGAGCAACTTGATAAGCTTGAGCGACTCCAAAATGTTTGTATTAGATTCATATTTGGTCTTCGCAAATATGATCATGTATCAGAATTCCGCAAAACGCTTAAGTGGCTCCCAATTCGCCTTCGCCGGAATACTCATATCCTAACTCTATTATACAGTATACTGTTCAATCCTTGTACTCCCCGATATCTTAAAGAACGATTTAAGTTCCTACATGACACACATTCGAGGTCTCTAAGGTCATCAGAGAATTTAATGCTGGAAATGCCAGTGCATTCCACAAGATTTTCTGACAAGTGCTACACTGTTCAAGCAGTTCGTCTATGGAATGCTCTGCCGCTACAGATTAAACGCGCACAAACACTTGCATCTTTTAAAAATATGTTAAAAGATTTTTATCTCTATTCCTCTAATTAGTGCTATTTGTTTCTATAATATATTTTTTGTGTATATTTAAAGTTAGTATATCCTATTATTGTTAGTATATTCTATTGAATTTCATATATATGTACTTGTTTCTCCTGATAAATATTCATTTATCAATGTATTGAACATTTTGCTCTCTTCTATAAATCCTACTAATTTATTATTTTTAAATATAATTATATTACATTGTACACAACCCCTATCATTTCTTGTAACTTTCATTCCATCCTAAGGTTGCCTGGAAGAGATTGCTCTTTAGCAATAAGGCCGCCTGTTGTACATTATTTTTTTTAAGACTTGTCATAAACCATTTGTTGTTATATTGTGTACAATAAAGAGTATTTATTATTATTATTATTTCGTTTATTCAATAACATTCTTATTTTATACATTTTTAAATAGATTTATAAAAAACACAAATACATTTAAAAATATAAAAAATAGTGTCCCACCAGTAGCGGAGTAGGACCCAAACTACCGGCGGTGGAGGCTACAGACTAAGAAACCTCCTAACAATACGGCACGTGTCGAGGATAACAACCTTCTGAATCTGACTCTTGATCCAACAATCTAACGAGAGTCTCTTGAGATGTTGATCGAGACTCTTCGCTATTAATCCGTTTGCCGAAACGACCACCGGGACAATGATCGTCGAATCTACGTCTCACATGGCGGTTATCTCGAAGGACAGATCGAGGTACTTACTAAGTTTGTCCTTCTCTGCCTTCACGAGATTCTCGTCATGCGGGACGGCGATATCGACGAGCACTGCCCGACGCTGGGTCCGATCAACCAACACGATATCGGGCCTATTGGCAACAATAGTCCTGTCCGTGATGATTGATCGGTCCCAGTAGAGCAATGCACGACCATTCTCAAGAACTGGCACTGGTGTGTACTTATAGTACGGTACTTCAAACTCAATAAGGCCATATTGAAGAGCAAGTTGCTGGTGGATGATCCTGGCTACTTGATTGTGCCTATGCAAGTACTCGGTGTTAGCAAGATACGAACAACCGGAAATAATATGGCGAAGTGATTCACCAGGACGGTGGCATGCTCGACAAATGTCGACCGTACCGTCCTTCATGATGTATTTCCGATAGTTGTTCGTCTTGATAACCTCATCTGCAATTGCACAGGCAAAACCTTCAGTTTCCCCAAAGAGGTCCCCAAAACGTAGCCAGTTCACCGAAGCGAGCAGGTCTACGTCGGATCCTGTTAAGACCCGGTAGAACCGCCCGTGTAGCTCCTTACTCTTCCATACGTCCTTACGGTCTTCAGTACCTAGCACCTTTGGTTTACGCCAGTTCTCGTTAGCCAAGGAAAGAGGTGTTAGGCCCTTGTCAACCATCACGACATCGCAATGAATATCACACCCGTTCTGTAGAAAGTTATCTCTCAGACTGCACACTTCACGGTTGTGGAGGTTCTTGGCATTCAAAAAGCCTCGACCCCCCCACTTCCGCGGAATGTACAGTCTCATGACAGAAGATCGTGGGTGTAACATTCGATGCAATGTCAGTTGTTGACGGACTCGCCTATCCAGGGCGTCTAGTTCCGTTTGAGTCCACCTAAGTATGCCAAAGGAGTATAACAATAAAGGTATCACCCAACCGTTGAAAGCCCGCATTTTGTTACCACCGGACAAAGAACTGTTAAGAACTTTTGTCAGGCGGCCAAAAAAACGTTCTTTCACCGATTTCTTAATATCCTCTACCGCTATACCCAATGACTCTGACATACCTAGGTATTTGTATGTTTCGGTCTCGGAGAGAGATCTGAGAGTTATTATCTCAGAAAGTTGTAAATTCGGTGAATTTACAACCTTCCCCCGTTGTACATGCATAACCGCACACTTATCAACACCGAACTCCATCTTAATGGCATTACTAAAAACTTCCGTAGTTTTTAATAATGTCACTAAATCTTGGTGCTTCAATGTGAACAGTTTGAGGTCATCCATGTACATCAGGTGAGATATAACCTCACCCCCTCTACGAAACCGATAGCCTAGCCCTGAATCCTTCAGCAATGTGCTAAGTGGATTCAGTGCTAAACAAAACCACAATGGACTCAAACTGTCGCCCTGGAATATACCACGCTCGATCCTTATCAAGCCTTGCGGGTCAGAGGCGTGCCCACCACTACCTGGTTGACGAAGGACTGTGGTCCACTGCCCCATACACGAGACTAAGAAGGATTTAAGAGTCGGATTAATTTTATACAACTCTAAAATCCTCCTCAGCCATGAATGAGGCACCGAATCATAGGCCTTCTTGTAGTCAATCCAGGCAGTAGAGAGGGCGCCCCTACTCCGCTTGACTTGTTGGTTAATGGCCATATCAATGAGGAGTAGCTCCTTAGTACCACGAGACCCAGCCCTACATCCATTCTGAGCGTTATCTAAGATATTATTAGATACTATGTGCGAGTTTATTTTACTTCTCAGAATAGATGTAAGGAGCTTGTAGATGGTAGGTAAGCAAGTGATGGGTCTATAGTTTTTAGGTTCCGTGGTACTACCTGATTTGTGGAGCAGGAAGGTGATGCCAGTGGTCATGAAAGCGGGTAAGGAACCAGACTCAAGGGCTTCTTGATACTGTGTTGCCAAGCGTTCATGCGAGCTCTGAACCCACTTTATCCAAAAGTTGTGCAATCCATCCGGCCCAGGACTTTTCCAGTTCGGGGCCGTACGCATTGCACAACTAACGTCTTCGGAGTCTATGGTAATAGATTCCATGGGTTCGATGATACTGCATTCACGCTCGACGACACGGATCCAGTCGCCCTCCGAATGTTCGACGGGCACCGACCATAAGTCACGCCAAAATTGATTCATGGCGTGAGCATCTGGCAGTTGTCCGTCGTTCAAACGTTGTCCAGTTCCCTCCCACTCTCGGTACACCTTCCTTTGGTCACTTTGGAAGATGCGATTCTGCCAGTATCTATTTACACGCTCTCTATAACGACGGATACGGCTTGCCCATGCATACACTTTCTGTTTCAGAAAGTCAATACGTTCCGTGACATTCGCTAAGTATTGCTGGGGACGAATACCGGTCTCAGCAAATGCCTGAGTCACGAAACGCATGACCCGGGGACGACTATTTCCCCGGCTGAAAGAGATAAGCTTTGCAATAAGAGTCCTAAATGTGCCGATACGTCGCTCGATTCTTGCCTGCCATACGGGAACACCATCCGGTCGTGGTGCACGGTAAGCTTCGGGGAATTTAACGCGTGCAACACGACAAGCGGCAATGGCTCCACAGTAAAGAATCGAGTGAGTATCAAGCAAATCACTGCTAGTCCGTAAGTACGGCTCTAGCAATGCATTCAGGGCTCCCATCAACGCCAGATTTCGTTTATGCATTGGCAAGCGTGGTAGCCGCGGTCTAGAATTAGGTATAAACCTATACTGCGAGATCACATCTTCCAAAGTACTCCTCAATTGCTCGCTTACCTGGATAGATGTATCACTCGTATCATTTCCCGCGTCGGGTGCGGGCGTCGCTAACGTCACACTTGTAGCAACCATCTGTGTCACAGGTGACGGTGCTCTCGTTGACACTGGAGCTGTACGAGTAGATAATACTTCCAGGCGTAGTCGATCAAGCACAGATTGATCCAACAACTTACATCGTTGGATAGCCCGCACTTGATCCGATAGCCGTTGGACGGCAACGGTCATTGTTGGTTCAAGAGCCTGAAACAAAGGAAGCATCCTTGAATGGTACGCAGTCAGGTTGGTTTCCCCATCTGTGGCCTCATAATATGCCCGCATGACGTTTTCATTGATGGATGAAGTCCATCGCATGCGGTGCACAATACCACCGGTAGTGGGGACCCTACTCGAAGCTGGTAGGCTTCGGGGCCCCAAACTGCTCGGCGGCCGGCCTCTCCCTCGCCGGCGTACAGGTGTTGGCGACGTCGGCGGAGAGAAATACTCGTCACTTGAAGAGCTCGACGCCTCAGCGAGCACCTGTGTCGGCGATGTGCGGTCCGGTGCCTGCGAGGCGGAGTTTAGTGACGAGTCCGGGGGTGTTAGTTGCGCATTTCTGCTTCTGGCTCTTGTTTGCATCTCAATCACTTCATTTTGAATTTAGCCATAATATTGTTGATATTTTCGTAGGTATTCATATGACATGTGTCAAATCTTCTATGTTAATTTTGTAGACTTTGTTTATTGTTATAAAATAGTATAAAATCCTTTATTTATTGACTTTTTGCTTATATTAATTTTGTATCTGAAGTAATTGTATAAATTTAGGCAATAATATGTAAATAAAAATATTAAAATATTTTAAGAATGAAAATGATGTATGAGATGTTCAGAGTTGCCAGGTTTATTATTTATTATTATTCTCTTTATTAACACTTAACACATATTTATTACATTTTTAAATAGATTTATAAAAAAATACATTTAAAAATATAAAAAACAGTAACCCACCGGCATCGGGTATAGGGACCAAGCTACCGGTGGTTAGGGCTCCAAAGACAGGAACTTCCGCACAATACGGGCCGTATTCAACAGAACCGCCTTCTGCATCAAGCCCTTGATCCAGCTGCCTAACGCGAGCCTCTGTAGGTGGAGGTCGAGGCTCTTGGCTATTAGACCATGCGCAGATACGACTATCGGAACAATAATCGCCGAATCCACATCCCACATGTCGACAATCTCGTGAGCTAGGTCTAAATATTTAATTTGTTTATCTTTTTCTGCTTTCACGAGATTCTCGTCATGTGGCACAGTGATATCGACAATTACTGCAAGGCGCTTTAATCGATCCATTATCACTATATCAGGTCTGTTAGCTATAACAGTCCTATCAGTGATAATAGATCGATCCCAATACAATGTGACATGACCGTTCTCAAGAACTGGGTCGGGCACATACTTGTAATAAGGTACCTCCACGTCGACAAGATTATACTTTAGAGCAAGTTGCTGGTGGATTATCCTGGCTACTTGGTTGTGTCTGTGCAAATACTCACCGTTCGCAAGACGGGAACAACCAGAGATAATATGTCTTAAAGATTCTCCGGGACGATGACATGCCCGACAGATGTCTAGCGTCCCATCTTTAACAATAAATCTCCGATAGTTATTCGTCATCACGACTTCGTCAGTGATTTCACAGATAAAACCCTCAGTTTCTCCGAAGAGATCACCAAATCGTAACCAGGATACCGATGCTATTGAATCAACATCGGGCCCATTTAGAGCCCGATAAAATCGACCATGCAGTTCCTTGCTCTTCCATATTTCCTTCCGATCAGATACACTTAATATTACAGGTTTGCGCCAGTTCTCTTTCGCAAGGGACAGCGGGGTCAGTCCGTTGTCTATTGCCACAACATCTCGATGCACATCCACGTCCACCTGTAGGAAATACTCTCTAAGGTTGCATATCTCACGGTTATGGAGAGTCTTGGCATTTAAAAATCCTCGACCCCCACATTTCCGTGGTATATACAACCTCATTACTGACGAACGTGGGTGGTGTATTCGATATGAAGTCAATAGACAACGCACCTTCCTATCCAGAGCTTCTAACTCCGTCTGAGTCCATCTAAGTATGCCAAAAGAGTAAACTAAGACTGGCATGGCCCAGCCGTTGACAGCACGCACCTTGTTACCGCCTGATAAAAGACTTTTCAGTATTTTTTTCAGGCGGCCAAAGAAACGATCCTGCAACTTCTGTTTCATGTCAGTCTCAGCAATACACAGAGCTTGAGACATACCTAGATATTTGTAGGTTTCGGTTGCGGAGAGCGACCCAAATCGTGTGAAATCTGAAAGATTGACTCCTTCAGATTCCACAATCCCGCCCCTTTTTACATGCATGACCGCACACTTATCTACCCCAAACTCCATACTGATGGCCTTACTAAAAGTTTCAGTAACTTTTAGCAAAGCCATCAAATCGGGGCCAATAGGGGCAAATAACTTTAGGTCATCCATGTAAAAAAGGTGGGACAAAATTTGACCCCCTCTGCGCATCCGATAGCCTAACCCTGAACCCTCTAGTAACGTACTGAGAGGATTTAGTGCTAGACAAAACCACAACGGACTCAGACTATCACCCTGGAAAATACCTCTCTCAATCCCTATTGGTACACCACCTCCTAGAACCTGACGACACCCTGGATAAACAAGAACCGTACTCCATTGTCTCATACATGACCCCAAAAAGGTGCATAGAGTTGCATCAACTTTATACAGCTCTAGCACCCTCCGAAGCCATGTATGAGGCACAGAATCGTACGCTTTCTTATAGTCAATCCAGCATGTCGCAAGGTTCTTTCGGTTGCGGCGTACCTGCTGGCAAACAGCCATGTCAATAATAAGGAGCTCTTTCGTACCACGTGCCCCACTTTTACATCCATTCTGAGAGATTGACAAGATATTATTGTTTTGTACATGTGAATATATTTTTACTCTCAGGATGGATGTAAAAAGTTTGTATATGGTAGGTAGACAAGTTATAGGTCTATAATTTTTGGGGTCTGTGGTACTACCAGATTTGTATAGGAGGTGGGTTACTCCGGTAGTCATAAAAGCTGGAAGCGACGATGACTCAAGGGATGACTGGAAGCAAGATGCCAAGCAAGCGTGTGAGCTACGGAACCATTTTAACCAAAAGTTGTGCAGTCCGTCCGGTCCAGCAGATTTCCAATTTGGCAACGAACGAACTGCACAACCAATATCTTCTTCAGATATGGTTATAGGTTCCATAGCTGGAATTGGTTCACACGCCCGCTCAACATCCCTAATCCACGCATCCTGTGTATGACTGACGGGCGTCGACCAGATGCTTTTCCAGAAGTTAACTGTAGAAACAGCATCAGGTAGACTCCCATCAGTCACATCCGAGTTAGGTCGCTCCCACCCTCTATATACCCACCTCTCATTTTTTTGGAACAAGCGATTCTGAGTGTATCTGTCCACTCTTTTTTTGTACCGCCTTATGCGGTTCGCCCACGTATAAACTTTCTGCTTCAGGTAATCGATGCGCTCTGTGACCCGAACAGAGTATTCACAGGGCCTAATATTAGTTCCCACGAATGCACGGGTCACAAAGCGCATGACTCTCGGGCGTGTATTGCCCGTCCTGAAGCAGTGTAGCTTGCCAATGAGCACCCTAGCCTCGTTGATGCGCCGTTCAATTCTGCACTGCCAAGCTGGTACAGCAGGCTTTGGTCGAATAGCTGTTTCTTGTTTAAAAAATTTAACACCAGCTATTCGACATACTGCAACAGCTGCACAGTACAGAATGGAATGGGCATCAGTAATGTTTCTGCAGTTGTTAAAAAACGATGTTAACATCGAGTCTAGGGCACACACTAGCGCCACGTTTTTTTTATGTGTGGGCAAACGCGGAAGCCGCGGTCTACACTCAATAGGGACAGATTGAAACTCACCAATCGCTCGCTCCAAAGCGCTCCTTAATTCCTCATTGTATTGAGTACTTACAGGTATAGCAGCATCACTCACTTCTTCACCAACATGTGAGATGATGTTTTCTTGCGTTCTTTCATTACGGTTACTTTGTAATGGCACAGGTAATGGTTGCAATGAAGAAGGCGTGATACCACTACACACTTCTAAGCGTAGCCTTTCAAGTGTAGCGTCATCCAACAGGTGACAGCGTTGTATGGCGCGCACCTGATCCGATAGGCGTTGTGCCGATACGTTGACATCTGGTTCAAGTACCTGAAACAGAGGTAGCATGCGAACACGGTACGCAGTGAGGTTAGTTCCCCCCTCTGTAGCCACAAAATATGCCCGCATCACGTTTTCATTCATACCGAAGTTCCATCGAATGCGGTGCACATTACCACCGGTAGCGGGGTCCGTAATCGAAGCCGGAGGGCCTCGGGGTCCCAAGCCAGTCGGTGGCCGGCCTCTCCCCTGCCGACGTACAGGTAGAGGCGACGTCGGCGGAGAGAAAAACTCGTCGCTGCTTGAGCTCGACGCCTCACCAGTAGTCACAGTTGTCGACGACTGTAAGGCGGAGCTGTGCGACAAGTCCGGGGTTGGTAATTGTGCTTTTTTGGCGCCAGCTCTGGTCAACATTATATTTTTTCTTGATTATCATCTTATTTTCATATTATCATTTTCAGTTTGTTACACTGACATAATGTGTCAAAGTGTACTATAATTTATAAAATATTTGTTTGTGTTTTTTCCGGATTTTCTTCATGCTGATTTTTTTGTTATAGATATATATTTGTACTTTTATTATGTTTTGAATGATATTTTTGTATTATTGTAGATTAAAGGTAAAATATTTTAGTAAATGCTCCTCAAGAAAAAAATGTAATAATAATAATTATAATAATGTACGGGCTGTTAACGGCTGGGCCATGCCAGTCTTAGTATACTCTTTTGGCATACTTAGATGGACTCAGACCGAATTAGAAGCTCTGGATAGAAAGGTACGTTGTCTATTGACTTCATACCGAATGCACCACCCACGTTCGTCAGTAATGAGGTTGTATATCCCACGGAAATGTGGAGGTCGAGGATTTTTAAACGCTAAGAGTCTCCATAACCGTGAGATATGCAACCTTAGAGAGTACTTCTTACAGGTGGATGTGGGTCTGCATCGAGATGTCGTGGCAATTGATAACGGACTGACCCCACTCTCCCTAGCTAAAGAGAACTGGCGCAAACCGGTAATACTAGGTGTATCTGATCGCAAGGAAATATGGAAGAGCAAAGAGCTTCACGGTCGTTTTTATCGGGCTCTACACGGGCCCGATGTTGATTTTACAGCTTCCATATCCTGGTTACGTTTCGGTGATCTCTTTGGAGAAACTGAAGGTTTCATCTGTGCAATCACTGACGAAGTTATGATGACGAATAACTATCGGAGATTTATTGTCAAAGATGGGACGCTAGACATCTGTCGGGCATGTCATCGTCCCGGAGAATCTTTAAGACATATTATCTCTGGTTGTTCCCGTCTTGCGAACGGTGAGTATTTGCACAGACACAACCAAGTAGCCAGGATTATCCACCAACAACTTGCTCTAAAATATAACCTTGTTGACTTAGAGATACCTTACAGGTATGTGCCCGACCCAGTTCTTGAAAATGGCCATGCTACATTGTATTGGGATCGGTCTATTATCACTGATAGGACTATTATAGCCAACAAACCAGATATAGTGATAATAGATCGATTAAAACGCCTTGCAATAATTGTCGATATCACTGTACCGCATGACGAGAATCTCGTGAAAGCAGAAAAAGATAAACAAATTAAATATTTGGACTTAGCTCACGAGATTGTCGACATGTGGGATGTGGATTCGGCGATTATTGTTCCGATAGTCGTATCTGCCCATGGTTTAATAGCCAAGAGCCTCGACCACCACCTACAGAGGCTCGCGTTAGGCAGCTGGGTCAAGGGCTTGATGCAGAAGGCGGTTCTGTTGGATACGGCCCGTATTGTGCGGAAGTTCCTATCTCTGGAGCCCTAACCACCGGTAGCTTGGTCACTGTACTCGATACCGGTGGGTCACTATTTTTTATATTTTTAAATATATTTGTGTTTTTTATAAGTTTATTTAAAAATATAGTAAATATGTAATAAAATGTAATAAAGGGAATAAAAATAATAATAATAGCCACTTTATTATTATTATTATTAACATTGCTTTTCACAAATAATGTTCGCTGCAGCGCCCCCTGGTGAGTTGTCATCGTAACATTTATCTAAGAACATGCACCAATCAAACCTGAACCCATAACTAAAAACTGCATCAAAATCCGATCAGTAGTTTTGGAGAAAAATGGCAACATGTATTTGCACAAACATCCTCTCACCCCAAACCCATATACCATCTCCGTTCCGTCGTAGGTAAAAAGCTATGCGTGTCCAGTCTATAGTGTATAATCCTTACAAGTGACATGTTCTTGGAATTCGTTGAAGGAAACGCGTAAGCGCCATGATATTCACGGCGCTTTTGACCTTTTGATCGTGAAAAAACTATAACTAATAAGCGATCTTGCGCTTGAATATTTATATTACGATTAGACAACTAATTTATGGCTTAATCGCTGCAGCGAACTTCGTTCGTTTTTGGTCAGGATAGCTTCGTCAAACACATTTTGATTTGTTTCGCAATGTGTGACATCACCCAAGGCGCCATGACAGATTGGAGCGTTTTCGTTACCAATTTAAATACATTCTTTAGATCGCAAAATAAACTATGTAAATGTTTGTTTTAAATCAAAATAATACATTTTTGTGACTATATAGATTCAAAACTACCGATTTAATCAATTTTTGAAATTTGGGACACAAGCCTATTGATTTTTAGCAGCATATGTACTGTGGAATAATTATATTTAGGTCTAATATATTTATGCATAGTTATAATTTGCACAATGTTTTTAGGCATAGTGTACAGCCACCTAATAGTATATATTACTAAAACTGAATAAGTATAAATTAATGAAGTGAATGATAAATAAAAAAGTTACTTTAACCAGTATTTCCTATATTATACGTAGGTCACACTATAAGTTTTGCGTAACTTAAAAAACAACATGTTAAAACCAAAATATTATGTTTATTGCTTTTCAAAATACTCTTCTGCCTCTTCGGAGTTGGTAAAAGAGAAACATCTCATGAAATCTTTGATTTTGGGGAAAATACAGAAATCACAGGGTGCTAGGTCGGGGCTATGCGCAGGATGGGTGACGAGTTGTACTTTTTCGGAAGCTAAAATTTACTTTGTTTTGTTGGCCGTGTGAAGAAGCGTTGTCATGATGTAGGAGAACGCGGCTTTTGGGTCGTCTTTCGCGAACTTTTCTAACACCCTGGGTAAACAAATGGTAGAATACCACTCGGCATTAACATTCTTTTGATCTTCAAGTGGAATTGTACAGATGGGACCCGTAGCTGAGAAAAAAAAACGCGATAATTTTTTTACCAACGTTTCTCGCCTGCCTCACTTTTGTTGGCTTGTTCTCATTTTCAAACACCCATTCACAAGATTGCTGTTTTTTTTCGGATTCAAAACAATAAATCCACGTTTCGTCTCCTGTGACAATGTTATAAATAGCATTAGAATGTCCGTGGTCGTACTTCAGTAGCATCTGTGAGCACCATTCCACGCGAGCCCGCTTCTGCTCCGCTGTCAGCTGTCAGTTCATGAGGGATCCAACGACAACAAAGTTTCCGAACTTTCAATTCATCGTGTAAAATTTTCTGGATTTGACTCATACCAATCCCCAATAGTCCTCGAATTGTCTCATAGGTAATCCGTGGGTTTTCTTCAATTAACCGCTTAACAGTAGCCACATTATTTTCGTTGACGGCAGTTGAAGGCCGCCCTTCACGAAATTCGTCATGTAAAGAAACTCAACCTCTCTCAAATTCAGCAAACCATCGCCTCACGATGCTTAAACAAGTTGCTTCTCTCCCAAAACCATTTTGAAGGCGAGCGGCACAGTCTTGCGGAGAGAGAGAACTTTTAAAATCATAAAAATCATCGCTCTAAAATCTTTCTTTTGGACTTAATTCCATTTTCGTTGCATACGTAGAACTTTGATGCGTGATAAAAAACAATTGACAAATGATTTCCCGCCAATTGTTTCTTTTTATTACTAAGAAGATTGCAACGTTTAAAAAAATATAACATTCGAAATTCAAATAGTTCCGATTAGCTAGAAGTGCAAAACTTTTAGTGTGCCCCATGTATAGTGTCAAAGTAGGTTTAGGTGCGGCGGGGGTGGCCCTTGGGCCACCCCTAAACCGCCTTTTAATTATTTTACATGGTTACTTATTCTGCGTAAGATGATTATGACAATATTCATTATAATTTGATACGTTTATGCCTTTATAAAGCTATGCTTATAAATTTTATGCTTAAATATGATTATGCTAATTTTATTTCTGATTAAGACAAATATGCTAAATTTGTTATGGATAAAAAAATTATGCATAAATATCATTAGTCTAAATTACCATATGCCAAAATATTTTATGGTTATTTTTTTAATGCAAATGGATAGTAAACCGAATTTTAGTTTATTTGAAGTATTGAAAATCGGAATGTCGTGTTTCGGACCTAGAACGCTTCGAGCATTTGACTCTTCGAACGTATGAAAATCGGAAAACTAACAAACCGCATTTATGTTATGACTTTCGGTAAAATAAGTTTCGTGATTTTTAATAATAGAAATTACAATTCTTAGGTATTATAAAATTCGGACTTTTCAGAATAAAGTTTTTCGGAGTATTTGGGCGTTCCCCTTCTCTAGAGTAGGTAAGTAGGTGTCTCTGGGTAGACCGGACAAGATATCATGTGGCTTATGGTCTGTGGTGACATTCCACATTGAGACTAAATTGACTCTCACTAGCTTCAATGATAGATATCAGGTGGCCACCTTTTCTCTTTTGTATCTTTTGTACCAATTTGGGTATTGTACTTCCCCGTAATCAAAAAAGCTTACGATGAAAAAGAAATACCATACCTGAACCAAGTTTTGTGGAAATACTAAATGGTGGCACATGCAGACAGACGAAAACCAATTTTTTTTCCAGTATGGTCTCGAAATATAGACGCTTGCTGGGTCAACAAAGACCTGAGAAGATCAGTGCTTTTTGGCAAAGCATGTTTGAAATGATGATAATGGCCTTATGATGATACAATGTGTTCATCAACGATTCAACATGATTACAATGGGAACTTGCCACCACAGCACAAAAAGACATTAGAAAGAATCGCCATGACGTACACGGACACTCCGTATGGAAGTACTGACGTCAAGCAATATGTATGGGCTTCCCGTCTTTATTCAAGTAATAGTTAATCATGTTGTAAGACTTTACAAGTTGCAAGTACAAAACTGGTTTTACAAACGTGTCTTAATAGTTACTGGGTATGCTAGGATTGCTAGGATTGCAGCATCTATACTGGTTAGTTCCTTAACTACTGGTGGATGACTCTGATCGACGCTTGTAAGTCGAACATTGATAATATTATGATGGCCAGTTTTGAGGTCGTGGACTAGAGTCTTTATCAGTTGCTAGAACGTCCCAAGACTATCGTTTTTAATATTATAAAGCTGAATGGTATTTTTTTTCTTGTAGTCATTGATCTCAGAAACTAGTATTGCTATTGAACAACTTCATTTATCGAGGAAGGATATAAGCTATATACCACCACGATAAGGAGAGGAGCCGCAATGGCAAGCGTGAAGAGAGTATTTTGAATTTTCGTGATATGGAGGTATTCTCCAGTGCATTTTATACGCAAAGATTGTAAATAACAATAAAATAAATGCGTTTCAAACTTTCTGTGTGGGATTTAATAAGAGTACCAAATACCTGAGAACCGCGGTCGCGATGACGTAGGTACAAGAATCTTAACAAACACTAAGTCATTATTATGAGATAATAGAGAAAGTATATAATTAGAAAATATTACGCCATGTTTTGTAACTAAACAACTTAAATTCTCCATAAGAAACGGAACCTTCGAGTTTTATATTAAACTAGTTGTTTAGATCCGTGTTTCTCTACACATAATCAAACCATCATGTATATATCCCTGGAGGTGTAGGCAGAGGTGTGTATTTCGACTCTTAGCACAACAGAACAGATCTACCTCCGCAGCTATCACGTTCAGCGTGCGTATGGCGCGTGTTAGGGGCGCCTCGCCTAACAGATTTGTTCTGCTCGCATTGTGGTGGCTTCCGTCGTCGCCTCACATACCCATCCGGCACACAAAAGCCTAGCAGTCCTAATATAATACCATTAACAACTTTCCCCCTAAGTACTTCAAACAAATATGTGATTAGAGTTAAACTTCTACGTACTTCTAGTTCGTTATACTCAACCATCCCTAAAACAAATAGTGTTGGATACATTAATGGGTAACTTAAAAGTAAACTAATTGAAACGTCGAACCCACCAGGCTAGGAATGCTTCAAGTATTCTCAGATTCCCGTCACTATATCTTCAATAAGGAAGGAAAGGACCGATCAGTTTGTAAGAAGACACTAAAGGTGAGGTAGCGAAATCCTTGTTAGTGAAAATCCGTGGTCTCTGCCTACCCTAGTGGGAAAGAGGCATGTATGTAGTAGGTGTCTTCAGTACCAGTCTACAATGTAGTAGGACCTAAGTTGACGTGTTGGCCATATACTCGTACAAAGACAAATAAGTAATGAGATAAGTACTTCTGCATCGATTGTTTTCACAATGGCGTTTGTCAGAGGTTAATAATCTTTTGTCTTCTGTCCTTGGTGTGCTGACGTGTGACACACACTTCCTACCGACTTCCTAACTATTACAGATGACATACTCGTATTTGTAAACTAATTTGCGAAATTAAACGTCCGTAACCTTAATGGTTCGTCGTTGGTGTTACGTTTCGATGACATGAGTTTGATACCCGGCTACTACACTTCGTATAGTATAAACCTTCCATGTAACTTAACGAATGATAAGATTCTTTATTAAAAGGATTGTCGTCGATCATCAATAAATAATTTAACACTTAGGTGTGATATAACATAACAACCATTGCCGATCGATAGCCTTCGTTAGTTTGACTCACTACGGCTAAATCGATTTTGGTCTTAAAATATTTGTTGAAGTTCAAATTTCATCAGGAGTGCCTTCAAAATTCAACCGGGGATTTCCCATTACAAACCTTTGCCAGAGTGCACCACTTGCAGGTGATATTGGGGTATACCCTCTTTATTTTGAGATTTTACTTCGTAACGTCCATTGGGTGCGGCGGTGAACTTTGGCCACCTCTGCGGCCACTGTCTGGGTCGGGTGTTATCCCTTATCTTTGGTAGTCGGGTCTAACCCTTGTGATTGTATGGACCTTAGATTATACAATAAATAATATAATACTTACATGGTGCCTTTTGCGACGGTCATGTTGAGATTGCTTAACACATGGTTCGGCCGCTTATTGGAGCCATAATGCTTGAACGCGTGCCGCACGCACACGGCCTGGGAACGTTTCTGCAATATCTAAACAAAGAAATGTCTATGTTAGTTTGTTTAGTTAGATACATACGTACCCTACGTGCAAATAATCACACCAATCAGGTCAAAGTCAAGTATATTTATTTATGTAGGTTGTTAAACGTCAAGAATTTAATGTTAAGTTAAATTTAAAGCCAGATTTGCAAGGTCACTGTAGAGCCTGTGTGAAACTGGCAATAACAACTCACAGTACCAATTGCCAGTGATCACATTCATTTCGAACAAGCTGATCCTATATATATTAGACCATAGACCATAGATAATTAGACCACTAAACAAACTTTAAAAGGAAAAAAAAGGAAGACACATCCAAATTTTGCCAGTACCTACTTAGCTTTGTAGGTTCCACACCAATTGAGAAGTTTTAAGGATGATAATAAAGGTGCCCGACTGAAAAACCTGCTAACAATATATGCGTCATGTCCACGACAACAGCCTTCTATATTCTGACGGTTAATACCGTTGATCCAATTTTCCAACTAGTCTCGTTAAAATGTAGATTGATAGTCTTCGCCAGAAGCGTGTCGAACACCATTGATAATGTCGTATCGTATCGTCAAGTCTAAATATTATAATATAATAGTCTTAGGTAAGCAGTTGAACAACTGATAAATAAAGCCTGTGTGCCCTTTGCTTAAAAAATAATATGTTTATAGACGGAAAGTTGTCGCGTGGGCGGACTGAAAGAACTCATCATATCATCTTTTAAATTCCTAACGCACCAAGCCGGAGACCACCCAGAAATGGAGTTAAGCGAGCTGATGCTATGACTTGGGTCTTCTAAATTCAAATAGATTCTGTGATTTTCTACATTAAGCTGTCGTCGACTAAAAATTGGACGGAATTTGGCTGTACCATAGTGTGGGATATAGTTTTCTCGCTCCCAACTCTCACGGTACCATCACGGATAGATGTATCTGGTAGATCTGAGGTATGTCCTATATTAGTGAAAGAATTTTCAAAATCTGTACAGTGGTTCCGCAGTTCAAACCAGACCAAACTACAATCTGGTTCTTTCCTATTTATAATACCTACTCGTTAATCTGCATACTATTGCTTATTAATGGGAGTTAAGCTGTTCATTATTAACCTCCTTAGGTACTTAAATAAAAGGATAAATGTTATTGTGTACCATTTACAGATATGTAGGTACAACCAGTTATGGATATGATGTACCATTGTGTAGTAATGTGTACTCACTGATACATGATTCATAAATACAAGAAAACACGATGGACAAAAGACAGAATTGGTAAAACCTCTACTTATAATACGAGTATAACGCTGAAGAGTTTGATATTTTTTTGGGAAGCTTACACATTGGTTAAGAAAATTATGCAAACAAGTGCCAACTACAAGCTTCCACATATTGACAGAAACTTCTGGTTCGAAATGAAAAAATCTTTTAGTATTGAATAGGCTATTTTATTTGTGAAGATTATATGATATAAAATGTCACGTAGTTACGGAGCAACAATTAAAAATGCTGGTGAAACCGCGGGCACAACTATTTAGTCATGAAAGTAATTAAATATTGGAATTAGTCACTATACAATTAACTTAGATCACGGACGTTCTGTGTGTAAGTACTATTCTGTGCCACGGACGTCAACCAATGTTGATTGTAGAAACGACGACGTCTTTACGATTTTACTTGTCAATACGATTTGTAAACAGACATTGTAAATTACAAACAATTGATACTTATTGGATGTATGTTTTCATGGATGTATGTAGAACAAATCCGGCTTCTTCGTGGTTTGATTTACCTAATTTGTGTAAAACCACACAATGGGTATGTACTTAATATATGTTTTTAAAATCATAATCTCATTATCATCACAACATTTATTATAAATTATGTATATAATTATGTATATTATAAAACAAAGTCACCCGATCCGTATGTATGCTTACATCTTTAAAACTACGCAACGAATTTGATGCGGTTTTCACCAATGGATAGAGTGGTTATGGGTTTAAATTTTTTTCAAAATTACAATGTAGCTGCTACTTTTTTCAACCGACTTCCAAAAAAGGAGGAGGTTCTCAATTCGAAAGTATTTTTTTTTATATTAGTTACGTCATTTGACTGTGTGAACCGAAATTGATTTTTTTTTTAAATGAAAGCTTCTACTTCAAATGTGGTCCCATTTCAATTTAAAAAATCCCAAAAATACTGGCAAATTGTGAGTGTGTTTTGCACCTCTGCTTACCCCTTAACCTCTACGCGGGGACATAGGCGTGATATGTGTGTATTTAACGGTGAAAGAATTTTTGAAACCAGTCTAACTAGTTTTTGGGTTTATTCGTAACAAAACAAAATAATCATTCCTTCCTTTACGAGTATAAGATTAGTATAGAAAGGAAATATATTTAGATGTAGAGGGTACATGTACATACCGTGCTGTCTTGTTTTTCAAACGGTGATGAGAACTGTATTTGGCTCATCTTGGACTCCTTCTCGTCGCCCATCGGCGACGGAGGCGATGTCTCTCTGTGGACAAAACATTATACAACATTAATAACACGTTACATTAAAATAATATTAGTACCTAATTACAAACACAAAGTTACTAGCATTCTCATTATAATAGAATACAATAATCTTTTAATCACCTCGCGTTTTGTTACTACATAAGTGCGTCTAAAGTTGCTCTTTTTTGTTCAGAGACTTTTTATAAAAATTTCAAATTGTCAGAGTATAAAGTAGATTCCCTCCTAATCTATAATCTGACAATTTTGTTATAGATTTTATTTTTATATTCTTCTTCGTTCTTGTAATGTCTGTTAGATTTAAAAGTAAATGGCGTTAATGCAACATTCTTCATCTTCTTCTTCTTTCTTTAAAAACGTGGTTCCATCGACCAAATCAATCAAATCTTCAATCAAACTTCCTAATGTAACATTATTTATTTATTAAAATGTATAGTTATTCGCTTAAAGCACGGCACCTTCGTAATAAGTAATGTGAATTTAGCGAGATTTCACCATGATAGGGACGTGACGAGGTTGGTGACGCATCAGGTCAAGGCACTGGTACTCGGCTCACTGAAGGATGTTGTCTTGTCAAGTCAATATATCTTTTCCTCATACTCATTAAATTACAGGTTTATACGAAGGGTTTTAGACAGAGGCGTATATTATGCATCTCTATCTGGATTTTAATTTAATTATATGTTTAAAGTGTGAGTGAGCTGGTGTATGCATGACGAGGAGCGAAATGAAAAGCGTGATCGGGCGAGCCGAACGCAAGTTGAAAGGGAGATAAATTTAGTGAATTGTATAGAAAGAGAGAGACAGTTACGTTTCGTATATGACTTTAGGGATAAGAGAAAGAGGCACACATTTTCTTTCTCTCGGGATACCTGTCGTTAACATAATATATGTAATCCTAAAATGGTTTGGCACAATGAATTTGGCATACTTTTTTTGGCATAATTATACTTGGTCATAATTGATTTTTAGCAGCATTTGTACCGTGGCATAATTATATTTAGGTCTAATATATTTATGCATAGTTATAATTTGCACAATGTTTTTAGGCATAGTGTACAGTCGCCTAATAGTAAATATTACTAAAATTGAATAGGTATAAATTAATGAAATTAATAAAAATAAAAAAGTTACTTTAACCAATATTTTCTAGATTATATAGTGTCAAAATAGGTTTAGGTGCGGCGGGGGTGGCCCTTGGGCCACCCCTAAGCCGCCTTTTAATTATTTTACATAGTTACTTATTCTGCATAAGATGATTATGACTATATTCATTATAGTTTGATACGGTTATGCCTTTATAAAGCTATGCTTATAAATTTTATGCTTAAATATGATTATGCTAATTTTATTTATGATTTAGACAAATATGCTAAATTTGTTATGGATAAAAACATTATGCATAAATATCATTAGTCTACATTACCATATGCCAAACTATTTTATGGTTATTTTTTTATGCAAATGGATAGTGAACCTAAAAAAAAGAAAAGTTAGTAAAAGAGTGTGCTTTTGACCACACGACTGAGGTAAATCTGGCAGAGAGAAAGCTGCCAGATTTACCTCAGTCGTGTGGTCAAAAGCACACTCTTTTACTAACTTTTTCTCTTTCTTAGCGAAGGACGCCGTAAGTCACACACTGATAATATTAACGCAAGTTTCGAGCTTTTAGGTTAGTGGTAATTCAAGTCCAGTCCATGAGCTATTGTTTTATCGAATATTTTTTTTTAATGTTAATTTATTGCAGCTAATTAGGTTCCCAAAATACACTCGTTCGGCCTCATCCTTTAACAATATTATTTGTAATTATGAGTATTATCCTTGTATAAAAATATGTATTTGATAAAAAAATTAAACATTTTGCCGAATTTTTTACAGCACAAATGTGTGAAGGTTACACAGAATTAAAAAAAAATTGTTGGAATATTGTTGTCAGTGTGATGAATACAGATTCATACATTAAAACACGTTTATTAAATCATATCCGCGAAGGGGTAGACAGAGGCGGTCACTCTTCGCCTGTCACTTTTGGTCCCACATAATACAGGGCGAGCCTATTACTGTTTCAGGGCGAACTGTACCTACTTTCGTGCTAGTTATATTAATACTAGCTGACCCGGCAAACGTTGTATTGCTTTAGGGGTGGACTACCCTTAACATTTAGGGGGATGAAAAATAGATGTTGTCCGATTCTCAGACCTACCCAATATGCACACAAAATTTCATGAGAATCGGTTAAGCCGTTTCGGAGAAGTCTAACTACAAACACCGCGACACGAGAATTTTATACAACGTGTTTCATATTAGTGTGGTCATATCTCAAGGTTGCATTGGGTAGGGCCCAAATAATATATTGCGCGGGGTCTTTAATTAATTTAATAAAATATTGACTTATAATGACGTAGTCGATAAATTTTCCTTTTTATCGATAGCTCATTGAAATGAAGCCCTAAGACTGCACTACAAAATAAACATATGATTAGAATGAACTCTAGATTTGACCTCAAGTAGGTTTGCCAAACAGTGAAATAGATTCGGACAGTCTCGTTGTTACTCAAAATTTTAACCAACAGATAAACTTACTTACTTTATCAATAGTTATCATACAAAATAGTTTCGGAATCACAACTTGGGGTCAAAATAAAGAGTGCCTACTCAAAGTTATTTTTGAAGTTTTTCTATGAATTTATGTATCACGTGATTGTCGTGAATGTCACAACTCACACGTAATTTGTTGTCAACCTACTCAAATACCAGGAGCAACGCATTTCCTGTCGAAGAAAAGAGAAGAAACATTTATGTTCTTGTCTTCCTTAAATTTACACTTTTTATAAATTGGTTCCGCACAGATATTTAAAATACAACTGCTGTTTGTGTAGAAGTTTATGTAGCTGTTGAGAACGCTGGTGGGTATAGTAGTATGTAGGTATTCAGTTTCGGGATAGAGAGATCGTGGATGCCAGTCACTGCACTACCATATCGTGAACTCTCTTTCGACTCATTTACCATGAAGTAAATGATCTGCAAGGTGTTTGGTTATTTTTGACCGACTTTAAAAAAGAGTAGGTACTTAGGTTCTCGATTCGTCATGATAATGTGATGCATAAAAGTTCATAAAACATTATCGCTAAAAGTGGCAACTTGTATGGTTGAACGAGGATATCAGAAAAAGTAGGAGGTGTTGGTGTCAGTTTCACTAATATGTACCTTAAGGACCCCTAAAAATTACAAAGAGAACCGCCCACTTTTTTGATTGGAGCCGCTTTGAAGAAACTAGGTATCAATAGCGATGTCGGCATATATCAAAGACGTACACGTCACAACACGTGTAAATTTTACCGCAAAAACCATATTATTCCGGTGTTGCAAGTTAACGCAATGTTCTTCATAAACGGGGCCTTTATTAGCTTTTTTTATGCTGGATATTTGTTCATTTTAGCAATTGGTAATAAATTACTAATCTTAGACTACATGGATAAAGAAAGTCGCTTTTTCCGTCTGTCTGTTCTAATGTATGTTTAGTTCTTGAAAACTACGCAACGGATCTTGAAGCGGTTTTTTTTAAATGGGTTTAAGTAGGTTTCGAAATGTATTTACATGCATACTATCATGCGAGCGACGCCGCGCTGGCATTCAACAATTTTATTTTATTTCATAGGTCTTAGGGAAATATCCTGTGTTTATGGTAAATAATAATTATGTTATTATTTATCTCTTAAATTATTTTATACTAGGTACCTACTAGCTTTTTTTCATAAATAAAACTAAGTACCTACTTGGTACTTTTATTAGATTTTTACCAAAATTACGACGTAATTCAAGGAAATAAGACATTGGACTTGGGCAACACTTACAACTATCTAATTTCTTTTCAGTTGCAAGTAAACTTTGATATTAGGCGTACGTAGTAATCTGTGTTAATCGATCATGGCGTATTTAAGTAATAGTGAATATTATAAACTAGTTTTATTTAGTGATGATATTGGAACTGATTTTAGTTCTTTTCTGATACAACAATTTAATTCAAATTGTTATTCAATTATTAATAACTGTTATCCAGGTGCATCTTTAAATGAAATTATGCAAAAGATATTAGAATATAATTTTGACTCAAACAGTAAAATAATTATTTTCTGCTCAAACAGGGGTAAAATTAACAAAAATGAACTATCCCTATACTTTGACAAAATGCAAAACTTAAATGTTGAACATGTAGTAATGTTTACATTACCATACATAAAAGGTGTGCCAGACGTGGAAAATTCTCTTAGATATAAGATAAATTTACAACTCAATTTAACTAGCCAATATAATAATAAATTCCATGTAATTGACTTTAATTCTGTTTTTAAGAGAACTGTATATAAATACAATTTGTCAACTTCTGACAGTAACTTTAACAATAACAAACATATTGTTTATGTAAACAAAGGTAGGTATTTTCTACCAAAGCATTATAAGAGACAAATAGCAAGTTTGCTATTCAATTATTTTTACACTTCAGCCAAGAACTTGGCTGACAAAACTGCTTTTATTGAGCAATGTAGATTTAGTGTTAAGACTTTGGAATCTGTTCCAAGTAATTTAAATTAAGTTCTACGACAACAGAGGCAATATTACCCTTTAGCAGACATAGTCAATTAATTGAATTAAATTTAGTTACAAATATTAATTACGTTAAAAAATGCCCTCCAAATCAAACCAAATCAAAAAATGTAAATTATATCAACATAGGGCATCAAAATATTGGTTGTTTAACACATGGCAAAGAGTTAGAGTTGGAACTGTTAATGAATTCAGACAATATTGATATTTTTTGTATTACAGAACATATGCGTAAGTCGTATGAGCTCATGTTCAATTTCAGTAATCACCGGGTTGGTAGTGCATTCTGCAGGGTGACCACAGTACGGGGGGGATCTTTGATTTTATTAAATAAACAACTTAAATTTAAAGAACGGAAAGATATTGTGTCTCTTTCTCTAGAGTGTAAAGTCGAACTGTCGTGCGTGGAAATGGAGCAATTCATAGTAGTATGCGTGTATAAACCTGGAACCTCACCCTTTTGCGAATTTGAGGAACTTATTGACAAAGTTCTATGTAAACTTGGAAAAACTAATAAGTACCTAATAGTATGTGGTGATTTTAATGTCGATTTACTTGTTAATACGCCTATGAGTTATAATATTTTAAATTTATTTAAATCACACAATCTTACAAACTTATTTTTGGAGCCTACTAGATATTGTAATACAATAGCCACTTGCCTGGATAATATATACAGCGATATGTTGCCAGAAAGTAAAAGTATTATAAAAAAGCTAGATTCAGACCATTGTGGGCAAATAGCATCTTTTAAAATCACTAAAGAAAAAGTTATAAAACGTAAAATATTATGTAGACCAATAACTGGTGACCGCTTGGAACGAATGAGGGTTGGACTTTGCAATAAAATTCCATTCTTAGACACTGGCTTAGATCCAAATGTAATGTATAAATTATTTTTTGATTCTTTTTACAACGAGTTCAACTCCATATTCAAGTCTAAGGAGGTCATGATTAGTGATAGTCCTACTTTCAGTGAATGGGCCACTGAGGGTATACACAAAAGTAGACAAAAACTTTATGAACTATACTCAGAAAGACAGCTTAATAGATCAGTTGAATTTCTAGATTATGTTAAAACTTATTCAAAAAAGTTTAAAGCAGATTGTTTAGCAGCTAAATCAAAATATATAAGTGATAAAATTCTCAATAGTGCAGACAAAGTTAAATCTACTTGGAAAATTATAAACGCGGAAAGAGGTCAACAAAAATTAAATGATAATCATTTTAAACTTAATATAAATGGTAAAATAACTACATCAGACTTCGAGGTCGCTAACGAATTTGAAAATTTTTTCTCCCGAATTCCTGTAGATTTGACAAAAACCCTAGGCTCTTCAACCCCCATTGCAGAATCTTGGTTAAAAGCAAACGTTCCTTGTTGTAACGTTATATTTAAATTCAGTAAAGTTAACATAAACACTATCTTAAAAACTTTTAAATCTTTAAATATCAAGAAAACAGCTGACCTCTGGGGCATCTCTGTGTATTTAGTAAATTCTTTTATTGAAATGGTTGCTCCTGAACTAGTATTAATATTTAATAATTGTGTTGATAGTGGTGTGTTCCCTGATTTAATGAAATCTAGTAAATTAATTCCCCTGTTTAAATCGGGTAGTACTTCAGATCCGTCCAATTTCCGTCCCATTTCTGTACTACCTACATTTAGTAAAATTTTTGAAAAAATTATGCTTAATCAAATGCAAAATCACTTTAACGTTAATAAACTATTACATACAAAACAATTCGGTTTCACTCGTGGTCGGTCCACCACTGATGCCGGAATTAAATTATTAGAGTGTATATACAGGGCCTGGGATGAGTCATATGATGCTTATGGTGTATTCTGCGACTTATCTAAGGCCTTCGATTGCGTTCAGCACCAGACTTTAATTAAGAAACTTGATCATTACGGAATCCGGGGGACGGCCTTGAATTTCGTCAATTCTTACTTAAGTGATAGGGTCCAGAAAGTAGTGATCAATGGTAAACAGTCACCTGGTTCTCCTGTAGCAATGGGGGTACCGCAGGGTTCAATTTTGGGCCCTTTTCTTTTTCTAGTATATATTAATGATCTCCCTCACCTCATAAGAGACGACCACGAGGTAGTTTTGTTTGCTGATGACACTTCTTTAATATTTAAAGTTAAACGTGGACAGCGCGAACTTGACGATGTAAACATTACCCTCTCTAGGATAGTCCACTGGTTTTGTGCTAATAATTTATTATTAAATGAAAATAAAACTAAATGTGTAAGATTCACCTTACCTAATGTAAGACTTGTTAAAACCAGTGTTAAGGTTAGGGATGATATAATAGAATTGGTCGATGACACTGTCTTTCTGGGCATAACGTTAGACTCCAAATTGCAATGGGGGCCTCATATCGGGAAAATTTCGGCCAGGCTTAGTTCAGCAGCCTATGCTGTCAAAAAGATCCGACAACTTACAGACATTAAAACGGCGCGTCTTGTCTACTTCAGCTACTTCCACAGTATCATGACATATGGCATACTACTGTGGGGTAACGCTGCCGATATTGAATGCATCTTTGTGTTGCAGAAGAGGGCTATCCGGACTATCTATGGAATGGGGTCTCGGGAGTCATTAAGAGATAAGTTTAAGCATATTAACATCCTTACAGTGTATTCACAGTATATTTATGAAATTTTATTGTATACCCACAAGAACAAAAGTAAATTTGTGAAAAATAGTGATAATCATAATCTAAACTTAAGAAATAAGGATAAACTGGCTGTTCCTAAATTTAGGCTTCATAAAGTGAGTAATTCTTTTGCGGGGAACTTTATTCGAATGTACAATACATTGCCAACCGAAATAGCAAATTTATCTGTCAATAAATTTAAAAAACTAATAAAAAGTAAATTGTGCCATAAAGCTTATTATAGTATTAATGATTTCTTAGATGACAAGGCGGCCTGGTTGTAACAACGTAACGAATTGCTCCTTTCTAAATAACTCTGTATTAGATTTAAGATGAAATATTTTGAAAAAAGCCGAGCTGAGTTTCTTGAGGGCTCTTCTCAGTCTCGTTGCATTTTGGAACCCTCGGTAGAGTCACACCAACTTCTGACGAATCTAAATAATTTTCTGAAAATTTCAAAGATAATAAACGTTATTTTATTTTATTTTATTTTATTTTATTTATGAAATGATACTTTGCGTCGGGGCAGCCGATGGCAGTCTGCGTGCAGCTCGTCGCCTTTATCGAGAAAGATTTGTGGACAATAGACTCGAAGGTGAACGGCGGCGGTTACCATCTGGAGTGCTTCCGAAAAATGGTGAACCGTTTACATGACACTGGTTCTTTCCGTGGTTCCCGCTCAGAAGGCAGACCATCTGTTGTACCACCAGAGCAAGAAGTATTCTAGAGCATTTTCAATCCAATCCCAGAACAAGTACTCGCCGCGCTGGGATTGTTCTGGGAATGAATCATTTGAGAGTATGGCGCGTGCTAAAAGCAGATGGTCAACATCCGTACCACTTCAGGCACACCCAAGAACTGACACCGGCTGATTTTGTACCACGTCTCAACTTTTGCCAGTGGTACCGAGAGGAAGCACAACGATCCCCTAGTTTCGCGAACCGTATTTTATGGACCGATGAAGCCTCTTTTACTCGTGCTGGTATCAGTAACCAGCATAACGAACATGTATGGACTCATCAGAACCCACACGCATCTGCAGAAAACAACTTTCAGCATCAGTGGCGTGTTAACATTTGGGCGGGAATAATCGGAGATATTTTAATTGGTCCTTTCGTGCTACCGAGTTCGCTAAACGGTGAAACCGAACTTGAAAACTTGCCTGTAACATTGTACACAAATATGATGTACCAGCAAGACGGGGCGCCAGCATATTATGCGAGAGACGTACGGGCGTATTTAGATGAGCGGTTTAACCAGTGGATCGGACGTGGTGGTCCCATACCTTGGCCTCCGAGGTCACCGGATCTCACACCACTTGACTTTTTTTTGTGGGGCTATGTCAAAAACAAAGTGTACAGTGCGGTATGTCTCACGCGTGAAGATATGGAGTCTAAAATATTTGATGCATTTAGCAGTGTAACTCCAGACATGCTGTGTAATGTAACTGCCAGCATGATGCGACGGACCCAACTGTGCATTGATCAAGGCGGCGAACATTTCGAGCCGTTACTTTAGTACCTACTTTTTAGTTTTGTGTTTATTAGTATCTTAGGTAGGAAGTGTATTTTTTATTAAATTCAATAATGTTTATCTAAGTATCGTGATATGAGTGAGTTAGTTATGTTTATTGTGGAACACAGTACCTACTTATCTACCAGGATGACATGCACAATGAAATCGGTAAGTTTTTGTTGTTTAAAGTCCACAACCTAACATTACTACAAAATAGTATTCTGTACCAGGAGCATATGAAATAAGAGTTGTTTACGATTCATCGAAGGGGACTGAACCTTACGAATAAATTTGACCCTAGGTAGTGTTGGGTTTATAAAATATCGATTAAATGAACAAATCAATTAAATTTACATGACACCTTAAAAGTTTTAACTAAACTTGTATTTGCAATTTTGTCCTTGCGTATAGTTAACTCAACGCGCATGTGTAACGAGGGTCAAATATGACCACACTAATATGAAACACGTTGTACATATATTAGAAGATATGTAACGAATTTGGTCCCTGCGGCGGCATTCACACCCATGTAGCTCTATGCTTTATTAGTTAGATGGATTAGAATGAAATTCAATATTCCCGACTCGACGTCATACAGTGTGTAAGACTCGTTTTTATAGTATAATGACGATACGAGAACGTGACGGAGGCGACAAGGTCGCGAACCGGCTCGCGGCTGGTCGCAATCCAAAGTACATCTTCGTTTTTTATTTATTCCGACATCGTATAAAAACGACTCAACCAGTTTTGATGAAATTTACTACCGTGATGGAAAACCTTGAGCATTAGTTTACTTTATATTCAGGTTCGGACTGCAGAGACTATTTAGTTGTAGCTATGTATTTGGAATCATGTTTGAATTACAGAGTGGTTTATAAGTTTTCTGTGGTGCCCGACACTGCCCGGTGCCCGGCAATGTTCAATATCTTAAAGATAGCCTTCGTTTCCATCTGTCTTTAAAACTCCAATCCTGCTGCAAGACTTGGATTAACCGTTTTTTGGCCAGTAAATGCTTTCAAACAACCTATCCATAATTTATGTTACCAGGGCAACATAAAACTAAAGAGGCACCATAATCTAAATAGGTACACTGTCCCTTACATACTGCATCCAAGGACGTTCTTTAGAAAGGGATGCCAACGTTCAATCAATGTCGTATCGTCGTATCGCAACAATTTCGCCATTGCGACCGTGGGACATGTCAAAACGTTGGACGAATGTGGAATTCAAATGGTTTGTATATGAGCAGAATTAATTGTTTGGGACAAAGAGCTTGATAGTAATTTGTTTTTAGGATCATTATTTATATAGTACCTACTACATTTATTTTATATACTAAAAATATTTACATTACAAAATATAATTTAAACTAGTAGTTCTGCGAACAGTAGACCTCGCGTTATTTTCGGGTCCCTAACATCCTTTTGGGACGTGGTCTGGTGGCTGACTTTCCATGCGCACCAACAGAGGTACCAGCAAAAAAGAAAATGAGAAATGCTCATTTTCTCCGCAGTTCTCCCCCATTTTTAAATGGGGAACACTGACAACACATCCTATTCGCCAGTTGAAACATATCCCACTCGCCCTAGCGAACACGAAAACATCCCCTTATTGGAACATGCGAAAAAAAACATCGTCTTATGAGATGAGAAATGATCATTTTCTCCGCATTTCTTCCCCATTTTGCCCCCATTTCTCCCCCATTTTCCCCCCAATCGAAAAATCCCTTCGACAAAAGTTGCGCCTTGCAACAAAGAACACTTGTGAAAAATGCGGCCTGTAGACCGGAACTGACACACATACATACAGACAAACAACGTCAAATCGGCCAGTCTTCGAGTTGAAACAGAGACGCTTCGCTCGCTCGGTCAAAAATCCTCAGCGTCATTGCCGACTGGGAAGCTACCCAGAATGCTGGCTGTGTTGCCACGTTGGAGGGCGATACTTATGCAAATGCAATGTCTATAAGGGGGCCAGCACTCGGACCCCATGACCCCCGTGTCTCAACCCCAAACGGCTCAAATATGTTACTGGAAGGTTCACAGAATGCTAGCTTCATTGCCACGTTGGGTGGCGATACTTATTCTTTGATTCTTTACTTATTTTTAGATATATATCTTTATTATTATCTTGGGCCCTTAGATGTTAAAGATTAACTTGTTTGCCGACTATTTAGTAGTTAGTCACAAAGAGTATTGAACAGTCATTAGTGTTTAACTTCAGCCTGTGACCACGACGATGTAACCTGCTGGCAACGTCAGGCAACAATCGATACATACTACTTACGCCTTATCCACGTCATTCTCGTGTTAATACCCTAGAGTGAAAAGCAGAACGAATATTTATTGTTTTTCTAAAGAAAAACAGTTTTACAGCTGCTGCAGCTGTTAGTCACAGTGACATAAAACTGACAAGATGTTTATCGATAATTGGCACTTGGCTTACTCTTTACTTGTCTACATAACAAAACATTGTTACGAGTACTTACGTAAAATTCCCAATAAATGTACCTCTACCTAGAGGTTTTACGACACACCCGCAGCGTGTGTACATTACTTATTTACATTAGTGTATCTAACAGGGTGTAATTATTTTGCTGACACAATTTTTTTTTTTTAATTTTTTTATATTGGGTTCGCCAAATTGACGCCGCCCACCTGGTGGTAAGTCGTGACGAAGTCTAGCGATTGTGGGCCACTCTCACAGCACACAATACTATAGAGAGAATCAATACATATAATAAAATTGTAACTGTTCGCTGTTTGTACAAGGAAGATATATGTGAGAAATTGATGCAGGGGGGCTTTATGAACGCACCAGAACCCCAAAATAAGGTTTTCAGAATTTTTGTCTGTTTGTCTGTGTGTCTGTTTGTCTGAATGTTTGAACACGCTAATCTCAGAAACGGCTTAACTGATTTGAATACGGTTTTCACTAATGCGTTGCGGTACATTCAACTTAACATTTAGTGTTTGTTTCATTTCAAAAGGTTGATAAATAAAAAAGTTATGTCGATCTAAAGAATCACGCACAGACCCAAGTTAAGCAACCCTAGTCGTGGTTCTAACTAGGATGGGTGACCACTTGGCACAAAATATATCAAGTGACAGACATGTCAGGCAGACATACATTACGCCTATACTTCCCGAAGGGGTAGGCAGAGGTGCGTTACACATCAACACAGTGCCAGTTCTTTTTTTGGTCCCACGTAATAGAGGGCAAGCGTATTGCTGATAGGCCACTTTAGAAGATCCATAACTATTATAAAATTTAAATCAAAATTACCGCAATCAGGAGTGTTACATACCACTAATATATCTGCAGTCTGAGTAGCTCAGTAATAAATAACTCTGTTTGCAGATTTGATTTCCACTATTTGCTGTTTTATAACACGTGTGTATACATAACACATATACTTATTTATAAAAATATATAAAAAAGGGGAAATGTGTATCAGAAAGCACAAAAGGTTCCGTGCCAAAACGGCAAAATAATCTGTTTTTTAGTATTTGTCACCTTTTAAGTCACTCTCCGTAATATTATTTACTATACTAAATTAAATAAAGAGAGAGTTGAAATAATAGTGGTATGTAAGGTTGCTGCCTGTAACTGTATAAGTATTATTGTATACGACTCATCTCTAAGTCGTATTATAGTAAGTGAGAATGCCTCGAAGAAAATCGAACCTCAGCCAACAGAAATGATAAAAGTTAAGATTATTTCGATCTCAGGAATCTGACGAGGATCATGAAGCAAGACTTACTGCATCTCAGGAACGACAGGTTTAGGTTACGTGCTTCAGAAACGTCACTTCAGCGAGAATCACGACTGAGTTCACAGCTTTCTCAATTGATGGCCTATCGAAATAGAGAGAGCAGTGAACAGCGTGAGGAACATTTATCCGCCGACCGCGAGGCTCACACCCTGTCACGTGAATCTGAGACCTTCACCGACAGGGACTCTCGCTTGAGTTCAAAAAGAGTACTGTCGGCAATAACTCGGTCTCAAGAAACCAGTGAACAACGCATTCAAATCAGTTAAGCCGTTTCTGAGATTAGCGAGTTCAAACATACAGACAAAATAAATTTCCATTGGAAAAAATTCTAAATGGGACAGCAAATTACAATGATTGTTAAGTTGTAGGGGGCTTTATAAACGCAATAGAACCCAATACAATGGTTTTTAGAATTTTTGTCTGTATGTCTGAATGTTTGAACACGCTAATCTCAGAAACGGCTTAACCGATTTGAATGCGGGTTTCAGTAATTCGTTGTGGTCTACTCAATTTAACAGTTTGTTTTATTTCAATCGGTTCATAAATAAAAAAGTTATGTCGATCTAAAGTAACACGCAGGCGGGTTGTGGGCAAAAGCTATACATAATAAATCAGTAACTGGTGATCAAGAAAACTATAACACGCAGGCGGAGCTGCAGGCAACAGCTAGTATATAAATATAAATATATAAATACAATACTATACAATAAATTACATTCCCTTTTTAGGGTCCCGTTGTTCAAGCTTCGGAATCGTTTTTGTTAAATCAGGGCGTCCCCCGTCCCCTTCTAAAAATACGACTGACTCGAAAAATTATGATTGTTTTTTCTTTAATTCCGCGGCCCGAGGCCGCGGCCGCTCTTACGTCCTTCGCCGGGCGTCTCTGGTTTACACGCAGAAGGTATTTCCAGTGGCGCCCGACTGAAGGATGGTCTTTTCTCCCTCCCTAACTCTAGTAGTTAAGGAGTTATAGAGGCTATAGTGGGGGACTGCGGAACCCGACATGCACTTGCCGGTTGTTAATGTTTTCGATGGACTCCCAATCGTTTTGTTCAATTTGAGCAGCAAGTTCCACCAAGAGCTATCAATTTACATAATTTATTTTATTTACTTCCGCGGTAAAACCTCTCTTTCAAGAATTCGTTGTGAAGTAACCTTTCCAGTAAGTCATGGCGCGGAGGGTTTATTACACGAGTTTCTGTCAACACTGAGAGTAATTAGGGTCCCGTACCCAAAGGATAAAACGAGACCCGATTATTACAACGCCGTCTTTCTGTCACCAGATCTCATTTTCTTATACAACAAACATGTATTTTATGCCTTTTTTTTATCGATATTAAAAGAAAAAGGTTATAAATTATTGCGTATTGTTGTAGACAATGGTACGGAACCCTTACAGCGGTAATCAGACTTGCATTTAGCTAGTTTTTTATTTCTTTAGTACCTAGAACTTGAATGAGAAGTCGGTTGGCGTGAACATTGTATAATTTTCCCCGTCACGCGAAAGTCATTAAGGTTGCCAACCTATTTATTGAGATTTACATAAATATGTTGCATAAATGTTTGCATTCTGTAGGATTAACTACTGAAGGAAGTTGATTAAGGCCGAATGAAACGCTTCACGTGCCTGAGTTTAAGCCGCTGCGGATAATTGCACTTGTTGGATTATGATATCTTGGTTAAGTTCCTACATGGCACAGAAAGTATTGGTCAACAGACTCTTAGGTACGTATAATACGACATTGGTCCCATACATATTTTCAGGTATTATCATCATTTATACAGTCATATTATATTGTTAGTAGCCTGATTTTCCGGAAGTCACTATAAGTTTCACCAAGAGCCGACAATCGAAACTATCAACTACAATAGATTATATAGTCTTCAAAAAAAGATCTGTGCTAGTTAAGTGTTATTTTATCTGTGGTTTCGTTAAAAAAATGTAAGCAGAGGGATATTATAAGCCAGTAATTTTATCCTTGCAGGAGCTGAAGATTTCCCCACCTGAAATCACTACATATTATAAAACAAAATCGTATCGGACTTTAATGATAAGTTCACCAGTGGATAGAGTGGTTCTCGAGGAAGGTTTTTGTGTATATAATTTATCAAGCGCGTGAAGCCGCTGGCGTCCGCTAGTTGCCAATATACGGACGGAGGCTTTAACTAACAAAATTTCCTACTCGAAACTCTATTTTTCTGTCTACTTATGTCGACAATACCTTCCGTGTGTGCGTGGTACCAACGAATTACTACCCCTACGGGAAAACAGTCATGATTTTATTGTTCCCGTAAACCAAGACGGAGACGTCTAACGATTGAAGCTCTTACAGCACACAGTCGAAAGTGGCTATTCACGATCCGCTTAAAGAACCCAGGGTTGTATGTAGGGGGAAACACGTGCACAAGCACTATTGTTCGGCAGAGTAACGAATGATTAAAAGCTCTCGGATCTGGTGACGATGATGTTCGGTCTGGCGGACCTATTAGATGGGAACTTTTAAATTTAAAGCCTCGCCGGTTGATCGGTAGATTTTCTCCTCCTCGGCAAACCTGGCCGTATTGTATTATACCATACTCGATTTCTACGTTGATCTGCCTCCGGACGCGGTCAGTTGATCAAGATATACGAGAAGGTTTGTAAACATTTAGTGACGTCAACCGTGAGAACATGTTTTTGAATCGCTTTTAACGTTTCGATACAACTACTGTACGTTTACTCTTTCCAAGCAAATAACACGCTATTTACCCTCTTATTACTGTTAGGTTCAAAATTATTTTGTACTTGCTCGCACTTAACATTTCGCACTTAACACTTAACAAAAAGTAAACACAACTTTAGAGTGTGCTGGCGTAACGAAGTAAATACGCTGATCTGGAAGAGTATTTAAGCCAGTTTTAAGCAAACGGCTCAAAAATTGAAGACTCCATGAGTCATCTCTTGATTATGCATAACCCTAGGCAGTCTAAGCGATTGCAACCTAGTTAAAAGAGATGGAATTCGGCAATAATGAGTAGGAGTCTTGATATATGTAAAGTTAATTTCACTGAATAAAGTCCCTTTTTTTAATTCGGCGGGCCAAGGCCCAAGGCAAGGGCCTCTAGTGAGCACACAAGGAATTTCCAGTGGGTCCGACGGAAGAATAAAATTCTTTAGTTATCTTTCAAATATAATCCCAAACATCTATAATATAATTATAGATATACTCGTAGATATATATAATTGTCTCAATCAACATATCCGTGGCCGAAGCCTGCACATTGTGTATGTGTGTGTGAGAGTGTATAATGATGAATTTACTTGAACAAAATATTTACATAACCTTCAGCAACAAAACAAAACAAATTTGTTTTGAAACAATTGTTGTAAACATCTTTAACGTGTAGGTACAAATATTTATTCTTGACACCCATATTACTATTAATGCTAAGTATTTATATTATGACCTTAGATAAAAAAAACACAAAAGGGTTTTTTGTATATCAACGATTATAACTCAACTATCTGTTGTATTAAAATGCGATAAATAAAAAATATACAATTGTATAGCTAAATATTAGTGTACTGATAGGAAAATTAAGTACCAATTACGTACTTAAGTAGGTACTTAATTTAACATTCATGTGGCGATATTAAGTATCGGGTCTGGGATATCCCCGAGGGGGTAAGCAGAGGTGCATTACACACCCTGTTTTTACTAGTATTTGAAATTTTTATTGCCCTACGTAATAGGGGCAAGCTTATTGCCATAACCGAACACCATATGTAATAGAACATCCATTACCATTCTGTAACCTGAGCCTAAATTCCCACAGACAGGACGGATGTTACATAGGTAGGTATCTCTACAATCGTTGCAGTCCGAGTTTCTAAATATTTTTTACTGGGTTATAAAGCCTCAAAGAAGAGCCTTCCTTTGGCTCATAAGGAAATAAATCATAGACAAAAGAAATAAGAAAATAGATCATCTATTTGCAATTATTCATCCATATCTGTAGAATGGTTTAAGCTTGTCCTTCCGAATCTTATTCAACGTAATGCAATTTGTTTACAATGTATGCGCCAATATGGCCGCCATTATAATTTACGTTAACCTTTGCAATTCTTAGCACAAGCATAGTAAAACTAGCATATAATTATATTATCTGAGCTGCATGTTAGAATTTACCTATATATATATATATATATATCTCTATACTATTGGACGCTCGCGTTTACGACCGCCCGGTTTACTTAGTCTACGCAACGACTTTCAGACCTGCGGTAGTTACCTACTTATAAGGCACTTTTCCTGTGGATCTCGCCCGCAATGCGAGCGATGTCAACGTCAAATCAGTTCGCGAATAGCCCAGTTGCCATAGCAACATTATTGTATGTAATTTGACATAGGCATCGACCCGCATTGCGGACGAGATCCACACGCTGCTGGTGGAAAAACGCGTGACATGAAAAACAAATACTAAAAAACTGAATATAATAAATATTTAAGGGGGCTCCCATACAACAAACGTCATTTTTTTCGGTGGAACCCTTTGTGTGCGAGTCCGACTCGCACTTGGCCGCTGCTTTTATGAAACAAACAGACACTGTAGTAGATTATATATCCGTATAATTTAACTTACGTCAGGGAGGCTTGACTTTGGCCTTTAACCTATGTACTATACAATACAACCTATATTATTGTTCGTAATTTTGTTAAGAAAAATACATCTAATTTAATATGATGATGTGTGCTAAGAATTAATTAACTTCTTACTAGTGATTAGATTAATGCCATGACGTCACACAATCCAAGTGTTATAAACATACAATTACACCAGCTGTCTCCGCCTCACGTAAGTTCAAATTCAATAATCTTTAAAGGTTCCGTACCCGAAGGGTAAAACGGGAACCCTATTACTAAGACTTCGCTGTCCGTCCGTCCGTCTGTCTGTCTTGGGCTGTATGATAGGTGATAGTTAGCAAGTTGAAATTTTCACAGATGATGTATTTCTGTTGCCGGTATAACAACAGATACTAAAAAACAGTAAACCTACATATAATAAATATTTAAGGGGATCCCATATAAGCACGTGTTTTTTTTGCCGTTTAGGTACGGAACTCTTTGTAGGTGAGTTCGACTCGCACGTGGCTAGTTTTTCATTTAAGTCACATAGGAACACATACGAACGCCATTATGAATGATTATACTTTTACTGTCAGATTTGCAAGACAATTAGTAGAGCCTGTTTTTTTATCACTGCCTTCAACGTCTACTGACTGGCGTTCCGGGTACGTGAGTTAGAGGATTACCCTAGGGCGCCGGCGTACTTTGACCCCTTGTGTGGCCTGCGTAGAGCCTGTAATATCTGTCAAGAAACCTCAAGCCCACTCTTTTCCAATCGCAAATATGGAAGCTTAGTAATAAGGCCCCGATTTTTTCCTTTGGATTCCCTAAAAATTAACAAACATCCCACTTAAAGTTTTACTATAATTAAATAAATAAATATGTTAGGACAATCGGAAAACGGCACTGTAAATAAACATTAATGGATGAAAACAATTGTAAATGTGTTTAAAGCAAGCATTGTTACTAACCCCATCAGTCTTGTTACTTGAAATAAATAAAATATTATATTATATAATTCACACAACACCGTCTAGTTTCAAACTAAGCAGAGCTTGTGATATGAGTACTAGATAAACTGATATAAATACTTATATGCATACATATTTTTTTTGTAAAGTACCTCTATCTTGTTGTGTATCCAATTTGAAAGCGAGTACCCAACAGAGCATGCCCTTCAACACTATCAATAAACTTCATCTAACTTTCACTACCACACCTACAATTGTTTATGAGAAACACGGTACTAATTAACACAAAAACCGAAAGTACGAACATAATTTCGTTACAGAATTTTATTGTTTTCTGTGTTACGTCACAGAATAGGGAATAGTACCTACTTAATACAGAACTTGCACTCCGACGTTAAAGCACATTCTTTTGTTTACAGAGAACATCATTCGAATGTTAGGGTTGTCAGGAAAGTGCCAGCATAATTTGACGAATAATTGTGACGTTAATGCCTCAATATCAACTCTATGGTAATGCCGTGTCACAAACAAGAGACAACCCTTACTTACTTAGAACATCAAGTTGTAGCTAACGTCACATATTTTTTTCGATTGTTAGGCGAGTGACATAGCCAACTTGTACACAAAAAGCTCAAACGATAGAATTGACAACCTCCTTTAGGGTTCCGTAGTAAAAGTCTCGGAACCCTTATAGTTTCGTCATGTCCGTCCGTACTCGGCTTCTTTAATAGGGTTAGTGCTCGGAAAATTAAACGTTGTATGAATATGTACCTATATGTATTTACTACGTCGACAAAATGCTGTTATAAAATTATAAAAATGTATTTATGGGTAACTTCCCTAGACGGAAAGTGCGATATATTTTTCTCGCGTCTACTTCATCGGGTGGGATAACATTAGATAGGTCCTTTAAAAACATTGAGAGGTTGCTAAGATGATTTCCATCCACATGAATGAAACGATGGTGGACATCCATCCATTTCCAGGTTTAGTGTGAACGAACAACACAATCAGAATAACCTTCCTTTTGTAAGACAGCTGTATAAATGCATTGTTTTGTTTATGGAATATTCTGCTGAGTGTTGATACGTGTGGTCTGTCTGTCTGTGAGTCACGACTATTCTGCATTGTATGTAAAATTCTAATGGTGCATTGACACGTACTTATCGTTTGTTATTTTACAATCACGCCTATTTACCGAAGGGGTAGGCAGAGACTACGGAGCTGTATCTCTATAAGGTCCTATCCAAGCCACAATAAAAATTAAATGTCATTATCACTAACCTAACTCCAGCGTTCTACTACAGTACGATACGCAACAATCGATAGTACGCCGCATAATCGCTTACATACATAATGTACCTACGTGTGTGGCCACAAAATTGGAGATTAAAACGAAAGTTCATCCGTTGAAATCCGTTCGAGTGTTGACAGAGCGTATAAACATCTGTCGTAAACTTCCATATTTATAACATTAGGCAGTAGAATTTACAGGTTTCAATTAGTAGATAAATCAACAATCACTTGTTTCAGTCACAGATTGTATTTATTAGTCCTGGATTTATTGTTATTTAGTTATTTAGGTTCGCATTACAGAATGGTTGTTGAATGATTGGTTATTTTCTACTATATATATTTATGGTACCGGGTAACGGCAGTAGGGCTGCCTCCTATAACATAGGACGTTATCCCCTCGGGGATATTTAAAATTAGGCAAGATTAAAAATTTATTTATAAAAAATTGTTTTAAACATTCTCACACGTCTTCTAGCCTAAATTTACTACCTATATAAGCTTCTACTATGGGATCTAGAAAAGTCATAAACATGCATAGATATTTCTTAATACATACTGAATGTACATAAAAAAGCCAAACTCCGAACATTTTTTGTGAATGAATATTTTTTTAATTCGTCTTATAAATCTAACCCGAGTTTCCGAACGTCGAAAGTATAAACATCGTTGTTTTCGTGGTCCCGATAGCAATAAGACAACATCTTCCTACAATCGCCGGTCACACGACTCTCTTTATTTTGTGTGAATGTGAACATTATGTAAGTGTTCGACTGACTATAGATGTAGGTACAATTATGTTTTAGTACAAAAGTGAACGCACTATCGATTGATGGCCTCGATTTAAAGGCAAAAGACAAACTTCGGTTGTAGAAACTTGAAGTTGCATACATCACACCTGTATTCCCGAAGAGGTATCTAGGCAGAGATGCATTACTCATCCATTCTCTGCGGAGTTTTTTTACCGTGCGCTATAGAAAGTTCATAACCACTGTGTAATTCAAACCAAATTTTCAACAACCAGGACTGGTGCTACATACTACTAAACTAGTGGTTCTGTGAACAGTTGACCTCGCGTTATTTTCGCATTTTCCCCCCATTTCTCCACCATTTCCCCCCAATCGAAAAATCTCTTCGACAAAAGTTGCGCCTGGCAACCAAGAACACTTGTGCCAAATTTCATGAAAATCGGCTGAAAAATGCATTTTCCCCCCATTTCTCCCCCATTTTCCCCCCAATCGAAAAAACACTTCGACAAAAGTTGCGCCTTGCAACAAAGAACACTTGTGCCAAATTTCATGAAATCGGTTGAAAAATGCGGCCTGTAGACCGGAACTGACACACATACCAACAACGCCAAATCGGCCAGTCCTCGAGTTAAAACTGAGACGCTTCGCTCGCTCGGTCAATAAATCTCTGCAGTCCAAACTTTGGTTGTAGATATATGCAAATGCATATATCTATATATCTAATCACGCCTTTTCTCCAAAGAGGTAGGCAGAGGCATGATTGACGCCAGTTTGTCGCCGGTGATATTGAAATGAAATGAAATGATTTATTTATTTGTATAGGTCACTAAATGGCTCTTACAAAGGTCAGTAAGTACTTAAAATAAAAAATACCATTGCTTCTATATTTTACATGTACTGCCAGATTCGCAAAGCAATAAGTAGAACCGAGAGAAAGAACCTGGCAAAAAAACTATTGTTGATATCTCACGTTGTAGGTGGTGAGCCTATTGCCACCCATCGGTAATTTGTGGACTTCTGGGACCCTCTATTATGTGATTATGTGGGACCAACAAAGTGACTAGCGACATGTGGACCTCCTTGGGGCATAAAGATGTGATTGATGTACGTGTATGTGCGTTACGGTAGGTACGTCGTGTGAAAGCTCTAAAGGTCTGGGAATATCCCTTTCCTTTCATCTATCAATTAATTCCTCTTTTTCGTACCCCTTTTCCAATCACAGGTCGCAGGCAGAGGCGTATTTTATAGGTACTCATAGAGTAGAGACGTAGCTACATATACTGAAGAAAAAAACCATATTGTATCATGAGAACCTCGTGTTACATTACATTATACAGTAACACGCGTTATTCCCACAGCAATGTGTGATCATTCCCACTAACTAAGTACTACACAATTGGTACGAAGTTCAAAACAATAATCAAACGCGGCTACAATATTTCTCAAATCTCAAAACACAAAGAAAACGAAACAAATTTTGAACAAAACATTTGTACTTTCCCATAACAGTTAAGTACTGAGTACTATTTTCTTTTTGTCATTTAAAAATAAACAAAAATAGTCCATTGCTGGGCGTCCCGGGTACTCCATCAAACGGATAGCCCCAGGGTAGTACTGACCTAAATTTTGTGTATCTACACATTTATTGGGAATTATACGTAAATAATAGTAGCTTTTTTTTTAATTCCGCATGTCCATTGCTGCGGGCGTCTCTGGCACGCACCAGACAGCATTTTCAGTGGCACCCGGTGGACTTTGGCCACCTGTGTGGCCTCTTCGGGGGTTTGGTCGGAATAAAAACCCCGTGTCGTTGGGTTTTATACCGCGTCGGTGAGTGAATCTGGTTGCGTGCTGTGAGGCTGAGGCCCCGCAGCACGCGACCGTTCTAGCCTTCCTCTGTAAGGACGGCGGCGGCGGGCGGGTGGCTATCCCGCCGTCCTCAGGCCCCGACCATGGAGGTCGATGGTCTTGTGCCTAATAGTAGTAGCTAGGGAAACGTAATATGACTGTCGAGTAAGAACATAATTAAGACGGAGCGTAGCAGTCTTCTCTAAGATGGTCCCAATCGAAAATGTATGTAAAACGATACCGGTCGCAATTTTAAACCTATCGACTTGTAATTTGGCTGCAGATAGAACACATTAACGTGCTTAGCTGTATAGTTTTTGGTGTATGTGGCTTTTATAGTTTTTGAGTTATAAATTATGTTCTCCGTCTTATTTATTTCGACGTAACCGCCCGCGTTCCGGCGAATACCTACTTAGTATTTTCTTTGTATGGAATGCGTATGTACTAGTAGGCATACCTAGTATTCGTTTACCTGTGCTTTGAGTTTGATGGCACTTTTTTTTTTTTTGTGGCGCCCGGCGGACTTTGACCACCTCAGTGGTCTCTGCGGGGGTTGGGTCGGGATGAGAATCCCGCGTCCCGTTGGGGTAGGGTTTTATCCCGCGTCAGTGAGTGAATCTGGTTGCGTGCTATGGGGCAAAGGCCCGAAGCACGCAACCCTTCTAGCCTGCTTCTGTAAGGACGACGGGTGGCGATCCCGCCGTCCTCAGGCCCCGATCATGGAGGTCGATGGTCTTGGGCGTAGATGATTCTGCGGCGCCCTCGCCGCTGACTACGGAACTCGGCGGGGAGGGTACGCTCCCTCTCCCTCTCGGCCGCCTCCTTCGCGAGCACGACTTGCTCGCAGAAGGACACGGCCGCGTTCCACCTACTCCCGCTGGAGACCATGGCTTGAAGCATGGTCTCCAGCGAGAGGGTATCCACGTCCAGACCCACTACGAGGTCCCGGCGCTGACTCGCCCACGCTGAGCACTCCACCAACGTGTGGAGTGCGGTGTCGTCGTCGGAAACCTCGCAGTGTTGACACCGGGGTGTGACCTCACGATGGATGCGAAACAGATAGCTACCGAAGCATCCATGCCCGGTAACGATCTGCGTCGCACGATACGTGACGTCACCATGCTGCCTCTGCAGCCAATCGTCCATGATCGGTCTCACCGCCGCGATGATGGTGGCACCCCACTTGGGTTGCTCAAGTCGCACCCTCCATGACTCCATGAGATCCTGTCGGAGTTGGGACCGCTTGAGACGCAGGCCTGTGGTCCCGCTCCAGCGCCTTTGTTCCAATGGCGCAAGGGCTCTCGCTTCCAGGTCCCATGGAGGGGTCCCGGAGTTTGATGGCACTGTGTAAAAATGACCTTAATAATCGTACGATAGTAAAAAACGGATAATTCGCACACCATAGTGTTGTGTCATGTCGTAACTATGCCATACCTTATACTAAACGAAGTATTTGTAAATATGGACAATATTGTGATTTGAGCACAATAACCGTCGGTATTTGTTTACTAGATGTTTTATTGGTGTTGTTTTTAGTTGACAAGCTGCTCAGCAATGATATAGGTAAAGGGTAGATATTATGTTACTAGAGTGCGTCTTGTGAAGACTCAAAAACGTGCTAATTGTTACGTTCCTTCTTTAGACCGCGGCTTTGACATCACAATTTTTTTGGGTGCAAAGGGGCCCTTCTTACATCTATCGGGCCCCAGCGACCTCACCTGCTAGTGGCGCACCTGCTGATTAACGGACGAGGTTCGTATATTACGGTACCCATGTGGTGGCTTTGGCCCCTACGTGGATACCAGGTGGTACAACAGTGTTGGTCCGGGGGGGTACCACCGTGCAGCTGTGCTAAAGCCCCCCAAGTAACCCAGCCCAGGCTGGGTTGCGTTAGGGGTTCAGCAGCGGCACTGCCGGGCCCGGGGCGGTGTATGGTGCGGCAGGCAGGGGTCCAGTGGGGGCGAAGCGGAGTCTAGTGTGGGTGGTGTGGGTCGATTCGCCGGCCAGGGAGACCCTTAGCAACGGCGTTGCCGCGGCCGCCCGCAACATAGTCATGGGGCCCGCCTGGGACCAACCACCCCAGTAGGCTGCCCCACATGTTGCGCATAATCCTGTTGTGGGGTCGCCGCTCCGGGTGGTAACCGGTGTGGGGTAGCGGCGGCCTTGCATCAGGGGGGTTTGGGAGCCCTTCCGTCCGGCGGGTCGGCTCCGACCTAACCACACGGTTCTAGACGAAGCTAGCCTCTGCACTTTGTCACTTACTGCCGCACCAAATATCGCCCTGTCTTCACGCTTCCCCAAATTTCACAATGACAGTGCAACAAGAGAATAGACGGTACACAGCGGCCCCTAGAAACCCCACAAAGTTGACTTCGTTTGAGGTGGAGTTCGCGAATATCCGCGGACTCCATGCAAACCTCGATACCGTCCACTATCACCTGGAGTCGGCACGGCCTTCTGTGATGTTCCTAACGGAGACACAGATACGCCGCCCTGACGACACGTCGTACCTCTGTTACCCGGGCTATATCATTGAGGAACAATTCCGCGATAAAGCCGGGGTGTGCGTGTTCGTTAGGGCGGATGTTTGCTGCCGCCGGTTGCGCTGTCTGGAGAACCCCTCCTACTCCGTCCTTTGGCTGCACGTGGATCATGGCTCCTTGAGCCAGATCTACGTGTGCGTCTACCGCTCCCACACAGGGGACACTGGGACAACAAGGCTTTTCGAATACCTCAGCGAGATGGCTGACGATGCGCAGGTGCGGTTCCCGAACGCTGACCTGGTTTTCCTGGGGGACTTTAACGGTCATCACGTTGAGTGGATGGGGTCCCTTAGGACCGATCATGCGGGACGAACCGCCCATGCATTCGCTCTCTCCCACGGGCTGACCCAGATGGTACGGGGGATCACCCGGATACCTGACAGGTCAGACCACACGCCCGCCTTGCTGGATCTACTGCTGACGAGTCGCCCAGCCGAGTACAGTGTGTCGGTACGCGCCCCACTGGGCACATCCGACCACTGTGTGGTGCACGCCAGCTTCCAAGTGCCACCGCCTGCTCGTGCTGAACAAATGACTCGACGACTATGGCACTACTCGTCGGCAGACTGGGACGGTCTCCGCGATTACTTTGCGTCCGTCCCGTGGAGCCAGCGCTGCTTTGTAGGGAAGGCGCCTTCGGATAGCGCTGCTGCCATTGCTGGCGAGATCAGTCTAGGGATAGAATATTATATCCCTTTCACTGATGTCGCCAGCATCCGCAAAGCTCGCCCCTGGTTCGGGCGTGAATGTGCCGAGGCTGTCCAGAAAAAACAGTCGGCATATCGCGCCTGGGTCAGGGCTCGGGCGGCACATGACCCGAACGTGAACCGCCTCAAAGCAGCGTACAATCGGGCCACTAGGTTCAGCAAGAGGGCCTTCAAGAGAGCGGATGCCCAGCGCGTCGCGCGGCTTGGTCAGGAGCTCACATCCCATCCCACGGGTAGCCGTGGATACTGGCAACTGGCCAAAGCCGTACAGTCAAATTTTTGTCAACCCTCGCTGCCACCACTGCGTTTTCCTGATGGATCACTGGCTCACAAAGCCCAAGAGAAGGCGGACATGCTCGCAGACCTCTTTGCGGCTAATTCCCGGGTCGATGACCGTGGCCTGCAGCCCCCCGCCATCGCCAACTACGCCTGACTATGGCCACACTATGCCTGATATTGTTATCAGGCAATGTGATGTACGGGCAGTGCTGCGGTCACTCGACACGCGGAAAGCCAGTGGCCCTGACGGCATTCCGGCGGTGGTGCTACGAAAATGTGCTGCTGAGTTGTCTCCAGTATTAACGCGTCTGTACCGCCTGTCATACTCTACAGGCCTCGTGCCGGAGGCCTGGAAGGAGGCGAACGTACAACCGATCCCCAAGAAAGGGGATCGATCCGATCCAGGCAACTATCGACCCATAGCTGTCACCTCAGTCATTTGCAAGGTGCTCGAGCTTCTTATTAATAAGCAGCTCATGCGATACCTGGAGGATCACTCGCTAATCAATGATCGGCAATATGGCTTCAGGCCAAAACGATCAACGGGTGACCTCCTGGCATTCGTCACGCATGTATGGGGTGAGGCTATGGAAAAGTTCGGCGAGTCCTTGGCTGTTAGCCTGGACATCGCCAAAGCTTTCGATAGGGTCTGGCATGCTTCGCTCCTTTCCAAGCTTCCGGCATATGGTCTACCTCCTCAACTGTGCAGCTGGATTGCCAGTTTTTTAAACGAGCGCCGAGTGCGGGTCCTCTGCGATGGCCAGGCTTCTCGCTTTTTGCAAGTGAATGCCGGGGTACCGCAGGGGTCCGTACTGTCACCAACTCTCTTTCTTCTGCATATCAATGATATGCTTTCCCTCGGGAACATTCATTGCTATGCAGATGACAGTACATTGCACGGGAGTTACTCGGTTCGTCCGACGGCGGGGCGATCTGTGATAGAGGAGGAGAGACGACATCTCGTGGGTGATCTCGACCGAAACCTCGACAGTATCTCCCAATAGGGTGCCGAGAACTTGGTCGAGTTCAATGCCCACAAAACACAGGCGTGTGCATTTACAGCGAAAAAATCCCCTTTCCTTCCCCTACCCACTCTTCAGAATGCAATATTACCAATGAAGGACAATCTAGACATCCTTGGCATAGACGTTCGTCGAGAGCTCAATAACACAAAATACATTGAGAGATGTATTGGGCTAGCTTCGCGGAAACTAGGAATACTGAACAAGGTAAAGCGATTCTTTACACCGCACCAGAGGTGTCTGCTGTACAAAACGCAGATTAGACCCTGCGTTGAATACTGCTCTCACCTCTGGGACGGCTCCGCGAAGTATTTGCTGGACGCACTCGACGCTATGCAGCGACGCGCTGTTCGCATTATAGACTGTCCGGAGGTAACGGGAAGCCTTGAGCCGCTAGCCCAGCGCCGAACAATTGCTTCCTTGGCCGCGTTCTACCGTATTTACCACGGTGAGTGTTCTGAAGAGCTCTTCAATCTGATCCTACCCTCTCCCTTCCGATCCCGAACAACGCGTGCCGGGCAGAGATGTCACCCTCATACCGTGGAAACCGTCTTCGCGAGAACCGAGCGTTTTAAACGATCGTTTCTCTGCCGAACGATGGTGGCTTGGAACGCCCTGCCTGCGCACGTGTTTCCTCCAACATATAACCCTGGGCTCTTTAAGCGAAGCGTGAAGAGGCACATTACAGGGTCTTCAAGTTGAGGGCCACTCTCTATAGTATTCCTGTGTACTGTGAGAGGCAATTGCCAGACGTCGCCTCAGCTTACCATCAGGCGAGTGGCGTCAATTTGTCGACCTAAATATAAAAAAAAAAAAAAATATATATATATTGTTGTATATTGTATGTTTTTTTTAAATTTTAAAGCAATGGGATTACCTTTATTGTTTCTATAATGTATAAATTAAGATTATGCTGTACTTATTATACTTTAACAAGTCACAAAACCAGAAATAGAGAGGTATACAGGTGAATTTTTCAAGTGGGCTTGGATTTTGGATGGCTAAATCCGGAACTATAAGGAATAGCGAAAAATGCTCAAAGGACTAACGAGCCCGATTTTGATGAAACTTAAAACATCATCATTTTTCGCTATTCCTTATAGTTCCGGATTTGACCCTACAAGCCCACTTGAAAAATTCAGCCTGTATAGCCTCTCTCTTTCTGGTTTTGTGACTTGTTAAAGTAGTTCTGTGACCCTCTCACGCGTTCGCCGCTAACCACCCACGTCAAACATTAACATACAATCATTTCAATTACTTCACAATTAAGCAAAAGCGCCAATGTTGGTCCACACATGGCCGACGGCTTGCCAAACATCATACCACGTTAAGGTCGTGTTACATAAGCTCGGATGTGGCTACCGACATACTTACTGACTGACCGGTTAAGGTACGGCGCGGCGGCGGCGGCGGCGTGAGTCGGCGGTAACCGAATTTTCGGTAACAATAATTTGGTCAAGTGTAATGATTATGTAACAGGAAAACTATAAATACTTATTTTTCTAAGCAACGATTTAACCAACTTTAAAAAAAGGAGGTTCACAATTCGACTGCTTGTTTTTTATGTTTGTTACCTCATAGAGTCACAACTTTGGGGAAACCGTTTGAAAATCTATATATTTAATACGACAATTTGTCCGTCTGTCGCGTTTTTCAATTTACATACATTTTTTTTATTGTTTTTTTTGTTATAATTTTTTTTTGAGGCGATACAAAGTTTGCTGGGATAACTAGTTCTTATTTAATTGAAAGCTAGTGTTTCCCGAGTGATCCCGTTACAATTTAGTCCCATCCCGACAATAATTTGGCCCCATTATACGATCTTTTGAAGTCGCTTTTGTTTTCTCAAATAATTTTACAATAATAATCACAAAAACGTTAGTCTGGGTCTATTGCTAGAACCTTCCTCCTGACTCCTGACTCCTGACAAGGGAACATTCACTTCTACATTATTCTACAGATTTCTTTTTTATTTATACCTAAACTAAAATTATAAAGATAGTTTGTATTTTTGTAAGTTTGTAATGAATAAACTCAAAGACTAATGACAAATACAAATTGATAATAAGCCACATAATGCCTAAGTACTCGTAACATTGACTATGGTATGATGCTATATATCAAAATTCGTCTTAAAGCAGTATAATTAATGATTCGCAGATTCGCAGTTCAAAGTGCTGCGAAGGTTAAGATGTGCGTTTAAATATAGATATCTCTTACATTATACAAGCCTATTAGGAATGCATTTTATAAATTCTTGAACGAAACAAATAATATAGTAAAACAATGGGGTAAGTAAGGTAAGTGGTAAGGTGATTTTTTTTTAATATAATTGCACTAATTTCGCTAAATAGAAGACATTATAAACGTCGACATATGTTTCACCTACTCAAGAGGCATTCTCAAGACTGTCTCAAAAAGAACAGCTGTTCTATGTCGACGTTTATAATGTCTTCTATTTAGTGAAATTAGTGCAATTATATAAAAAAAAATTCAACATCTTACTCCATTGTTTTATCATGGACTTTCGCCAGGTAACGCCTGATTCCATTCAATAAATAATATAGTGGCTGACACTGCAAACATTTCTCAAATTATATATTTTATAAGCAATGAAGTATGCTAAGTAACTTATTCTCAAATAAATTTACAATATGAATCACTATAGTCCAGTCCAAGACTCGAACCAGCGACTGATCCCTTTCCACTCTCAACTTAACTACCGCTAGATGGCGCTTTGGCGACGCCGTAAGTCGCGACATTAACACAATGTGGTCACAAAATTAAATGTCTTGGGCTAGAGTTGTCTTGGTCAATTTCTCAAATTATTTGACAATATGAAAAGTACCATCTCATCTCATCAGTGACTGGAAAAATGTGTCCGCACCTTCAGGAATAAAAACGTGTTGAGTACTGAAAAATATCTTAGTACCGTCCGCAAAATTCCGATTACATGAATACGAGCGTAAAGCCGTAATTACGTGTATACTGTCAGCATCTCAATCCGCAGTTAATACAGAGCCTTTACTTAATTGTAGAACGGAAGGTTGTTGCGTAACCAGACTGGTCCATGAGACGTAATACTGATGAAACATTTGCGTCACTCGATCATTTATACTCTTCGATTGTAGAGAAATGATCCTCGGAGAGCACGTCGGCGTCACGCGTCGCGTCGTCGTTCGGCGTACGTAATAATAGCTTTACGGTCATATTCATGTAATCGGAATATTGCGGACGGTACAAAGATATTATTCAGCACACAGAAAATCACTTCTTTATCCCTGAAGCAGCTTCTATGGCAGGTTTTACAGGTACCTGGGGCCCTAAAATAAAATTCGACTGATTTAACTACAGAACTTCGATATCGCCCATGGGTGTGGAAGTCAGATGACAGTCGCTTCACGGAAAACATCGAAGTTCAGCCGAATCGCATTTAGATGGAAAGCCGACCCCAACTGCGTTGAGAAAAGGCTCTGTGAATGATGATGATTGTGGAGAAACAGTCGAGTAAATACCGGCTTCACATCATAAAATACGAGTAGTACCGTGATTTTAATGTCAGGTTCTTTTTCTCACAGGTTTTCTTTCGAATACAAGCAATAATGTTGACGTTACTTTGTGACCTATATCAGGCCTATATGTCACTCACCTAACAATCGCAAAAAAATACGTGACGTCAGCGACAACCTGAAGTTGTAAGTCAGTAAGGGTTCACTCTTATTTGTGATACGGCATTGACCATAGAGTTGATACTGAGGTCATAATTATTGTCATTAACATTAACGTCATAATTATTGGTCAAATTATGCTCGTACTTTCCTAACAACCCTAACGTTCGAATTATGTTCTATGTAAACAAAAGAATGTGCTTTAATCTTAGATCAAAAATACCTAGATTACCGATCAGTGCTTTAAAAAACGGCACCACTTCAACTCGGTCCACTATCGAAAATGGCACACTTAGCGCTTCAGTCGCTTTGCGACCGCGCTGGTAGTAAGACGTTTCATGATGACATTAACAATTGCAAAAAACTACTCTTTTAGAGTGAAAAAAGAGAATGGAGTGTCATACTTTCGACAAGTAAAAATCAGTTCACATTGTTAATTGCTTTACATGTGCAATAATGCACTGCTTATGGTTATTTTTAACTGTGCAAAATACGCGCTTGCTCGGTGTGAAGTTGAAGTGAGTGAGAACACTCACTTCAACTTCACACCGAGCAAGCGCGCAACTTCACACCGCAATGTTAGAACAAGTCTCATATAGAAAGATGGAGTCATCATTTACTTGTATTTATTTAAAATTTGTGATTACTGTTTGATATATTTTTTGAATATATCTTATTTTGTTTTAAGTTTTCCCCATAATGCAATAAGACAAGAAAAATGGAGGCGTATTATAGGACGTCAAAGCAGTGGCGGCCTTAGGGGGGGGCGCGAACAGGGCAATCGCCCGGGGCATCGCGCTTGCAGGGGCCTCGCGCAACGACCCAGGCTAAAAAAATTTATTTTTTATTATTTTTTTATTTTATCCTTAGTTATTTATAAAGATTATAGTATAACGGTAAATTAAACTAATGTTAGTAAACTATTTCATTTATTACTTTATTTACTATTAAATAGACTTCATAATACCACCTAGTATTTTCAAATATTTCATAAGTATCGTATTTTCAAATACCTACCCATAAATTTATTTGATTGATTAGTTTTCGAGTTACAGGTTGTGTGTGAAAATATAATTGTTGATTTTATTTCGTACTAGCGTTTTTGTAATCTTTTAGCTATTTAGTTTATTTTATACGTTTATTTATACGTGAATAAAAAAATGTGAATTTAAGTTTATCTTTCTCATCGTATTTCATTAAAAAAAAGTTTTATATGCAATTTCGGCTCATTCCTTTTATAACCTTAGCGCATGGAATCTGAGTTCCTATTCCGCTTGCTGACTCTCGAGGGATGATACAACGGCGCTGTACATTGATGATTTTGTATTATTTATTGCGTATTATTTCTATGTCAACCATCAATGTACAATCTTGTTTATTTTATAGATGGTATTTGTAATAATTACCTATATAGTATTCGAGTGCCAAGATTCCGCGTTGTATTTGTACTGAATCTAATATTTGTATTTTGTATTTGTATTTATTTCTAAACAATTCACATTGTCACAATCACAATATCTATAGTATTTTTGATCTAAGGCTTTAATTAACGTCGGAGTGCAAGTTCTGTATGTAAGTACTATTCCATATTCTGTGCCTATATGAATATTTAAAGATATTTTAATTTTATTTTAGTGACTCGCCCTAGTTTCACTCGGGTGTAATGTCCTATATCGAGTATAAAGTTCAATAGTTTGTTTGGTTGAATCTTAAGAACTAATAAATCAAATTGAATTCTTTTGAGAGCAAGAACCTAAAGATATCTGAAACTACGGACACTGCTAATATAACTTACAAACTTTCGTCTACAATAGTTCTATTTAATTGACTAAAAACAACTTTCAGCCAAATTATGTTTATAATTAGTAATCCCGGGTCTACAAATGCAAAATGCATGCCATATAAAGAGATATGAAAACCACAAAATTCATTAAAAAGCAGTCATATAAAAGACTGGGGCATTAATATTTATTAATATTCACTTTATTAAAACTTTATAGGTACATAGTGCCAGAAACGACTTGCATCGCTCAAATGTTATGAGTCGCTCACTTGGTATAGTCAGCTCACTCTGTATTTCCAGTCGCTCACTTTGGTCGCACGGATAGAATATAATTCGATTGTTTTATAATTCGCTCACGTAGTATTACAGTCACTCGTTTAAATACTACCCAAATAAAGTAACTAGTTATCACAGCGAACTTTGTATCGCATCAAATATATATATAAAAAAAAAATATATATATTTTAATATTTCATGCAAATGTATGTATTATTAATTATAATTTTACGCGATTATTGAGATATATACATACCTCTTTATTACCCGACGTTTCGGCCCTGTTACAAGAGCCGTGGTCACGGGTGGACTGGCTTCAGCTCATCGTCGTCTTCGTGAAGTGCGGGTTTGTTCAACTACCCTCACTTCGTCGTCACTAACTATTGTGTTCGGAGAGCCACTACGGCATACCACACTGATAGTATCAGCAAGCGGGCGTTCGGTGAGGTGGCGAGTACATTTGCTGATCACCGGATTCCACGACGTAGATAGTCGATATCCATCTTCCCGGTTAAAGTTGGGATACTTTTTTATTTTGACGGCTTCCCGCACTATCCTGGAGTAATAGTGTCCGTCAGTGGATAGGACTTGTGGCTTGTGGAGTTCAATCCAGTGGTTGGGACCCGATTCCAACAAATGCTCGGCAATCGCAGACTTGTTTATTTGGCGGTTTTGAGGTATGTATATATCTCAATAATCGCGTAAAAGACCCGTTAGTCTTAAGTTTATAATGTGTACAAAACTCCCAGAGAACTTTGTATCGCCTCAAATATAAAAAAAAAAATATATATTTCCTGCAAATGGAATTATACTTGAAAAACGCGGTCTAGCGGTCGGTAGGTCCCATGTAATAGGGGGCGAGCCTATTGCCATTTACTGGGCACAAGTTCCAGACTGTGATAATTATCTGGGTAAAATTCTAAAGAGAATTATACATTATCCACCAGACCCGGGAATCGAACCCGAGACCTCGAATGTGGCAGTCCGTACATAGTACCATTGTGCCACAGAGGTAGTCAACGAATTACTATAACTATTTTAATACGCTTTTATTAGCTTCACCTGTATGTATGTATGTTTGTAACCGACTCTTTTGGGTTCAATTTTGCCCTACTATGAACGATCAGATTTAATTCAAACTTTGCACACCTGTCAAAGACCGATGACAATGCAATAATTCAATTAAAAATTAAAAAAAAAAATGAAAATAAAGACTAAAAATAGGAAAAATAAATAATACTTTTAAAAAATTAAAAAGACACGCTTTTATAAAGAATCCAACTAAAAAGTAGAAAATAAATTTTAATAAGTTTGAATTAAGAAAAGTGTAAATAAGAAATAAATGTATATTATTGTAAAAAAAACCTGCATAAATACTAAACAGTTAAACGATAATGACGGAGAATTAACACCGACGCATAATATTGCTATAGTCGCCATCTAGTGGAGAGTAGAACAAATGTTGAATACTGAACGGTGTAAAAGTGTGTTTGTTCATCATGTAATTACTAAAGGTTATATATCTGAAGGGGTAGACAGAAAAGTTAAATACGCCCACATTTCACCAGTCATTTAGCTGGTCTCATAATTACTAATTCCAAGTACTTTGGGTACGCCGCATGTGGCTAAGGATTACTTTAAGTACTTTCTTATCTTCTTTACATAGTATGAAACAAAGTGAAGTCCCGATGTCTGTCCCTATGTACCCATGTTTAGATCTTTAAAAATATGAAACGGATTTTAATGCAGTATTTTTACAGATAGTTAGCCATGTTTTCACAGACCTCGGAACGGTCCACCAGAAGGTTCCAGCATAAATGTGGGAGGCGTTAGCATCGGCATCAAGCCCTCGATGAAGTACCTAGGGATCGTACTTGATAGCCGATGGAACTTCGGACCACATTTCCGAAGTTTGGTCCCCAAGGTGACGCAGGCATCGGTCGCGCTTTCGCGACTGATGCCCAACCTAAAGGGACCCAACGCCTCCTGCAGGAGACTGTACCTGGGGATCGTGCGGAATATGGCCCTATACGGGGCTCCCGTATGGGCGGATAGGTTGGCGGTCAAGGGGAACGTGACTCTGTTAAACAGACCACTTAGAACCTTGGCCGTCATAACCGTACGGGGGTACCGCACGATCTCCGGAGAGGCTGCATGTCTCCTAGCCGGGACCCCTCCATGGGACCTGGAAGTGAGAGCCCTTGCGTCATTGTTCCAATGGCGCAAGGAGGCGCTGGAGCGGGACCACAGGCCTGCGTCTCGAGAAATCGAGGACCAGCGGTCCCAACTCCGCCAGGATCTCATGGAGTCATGGAGGGTGCGACTTGAGCAACCCAAGGGGGGTGCCATCTTCATCGCGGCGGTGAGACCGATCATGGACGATTGGCTGCAGAGGCAGCATGGTGACCTCACGTACCGTGCGACGCAGATGGTTGCCGGGCATGGATGCTTCGGTAGCTATCTGTTTCGCATGCATCGTGAGGTCACACCCCGGTGTCAACACTGCGAGGTTTCCGACGACGACACCGCACTCCACACGTTGGTGGAGTGCTCAGCGTGGGCGAGTCAGCGCCGGGACCTCGTAGTGGGTCTGGGCGTGGATACCCTCTCGCTGGGGACCATGCTTCAAGCCATGGTATCCAGCGGGAGTAGGTGGAACGCGGCCGTGTCCTTCTGCGAGCAAGTCATGCTCGCGAAGGAGGCGGCCGGGAGGGAGAGGGAGCGTACCCTCCCCGCCGAGTTCCGTAGTCGGCGGCCAGGCCGCCCCAGACTACGCGACTACGCCCAAGACTATCGTCCTCCATGATCGGGGCCTGAGGACGGCGGGATCGCCACCCACCGTCCTTACAGAAGCAGGCTAGAAGGGTTGCGTGCTGCGGGGCCTTTGCCCCATACCACGCAACCAGATTCACTCACTGACGCGGGATAAAACCCGACCCCAATGACGCGGGATTCTCGTCCCGACCAAACACCCGCAGAGACCACAGGGGTGGTCAAAGTCCGCCGGGCGCCACTGGACATACCCTCTGCTAGTAACCAGGGACGCCCGGCAACGGACGTTAGAGCGGCCTTAAAAAAGCGGGATTAAAAAAAAAAAAAAAAGAAAAAAAAAAAAGATAGTTAGCCAAGAGGAAAGTTTAAGCCGCGGAAGTGTGTTAGTTAGTAATGAATTACCGACATATATCTACCTACCCCTTCGTAGAAACAGGCGTGAGTGTACCAAATATAAAACAAATAGGTACTACATTTTTAAATTACAGCAAATATACAGTGGTGACTGACCATCGCCAGTAGTTTCTCTAACCTTGTTAGTTGCGCATGCGCACACTACAGTCGCGTTTGTTACGACATTAGTACATGCTTACATCCTAATGATAATACCAGTTTGATATACCAACTAACTTGTGGGTCGGCAGGTGCACCGCTTGCAGGGATATGGGAGAATCCAAGATCTTGGTGGGACAAAAAACACGTCATACATTGACACAAAAAACTACTTCAAATTACCGGATTGGTTAGTTTCAAGTTACCGAGTTGTAAGATATGAGGTAACAAACATAAAAAAATACAATCGTATTGAGAAGCTCTTCCTTTTTTTGACGTTGGTTAAAAAATATTAGGAAAAAATTATATACACAAAAACTGTTTTATAAGAATAGTTTCAGCAAACTCATTGCTTTGAAGCAACTGCTTCGGTAGCGTGGTCGGTAGTACATCGGCTTTCGACTCCGGAGTCTCGGGTTCGATCCACGGGTTGAATCAAATATTTGTGTGATCCACAAATGTTTGTTTCGGAGTTTGGGTGTATTCTATGTATAGTATGTATGTATTTAGGAATATATAAGTATGTTTATCAGTCGTCTAGATCCCATAGCACAAGTTTATATTAGCTTAATTTGGGCTAGATGACGTTGTGTGAGAATGTCCAAAAATATTTATTTATTTAAATATTTATTATTTGAAATACAAAAATATGTTGGTTAAAAAATATTAAGCGAAGCGTTGTTGCAGTTTGCCTTCTTTATGCAACAGTTTCATAAAGTACTCGTACTATTATTGTATGTATTTGTGTATTCATATACATATAATAAATATGTAATATTAAGTTTATTAACCTGTAACCTGTACACAAACTAGTGTTGATGTCAACACCAGTTTGTAATCAAATTAATCATATCTCTCCCAGGCTCAAATGTAAAAGATCTCTTTAGAGATTAGCGGCGCCTTTGTATACATATCTTTATATATACTCGTATAAATCTACTGTACGTGTATGTCCTGAATTCCTCCTAAACGGCTGGACCGATGTTGATGAAATTTTTTGTGTGTGTTCAAGGGGAATCGAGAATGGTTTAGATTCACAATTTGGTTCTTGATTTTTTTTTCCAGGACAACGTCTGTCGGGTCCGCTAGTTTTATATATTTCTTTTATGTTTGGCTTATTAGCAGTTTTGAGTAATTAAGAAAACATGTCATAATTTTTAGTCAAAAGTCACTTAAAAAGAGGTAATTTCTTGAACTAAAAACTATTTATGTGAATACATAAATAAGGTACAAACCAACTTCTTGTATATTCTTAATACGAGTATAAATACATCAGTAAATCTTCTAGAAGTATCCTCGTTACTTACCTGTAAACAAAAATAATAACTCCGTTTAATTTAAATACTCATACACACATATTTATTTTAATTATATAGTATAACAAACATGAAACATAGAATTAAAACAGCCATATAAAAGTTCCGAGTGTTAAGAGTGTTCACGATCACTGGGAGTCCATCAGAAATTAAAGAAAAATTAACACGGTTTTATGAAATTTACTCTCTCACACACACACACATATCACGCCTATTTCCCGAAAGGGTAGGCAGAGGCGCATTACACACCCACAATTTGCCAGTATCTTTGGTCCCACGTAATGGTGGGCAAACCTATTGCCGTCACCGGGCACACATATAATGGGTTATGTGTAAAAAGTAAGCAGTTATATTGTAATTTGAAAAAAAAAAATATATTGCGATGAAATGCTGATGAAAGGCAACAAAATCTTACGTGTCAGCCGCTGTGGACAGCCAATTACAGTCCTGGGCGTCTCGGACTATATGAAATTTACTGTTCCAAATAATTGTTCGAATATATCAATCGACAGCCGCTGACTGTGCTAGGCTGTAGCCCCCTTACCGTAGATAGTCCTCGGAAGAGTTTCTCGATAGCCAATAACATCGCAGGATATTTCCAAAAATGGGTCACGTGATCGACATTCTGCGATATCATTGGTTATTGACTGAAGTCGAAAATGCCATGCAGGGTTGGTAGCAAACCTTACGACTACGTGATCACATCACAGAAGTAGTAATAATAATACAAGCTTGCTAGTGCGAGGTTGCGGCAGTTGCGGCAGTTGCGGCAAGGTCTATCACACAACTTGTACTACGTATTGTGTGTTCAACAATAATACGAGTATTGTGTTTGTCAGTCTCTAAGTCTTCATTGCTAATCACACACGGACTGTAGGAGACTATTTAGTGGGATTAAACATTTGTCCTGGCTGATGGAATTTTGTTATGAATTACAGAGTGGTTTAGGATTTTGTTTACACATACGCACACACCCACACACACACACACACAAACACACACTAACACATACCACGCCTATATCCCCGAAGGGGTAGGCGTAGGTGCATTACACACCCACAATTTGCCAGTATTTAAGCTTATTACCGTCACCGGGCACATTTATAATGGGTTATGTCCAAAATAGCCGAATGAATTTAATCAAAAGTTGCAGCTATATAACATCATTTATTATGAACTAGCTGTCCCGGAGAACTTCGTGCCGCATATTTTTTCCAATGTTCCGCTAAACTAGTAGTTTAGTAGATAGTAACGATCACAACAAAAAAAGAATTAGCGAAATCGGTTCAGCTGCTCTCGAGGTTTGAGCTTAGCAACACATTCAGCGATTCATTTTTATATTATAGATTACAATAAGAGTTACAATATACTCGTACGTAATTACGAGTATATACTAAAACATATTTACATTTCAAAATAATGTTTAAAAATCCTCCTTGTCATTGCCGACTGGGAAGGTTCCCAGAATGCTGGCTGTGTTGTCACGTTAGATGGCGATACTTATTCTTTGGGCCAGAAAATATATTGTAATTTTGAAAAAAAAATTGAAACCTTGCGATGAAATGTTGATGAAAAGCAATAAAATCACAGCACAGTCAATTAAAGTTCTGGGCGTCTCGGACTATTTGGACTATTCGGATTCTGTTTAGTGGCCGGTTATGGCAATATGCTTTTATTGGTGAACCGCTCCTATTTGTCATAGCGTGATGATATTTAGCTCATAGCTTTCTTCGATAAATAGATAATTCAATATCAAAAGATTTTTTGTTGTTGTTGCTAAGATTACGCGGTCAACCAAGCAGACTCTTCAACTTTATAATATTAGCATAGATTAGACATTGGTATAAAGTGAGAGGGTTTTAAGTAACTAGTTAACTGTCAAGCGACATGTAAGTTCAAAAATAACTCGAGAAAGAAACCTGTTGGAAGTTACGCAGCTAAGTTACGTGTTCGTTAAATTGTATAGATAATACTTTTATATGAGAAAGGATTAAATAAAAAGCTAGTTACCCATTAACTAATTAGAAGAAGTTTTATTTTTCTTATATTATAGGCGTGTGAATATTTTATTTAATTATTTTTGTACACACACAGTAAATAAAAACAGTAAATAGTTACAAACTAAACATGTATACAATGCCTAAGAGAGGAGATCATGATGCAAACAGGTGCTGATGTGTGTGCAGGTTAATTAACTTACATAAACTATACACAAATACGTACATAAAAAGTTATATAAACATACATAGATGTACAATAATTAATGTAAAGAAGCGAGCTAGTGTTCCTTCACTCTCTTCTTGAAGCCAGACACAGTTGTACAGTTCCTTATATCGGTTTTTACAGAAATATCGTTCTTCTTAACAAAGAAAACATAGCGAGGATTTGTGATGTTCAGTGGTTAGTTACACTGTCAATGCTAACTATTGGACTCCGAGGTTATAAACACGATGGTTTGTTCTGTGTCAGGGTAGTACTGCACCTCTGCCTACCCACTCGGTGATATAAGTAATGTATTATCACAAACTGATATAAGAACAATTTACATTTCTGTCAGGAAAGAGGGAGCGCGTTGATGTCTTTCGTGTTACAATTGAAAAAAGAGATGATAGACCAGTGCCGATAATTTCTGAAACCAAAAAAAATCATAGTAGGATGAAACCCATTACAAAAGGACGAGAATATAACAAAAATTAAGGGAAAAATAATTTACGGTCGATCTGAGGTCGGGAAGTGGAAAGGGGTGAGTTTTTAAGGGTAAAAACGGTTTATCTCGATTTCCGGCAAAACTACAAGTCCTATGGAAAATAAGTAAATGACAAAGTTGTAGGTAATAATGAGACCTACAACTTTTGTATTTTAACTTTTTTCACATAACCTCAAAATTTATGTGAAAAATTCAAATAATCATGTTTTTGGTTTTTTATTTTTATTTTATGCAAAACAATTTTTTTTTCACGAAATTTGGTGAAAACTTACCTTTTTATGTCCCAAAGACTCTGTAATTTTTTTGATTTGAAATATTTATTTTTTCACCTAATTTTGACTTAAAATCGAAAAAACACCCTAATTTTCAATCAAAAATTCTCACGTCAAAATATCAGCTTTTTAAAAAAGTCGGGAAGTTTTTTGTTCGTTGAAATCTCTTCTTTCTTATAAAGTAAAAATATATAAACATTACCATGGTAAATGTTCTCAGAAAATGCAAAGAAAAGAAAAAAAGTCGAATTCAATTTTTTTTTTATCACTATGTACAATTTTGAGGTTGAACCTTTGTAAAATTTACACTTTAATTACTTGAAAAACGTAAGATTCCATGTTACATTGATAAACAAACAATACAAATCGAAATATACTACTATAATTAACAACCAAATAAGTTAATTTTTAATAAGACATCTACTATATTTTGAGAAAGTTGTAGAATATTCTTTAAATTATATGCATAGATGCCTATTTATTGCTATTTTAAGATAACTTATAAACCTAAGTTACCTAGGGATAATTTTAGCCCATCAAAAGGTATGTCATAGAGAAGTGGGGAAGGGCCTATAGGCGGGTAAGACCAAGTCTTTCTACCTGTTAATGAAATGAAATGAAATTATTAAATTTATTATATTTATTATATTTTAATTATGTTAAAATTTTTTTTTTTACATTATCAGATAGAATATTTTTACATTATCAGAAAGAAGAGATTTTAACGAACAAAAAACTTCCCGAACTCTTTTAAAAAGCTGATATTTTGACGTTAGAATTTTTGACTGAAAATTAGGGTGTTTTTTTCGATTTTAAGTCAAAATTAGGTGAAAAAATAAATATTTCAAATCAAAAAATATTACAGTCTTTGGGACATAAAAAGGTAAGTTTTCACCAAATTTCGTGAAAAAAAAATTATTTTGCATAAGATAAAAATAAAATACCAAAAACATGATTATTTGAATTTTTCACATTAATTTTGAGGTTATGTGAAAAAAGTTAAAATCCAAAAGTTGTAGGTCTCATTCGATAGAATAGATAGACATAGACCTACAACTTTTGGTAGGTCTCATTATTACCTACAACTTTGTCATTTGCTTATTTTCCATAAGACTTGTAGTTTTGCCGGAAATCAAGATAAACCGTTTTTACCCTTAAAAACTCACCCCTTTCTACTTCCCGACCTTAGATCGACCGTAAATTATTTTTCCCTTAATTTTTGTTATATTCTCGTCCTTTTGTAATGGGTTTCATCCTACTATGATTTTTTTTTCACTTTTTACCATTTTCAAAGGCTTCAGCATCATTCTATGATGAAATTATAATAATATAGCTGTCCCGGCGAACTTCGTACCGCATTAATGTTTCTAATGTTTCGCTATACTTTTTTTCCTCCATACCTTCTCCTGATAGTAACGATCACAACAAAAAAAGAATTAGCGAAATCGGTTCAGCGGTCTCGAGATTTGCGCTTAGCAACACATTCAGCGATTCATTTTTATATTGTACTAGCGACCCGCCCATGCTTCGCACGGGTGCAATGCTACATAGTCTAGTAGCATGTCAGTCTTAAAATTCAAATATCTCAATGCAAATATTTGTATGCTTAGCATTGGTTGAATGATTGTCTTTATCTGTGGTAGAATGATTGTCTTTATCTGTGGTATAAGAATAGTGGAATTAGATTCGTCTTTGAATTTCAATGCCAAACAATGTTCAACCACTACTGACATGCTATCAATTGATACTATCGATCGTTCTTGTAAGGAATTGATGGATCGTAATTCATGGCTGAATTTTCTTTATTTACCCACGAATTAGTTCTGGCTCTCTGTAATCGATGCCTACCCCTATATCCTGGCTGAGGCGAGCCTCAAGGTCGGTAGACGATTCTCTGGCTCTCCAAACACTGTGACTTTCCCGATCTTGGCTGCAGCGAGCCTCACGCTCAACTGAGGATTCTCTTACTCCTTCAGCTCTATATCTAGCCCGAAAATGGCTGAGCCGAGCCTCACATTCCCTTGACGAATCTTCGTCTCTAGCTGAACGTGCTGTTTGGGCATTCCCTGTACTACGACCTATGTTTGAACGACGACGTCTTTCAGATATGACTTTATACCTATCCTATTCAGTTCTTTTTTGAACTTAAATACCTACATTACTTTAAACAGCTTTTTGGCTATAATTCTATTGTTTTATTCTAATTCCTATCCAACCAAGGTACCTACTATGAATTTCGAAAAAAATGTCGAATGAATTGAATTAATGAAAATGAATTTTTAATGAAAAAGCCTATGATATAACCTATTAATCTGTAATATCTTCGAAAATATCCATTTAAATTACATGCTGTAAAGGGCCATATTAATCTATATTAAAAGCAAAATGTATTTAAGGTACTTAACTGGATAAGGATTTATGCTGTATTGCTTAAAATCTCTGTGTGTTCACTGCCGTCATTGGCCACAGCCCGGCTGCGTCGCCGCGCTCGTATTTTTTTTCCATCACGAGATATCTCTTAAGTCATTCGTCCAAATTATAATATATGGTTTGAATGGCAATTTTGGTCTACATTAAATGCACAACATATGTAAAGTATTCAATTAGATAAGGAATAATACTGCATTGGTAAAAATAGCTTGGCAAATGACACATTATTTTTTTGTCATTTATAAAAGATAAAAATGGTTACTGTGAGTTATCCTTAAGAGATAGACATATGCTATCGCGGACTTTTTTGTAGACATTTCTATGGTGTACAATACTGTAGTACATTATTTTGATCTGTCTCGTAGGGTTTCGTCAGCGTTTGCAATGAAAGCGCAAAAAAATGTGTTTATTTACGACATTACATTAGAAACCTAGAAAAATAATAATAATCGGTATTACTCTAGTATGTTATACATGTATTTACATTAAAACCTTTCTGTTGAATCACTCTATCTATTAAAAAAAACCGCATCAAAATCCGTTGCGTAGTTTTAAAGATCTAAGCATACATAGGGACAGACAGACAGGAAAAGCGACTTTGTTTTATACTATGTATAGAATATGCTTAAATATGTAAACCCGGCAATAATACACGTCAAAAATTGACACAGCAAACGACTTCAAACTACGAAATGAGACCAAATTGTTGTCGGAATGGGACCAAATAGTTGTCGGAATGGGACCAAATAGTTGTCGGAATGGGACCAAATAGTGGTCGGAATGGGACCAAATAGTTGTCGGAATGGGACCAAATAGTTGTCGGAATGGGACCAAATAGTTGTCGGAATGGGACCAAATTAAAATGGGACCACTTAGGAGTTAGTAGTTTCCAATTAAAAAGAAACAAAATAAGTTCATTCAGTCCCAAGATATGAGGTAACAAACATAAAAAGAAAAACGTGCAGTCGAATTGAGAACCTCCTCCTTTTTTGGAAGTCGGTTGAAAGGTAGCTTAACTTACTACTTTCTTACACTTCACAGCTCATGGGAACATAATATACCTATGGGTTTTGTTTTGGTGTGACAGGAAAAAGTTATCAATATTAATACCAACAAATCCGTTTAACTGGCAACACCGGTTGCCTTTTACATACCAACAAAGTTACTTGCGAAACATGAACATATAATATACCTAAAAATACATTTACAACATTACTTCAAGTCTAAAATATAATTAATTAAATAGCAAAACATTACGTACAATAAAAAATACATAAAGAAAATTATATATATTTAGTTGCAAGGCCTTAATGGATGATAGGTATGTGGGTTTTTTACTCTGTGACGTCATTAGCTTAACCTCGTCGGGGTTAATTGCTTAACCTCACAAGTGGTTAGACTTAGGTCCATCACGTAGTTAACTAGGTAACGCCCGCGACTCCACTTCAGTTTAGTACATTTCTTTTACGATTTTTTAAAATATTTTATTTACAAAGTGAGCTAATTCTGCTTGTGTTATTGGATTTAGATAACTGATAAACACACTTGTATAGTTTTACAATATGAATCACAAAAACTATACTCTGGACTCTACGGGCTGGACTCGAACCAGCGACTGATCCCTTTCCAGGAGGAATGACCAAGACATCTATTTTTGTGATCACATTGTGGCAATATCGCGAGTTACGGCGTCGCCAGAGCGCCATCTACCGGTAGTTGAGGAACTAACTACTATGGTAGGCTATAAATATGGTATAAGAAAAAGTTAACATACACTGCTTATAAAATATATTAACTTATATACTAATAATGTAGCTACATATTAGTGAAAGAATTTTCAAGATCGCTTCAGTATTTTCGGAACCTATTTAATGAAAACAAACAATAAAATATTTCTTCTTTATTATTATCTACGTACGTAGGTCACACTATAAGTTTTGCGTAACTTAAAAAAACAACATGTTAAAGCCAAAATATTATGTTTATTGCTTTTCAAAATACTCTCCTTTACATTTTAAACATTTTTTCATGCCATCGAACCATTTTTTAAAACAGGAGGACCACAGATCTGAAGGCATGTTTTCTACGTGCTGATTGAACGGTATCACTGCCTCTTCGGAGTTGGTAAAAGTGAAACCTCTCATCAAATCTTTGATTTTGGGGAAAATACAGAAATCACAGGGGGGTCGGGGCTATGCGCAGGATGGGTGACGAGTTGTACTTTTTCGGAAGCTAAAAATGACTTTGTTTTGTTGGCCGTGTGTGAAGAAGCGTTGTCATGATGTAGGAGAACGCGGCTTTTGGGTCGTCTTTCGCGAACTTTTTCTAACACCCTGAGTAAACAAATGGTAGAATACCACTGGGCATTAACACTCGTTTGATCTTCAAGTGGAATTGTACAGATGGGACCCGTAGCTGAGAAAAAAAGGCGATCATTTTTTTACCAACGTTTCTCGCCTCCTCACTTTTGTTGGCTTGTTCTCATTTTCAAACACCCATTCACAATATTGCTGTTTTTTTTCGGGTTCAAAACAATAAATCCACGTTTCGTCTCCTGTGACAATATCATAAAGAGCATTAGAATGTCCATGGTCGTACTTCAGTAGCATCTGTGAGCACCATTCCACGCGAGCCCGCTTCTGCTCCGCTGTCAGTTCATGAGGGATCCAACGACAATAAAGTTTCCTTTCAATTCTTCGTGTAAAATTTTCTGGATTTGACTCATACCAATCCCCAATAGTCCTCGAATTGTCTCATAGGTAATCCGCGGGTTTTCTTCAATTAACCGCTTAACAGTAGCCACATTATTTTCGTTGACGGCAGTTGAAGGCCGCCCTTCACGAAATTCGTCATGTAAAGAAACTCGACCTCTCTCAAATTCAGCAAACCATCGCCTCACGGTGCTCAAACAAGGTGCTTGTCTCCATAAAGCATTTTGAAGACGAGCGGCACAGTCTTGCAGAGAGAGAGAACTTTTAAAATCATGCATAAAAATCATGGCTCTAAAATCTTTTCGACTTTTTATTTTCGTTGCATACGTAGAACTTTGATGTGTGATAAAAAACAATTGACAAATGATTTCCCGCCAATTGTTTATTTTTATTACTAAGAAGGTTGCAACGTTTAAAAAATATAACATTCGAAATTCAAATAGTTCCGATTAGCTAGACGTGCAAAACTTTTAGTGTTCCCCATGTATATAGAAATAGTGAATGTAATTTTTGTCCCCCCTTAGATCTCGAGAACTGCTTATGCTCCAATGATGGTTGATAGAGGAGCTCTATGGATAGCCCTCGATCTGGAGGCAAGCCAAAAAATCGAAAAATTTACCTAGCCCTAAGGGGTCAAAAGTTATAGGCCAAAACCTATGGCGTGGTGCGGCGCGAAGCACCGCTAGTTAGTATAGAAATAGAACAATAACAATTGGTGTGGGACGCTACGTGCGTTGACACCTTAGCACCTTCACACCTTCCAAGCACATCCGGATATGCTGGCGCTGCTGCTGCTGCTGCTGCTGCTAACCTAGCAGGTAATTACATATTTGAGCCGTTTGGGGTTGAGACACTGGGGTCATGGGGTCCGAGTGCTCACCGCCGCGTATAGAGACATTGCTAAACGCTTAATCGAAGCTTCTCAGGACCAGAAGACTGGCTATTTTCTCGGCAAAAGAATAAGTATCGCCATCCAACGTGGCAACACAGCCAGCATTCTAGTACCCTTCCCAGTCGGCAATGACGCGGAGGATGTTTTAAACGATATTTTGTAATGTAAATGTTTTTAGTATACAATTAAAAATAAACTGTACAATAACAAATAATCATAATAACTTTCACGATATTCACTTACGGAGTTAATCAAGTGAGTCGATCCGTGACAACGCGCCACGGTTAGTGCAATCCAACCGAAACGTCGGGAAACCATAAGCTATCTATAGCTACTAATACGAAGAGGAATGATTTTATTGTTTGTTTGTTGCATAGAGATGTTTGTTGGAATTGAATTTTGAAAAATCATTGAAATTGGATTTTGAAAAATATTTCGCTGAGAGAGTTGGAAACAAGAAAACTAAACGCGAGTAGAACCGCGGTAATTAGCTAGTATATATAATATAATATGTAGAAATAGTTATTTATAGTCCGAGACGCCCAGGACTGTAATAGGCTGTGCCATAGCGGCTAGCACGTAAGATTTTGTTGCCTTTCATCAACATTTCATCGCAAGGCAACGGTTACGGGTTTCAATTTTTTGCAAAATTACAATATTGCTGGCTTGTTGCTACTTTTTATTAAATTCATTCGGCCATTTTTTCCATAACCCATTATAAATGTGACCGGTGACGGCATAATAGGCTTGTCCCCTATTACGTGGTGCTAAAAATACTGGCAAATTGTGGGTGTGTAATGCACCTCTGCCTACCCCTTCAAGAATATAGGCGTGATATGTATTCGTGTGTGTGTGCGTGTGTGTGTATAATTTCTTTACCATCTTCAATTACTTTTGGTGACAATAAAGCGTATGATTTAAAATCGTTTGGTAACGGTGTGTGAAACGCAATTGGTACCGTAGAACGGGTTAAATAGAAAGGTTTTCAAACCTTCAGTAATTATTTTCGTTGTGTTGGAGAGTCACCTAACTTTATAGGGTTCCGAGGGAAAAGTAACGAAATATACACATTTTCAATGAGATTTATGTCATATTTTGATATAAATATAAGTGAAGTGAATTTACCCCTGATCAAGGGACCATAAACACGCCTGTGGGGTAAATATAAAAATATGTAGGGTTGCCTCATTCAATCATACGAGTCCGACTCGCTCTTGAATGGGTTTTTAATATAATAGTTAGAGTTATATAATAAATTATTTTTATGACTACGTGACTGACTATCTCCTAATTCATTTATCATTTAGTGAGGTACAATCATTAATGAATCAGCCTCGTGTTAATGTACCGCGATTAGTGGTTTAATTTAGTTATCGTTTTTGTAACAGGCACGTGACAGTTATTAGGTTGTCTGGAAGTGATCATTTTTAGCGATATGGCTGGCAATTGTACTGTCTTTTAGTGTAGGTACCTTACTTATCCATGTTGTGTAGGTACAATAATGTGTATGATGTATTAGATTAGATTTGATTCAAGGTTCAAGTTATCCACACCTACAGACGGTGCACCTGTTGATATACTTACAAGGTTCTGCCCAGAAACTCAAAGTTTTCCCAACTCAGTTGGGGTCGCCTTTCCAGTCTAACTGCTAGCGGCTGAACTTCGATATTATCCGTGAAGCGACTGCCATCTGACCTCACCACTGCCATGTTTGTATGACAACCGGGACCGAGCCACGGCTTTTAACGTGCTCTCCGAGGCTATGTTCACTCCATGTTCGCCCTATATTATTGTGTAATGTGTAATGAAGGCCTCTGTCTACCCCAAGTGGTATAGATTCGTGATTTTCTTTTTTTATTGATTAATATAACATTGCAGTTTCTATGTCTGTGTATCTAGTTCACTAATCCGGGTTACACTTGCGTTGTTCATTATTGCTCAAGTCTTTCGGAAGGGCGGCGAATTTCCTAAAAACCTGTTCTCCAAATGGTTCAGTAGTTTTCAAAAGTAGCACGCAAACACGCATACGTTATACTTAATTTATCGGTAGTAAAGTATCTTATTGTACGGATGGATGGAATACAGCAGGATATTAAGTACGTTTTGAATAGTCTTCAAAAAAGTATTAAATAGTAGGAGTACTTGTTACATTTTTATTTGCTGCTCTGCTCCTATTTATTGTAGTGTGATGATCTATAGCTTATAGACTTCTTTGTAAAATAGGGTATCCAACGTTATAAGAGTTTTTCAATTCGAACGAGTAGTTCTTGAGATATGCGTATATCTTAAATAAAAATATTTTAATACTGAATGGATTCATGCGTCACCTGGCGAAAGTCCATGATAAAAACAATGGAAAAAATTATGTTGAAATTTAAAAATTTCAATGATTTCGCTAAATAGAAGACATGTTAAACGTCGACATAATTATGTTTCGCCTACTCACGAGGCATTATCAAGACTATCTCAAAGTGACCAAATATTTTAAGTTTTGAAATACCTACCTACATTATTTTAAAGACTTTTAAAAAAAAATATAAATAATAAATAAATATGTTAGGACAATTCACACAACGCCATCTTGTCTCTAACTAAGTAGAGCTTGTGATATGAGTAATAGATAAACTAATATAAGTTGTTACATACATTTTTTGGAAATACATACATATTGTACATAAAAAACATCCAAACTTCGGTACACACGTATCTGTCTTCACACAAAGTTTGTCCGACCGGGAATCGAACCACGCCACCGAAGCAGTCAAAAAATATAATTCATAGATATTAATGTTTTGCCTGCAAGGTAGGCAACGTTAGAAAATAGGTGCTTTTCTAGTATAAAATTAAATTATTGCAATAAACAAAGTAGGCTTAATGTTAAGAAACACGTTGCCGCATTTTATCAACATATCTGTGTTACAAAAGATCTAATCAGAGCAAGAAGTGTTATAATTTTGTTTTAGTTACAATTTCGGTTATATAATAGGTACGCTCACTGGAACATTACATAAGTCAGACAGAGATGGAACGTGTTCAATTTGTTCCGATCACCATAAAGATGCTGATTCATTCAGATGCATAAATTACAGTTTAAAGATGGATTTATTTATTTTTTGCTTCCGTATTAATGATTTGAAGTCAAGATTAGTGGTAGTATAACTACTTATGTAGTAATATCCTCTATGACGAGGTTATAGGTTACATCTGTCTTCGAGACTTCAGCATTTCATGCAGCAAAAAAAAACAAAAGATACATTAACGGTTTAGTTTAAAAATTGCCTTAGGCTATGAGGGTTCGAAGAGGTCACACAGGTGGTCAAAGTCCGCCGGGCGCCTCTGCAAATACCTTCTGATGCATACCAGAGACGCCCGCAGCAATGGACATAAGAGTGGAGGCGGTCTCGCGAATTAAAAAAAAAAAAAGTTATGAGGATTTCGTTCTAAGCAGAACGAGATAGGTAGTCTTTATTATAATTAGATAAAGTTTGTGGCATGCAACGTCATCTGTCTGCTGTTGAACTTTTGGTTTGAGGTTTCTTATAGTGGCAAGTGGTGGATTTCTAGCTCAAGTATCTGCAATAGGTTTGCACAAATTACGTGGGACAAACAAACTTACTGGCAAAGAGTGGGTGTGTAATGCACCTCTGCCTACCCGTTCAGGGATATAAGCGTGATGGTGTGTATCTATGTATGTTATCTGTATAGTTATAATTATTACCTTGAACAAGCCATTAAAATCTGTATGATTATGATGACTTCGAAAAACAACGAAATTTTCTTGCAGATATTTTTTTGCTGATTCGGTTTTACTTTTAAATAAAAAATTGTTGTGAATATAATGTGTGTACCGTGATTTATCTTCCGTTGACCATTATACAAAACATCATTGGACTGGGTATCAAACCCGAGACCTCCAGACTAGTTAATAAAGTACACGTCAAAAATTGACACAGCAATCGACTTCAAATGACCGAAATGTGACCACGTAGGAAGCAGTTGGGTTCATTTAAAAAGAATTTAAAATAAATTCACCCAATGCAAAAAAGAATAAAAAAGAGATGAGGTAACAACAGTTGAATTGAGACAATTTTTTACATAGTATACAGTAGTTACAAAGTTTACACGAATATGGAACTCTGCCTCGTAAACTAGGTGAGATACCTGTATCTTAGGAGGCAGTGTTCAGCGTTACAGGTACTTGCATAAGTGTTAATTTAGTGGAGTAGTGTCTGATTGTATGTAACTGGATGTGTCGCCAAATTACCTATTAAGATGTAGGAGTGTGATTCTGTGTGTGTGTGTCAGAGAGAGTGTGTGGTATGTATGTGAGCTATGAGTGTTTGTGGAAATATTGTCGCTCGAAAATGTGAGTGTGCAAAGAATAATATATGTGTGATATGATGAAAATCATGTGGTAAACATCTATATTCTGGCGAAGGAATCAAAGTCGAAACTGTGTCGCGCACTACTGACGCTACCGGGGCTACCAATAATAACTGATTACAAATCGCATGCCTTTATGAGTCATGAACTAGTTATGAAATTTTAAAGCAATGTACTATTTAAATCAAATTACTTAACTAATTATAATTACGTACACAATGTAAAAGGATATGATTTCTCTTATATACAGTAGTAGTTTAAAATATATACTCTATTATTAATGAATTTAAGGTGGAAATTGTAATATTTATAGTATAATTGTCAACGGGCGGCCTTGCTCATACTTGCGTGGAATAAAATTATACGTTTTGTGTTTGATTTCTTGGCAACACGCGATGTAGTTACTATTAGATATCTAACTGCTTAATTTAATGCAGTTTTATTCTTTCTTCTTATCTATACCACAGATATAAGAAGACATACTAGTAGTTATACTTCTTAACAGAGTATAAAACAACGTCTCTTCTCGCTGCCAGTCCGTCCCTATGTAAGCTTAGATCTTTAAAACTACGGAACAGATTTTTATGCGGTTTTCACCAATGGATACAGTGGTTCTCGAGGAAGGTTTTTGTGTATAATTTATCAAGCGGGCGAAGCCGCGGACGTCCGCTATATACTATAAAGTTAAAGAGTTTGTTTGCCTCGAGCGTGAGCGAGAGATATATATATACTTTTAATAGGTCTGAATTTTGAACACAATTCAATCGTAACTTCAAGGAATTGTAAGGTACTTAGCTATTTAGATTAGTAGGCGATTTGTAGGTTACCCGGGGTCCCTAGAAGATCTTCATTAAGGGGTAGACAGAAACAGTTAAATGTTAGTGCCTATTATTGTCTCCATCTTTGAGTATATTTGACAAAGCCTTGTCGTTTTATTTCTGTATTTGAAAGCAATGAGTTTGCTTTTAGCCCTAAATATTTAGATAGAAATTAAAAATCACTAAAACTGAAATGTCATCGATAGTATGAAGCAGTTGGTATTGGTCATCGTAGCTCAGTGTTCAGAGCATTCTTCTTGATAGGCAAAAGGCCGCAGGTTCGAGTTCTACCGATGACATTTTAGTCATTGTCCGTCTGTCTGCAAATGCACAGAGCCCCGGAACCTTTTAGCACCCCAAATTAAGATTTCACGTGCAATTATTTACAAACATAATCTCTTCACATTATTAATAATTAAATGGATTCCGTAAGTTATTTGATAAACAGAAGAAATTATGAGACCCTACAACATAATATTATCTTTATTTAAAATAACTCAAGAGACAATCTTATTACGCAAATGTCTTGCAAATTAACTTGAAATGGAATTCAGTTCTTAGCGAATTATAAGTGCTGTAACTTAACAATTTAAACGCTCTGAACTTGAGGCTAGAAAATACTCTGCGCAATGAGACAGCTAAACTAATAAATAAGTACTACAACTTATTTTGTTTATGCTCCAACTAATTTATGATTAAAAATAAAATAAGTGTGGACAAGGCTTTACTATTTACACACACACATATCACGCCTATATCCCCGCAGGGGTAGGCAGAGGTGCATTACACACCCACAATTTGTCAGTATTTTAGTCCCACGTAATAGGGGCAAGCCTATTGCCGTCACCGGGCACAAGTATGGCCGAATTGCCGAATGAATTTAATAAAAGTAGCAGCTACTCGTATATTGTAATTTTGAAAAAAGAAATTAAACCCATTGCCTTGCGATGAAATGTTGATGAAAGGCAACAAAATTTTACGTGCCAGCCGCTATGGCACAGCCAATTAAAGTCCTGGGCGTCCCGGACTCGTAACTATTTACAAATGAGTAATATATTTTCTAGTTATAAACATATCCTATGTCAGTCAGACATAATGTAGCATTGTAATGGTGAAAGAATGTATGATATCGGTCCAGAAACTTTTTTTATTAACTTTTAAGTATATTTTTTACAAGCATACAATATTACAAATATTTCCTCTTTAAGAGCATGTTCGTTTAGGACAATATGTTAAGTGTAGGGGTGCAATGTACCTCTGCCTACCCTCTCTGGCATAAAGTGTGGTTGTTTAATAGCACAGACAATTTTGTTTATTAACACTTTATGAAACAAACACACTTGTAAACTATCATAATACTCGTAATTACTATTCTACAGAATTATTAAAACCTGACCGGTTTCGCCTTACGGCATTTTAAAAGGTGTAATTTTATACTATTTAATTACTATAAGTTCGACTAAGTTCCGTAAATCCAAAGTATAAACTATTTTCCTTGTAACTCCGGAAATAACACAAAGTTAAAATTCATTTCTACAAAAAATCCAATTACGCAATAGTAGGTGCTAAAATATATTTAGTGAAATAACTAGTTGATTATATACTAGCAATTATATAGTAAATAACTATGCTGACTCATTTATGTTATGATTTCTTAAATATTACATTCGATCGTAGTTCAAATACCGTCTACCTACATTTTACAATTACGAATTACGAAAATTGCGAAGTGCTCATATTATATTCTCGTACTCTGCTCATCTGTACGTAATCTTAAGTTTCAATTGATATATTTAAAAAAAAATCTGTGATTGATACAAAACAGGTATTATTACTTGTGTCTGTATGTACACGCTACCCTTCTAAGTTACTGAGCTGCTAAACAAATATTCTTTCTCTGAATTTTAAACTCAACTCTGGGTAATAAATAGGTTTTGTCTAATCAAAATTGGGTGACAGGAAAAACACTTTATCTTCATAGGTATGTTATTCAGGGACAACTGCAATACTAGTTCAACACTCATCTTGAGTCTTAATACAGTATAATCCGAGTTATTTGTAATTGTAATCCATCAATAAGGTAGTCTATCCGCACAGAATAAAGTTCACACCCAAATTGGCCAGTTCTTTGGTATTTACCGCCAAACATTAGCTTGCAAAATGAGAAAAAAAGTGCGAACTTGTGATAAATAAGTGCCTATAAATACTTGTCTATATTTAAAGGTATTAACAAAAAAATATTTTAATTATTTTATTCATAATCACTAGATATTATAAAACAAAATCCTCAGCAGCGTCGTCGGGGTGTTCCCGATAAATTTAAAAACTACTGCACCGATTTTCATTATGCTATAACTAATGGACAGAGTGGTTCTCGAGGAAGGTTTTAGTATATAATTTGTCACGAGCGAAGGCGTGGACGTCTACTAGTTTGTAAAAAACAATTATTTAATTCCTAATCATTCTTCAGAAGTGCTTTTTTTTTAATCCGCATCTCTGGGCCGCGGCCCCACCTACGTCCATTGCCGAGCGCCTCCGGTAGACACTGAGAGAATTCCATATCATGATTGGAAATGGCAAATGGCAACACACTAGCCGCCAGTAACGTTGGACCAACAATGACTGACGAAATGTGGGCGTAAATCACTCCTCTGTATACTCCTTTGAGAATAAAGACGCGGTTTTGTATACCTAGTGTGTAAAGACAAATCAGAATGGCATAATTGGTTGTACAGTTTGGTTAAGATTATTGACCTCTGTTCTCTCACTAAGGGGAATGCCCATTCGAAAAGGTCACGTACGGTTATAAAAGAAACATTTAGTTATCGAGTCTAAACTCAATAATAACTCTAAAAACACGTCAAACCTAACCTAACCTAACCTAAACGACTTCGGAATGGGACCGAATAATTGTCGGTCTGGGACCAAATTAAAATGGGACCATTAGGAAGCAGAAGGTTTCAATTTAAGAAAAATCAAAGACTTTCACCCCGTTAAAAGATATGATATGTAACAAACATTAAAAAAAAATGGCGAATGAAATGAAAACCTCTTCCTTTTTTTAAATCGGTTAAAAATATCTACTAGGACTCTAGGTTCAAACTCAGACTTCATAAATTAACCTATTACGAAATATTTATTTTTGAAAGCAAGAACTACCTCCATATAAAATTCTAAACTCCTTAAATCTTTATATAGCAAATATATCTACGTGCAACTATATTCTGGAGAAGGTAGACAAAAGTAGATCTTGTTAGATTAGTGCGTTCAACCAAACTCTTATAATAATATTAGTTATACATTATGACCTCCTTTGTATACATCTACTCAATGATTAAATATAAAACTAGTTCCACTGGAGTGTCTTTATTTGCGGTTTAAGAACAGGTTATCCTTTACAAGCAATTATGAACTCGAGAGCAGACCTAGCACAGATAGCGGAGACGTCAATCGACCGGTCTAATAACCAATCATAACTCAGGAAACGTGTCAATTTGGTCACGTGATTGGATGTTCTGCGAAATCCATTGGTTGAATATGTACAGTAGCTTATTTTATTATAATTATGTATTGAACTTATTAAACCCGTACCGTACGTAAGAATTAACATCCGTTCAGGCTGATTTTAGGTTCAAATTACAGAATTGTTTTTCTATTGTTAACAATGCCTGGTAACGACAATAGGCTTTATAATAAAAACAGATATTTCACACGTTCATGAACAACACGTCTTTATCTCCAGGCGTTCAATGCGCCTACTTTTCGCCAGTCACTGGTGGTCGCAGTTCCACGAAGGTAGAATATCTGTTCTGACACTTTGGGTATTTTGTCAGAGACATCCGTATCTCAGCACGTGCTCTATACAGGTAATTTGAGCCTCGAAGATGTTAATAAGGGCCCCTTATTATAGTTCACAACACAATATCTAGGCCGCGCAAACTTCCACGACGAGGGATCGTGTTGCTCTATACCTCATTACATTGCAACGCTTCATTCAACATAGTATATCTACCAATAATTATATGTATAATTGCTTCACTGAGCTAATTCACTTCTAACTGCTTCTAACAAAACACTGTTTCAAACGTAGACTGAATCTAAGTCATCGTAATTATAAATTAATAAGCAATCATTCAGGTTAAACATCGTTATGGATGGAATTTTCCTATTTACTCAGGCACCCTGGCCTAATGTGGATGACTTTTGGTCCCATGTTATAAGAGGCGAGGCTATTGCCGTGTGGGACCCTTTGGGGCGCGTTTGTAGAGCCCCTAGTTCTTGATGCGACCTCTTAAACATCTCTTTTAATTTGAATTGCATTTAAACAAACTAAATATAATACGAGTACAAGGACATCCAGTACTTGAAATTGTAAACCGCGGTTAGATCGAGGTGGAATAACCTTCTAATTGTGTGACACCGAGATATTATAACATTTATTTCAACGTGCTAAAGATCTACTGTTTCGAGTTAAAAAAATATTTTAGTGTTCGAAAGCCTATGTACCTATCGATGAAGGGTATGCGCTTCAAACTTCACGCTACGACCAATAAGAGCGGAGCCATGACGAGAAATGTTGCAAAACGAGGTAAATTTATTCCTTGTCAGTTTTGATCGCGTGTACTGAGGGAACGGTTAAAATTGCGCAAAATTCTTTACCAAGAAACAAGATAGAAGCGACAATACCTACCAACAGTCTATTTTACCAACGCATAGTCAATGAGACATATTATTTACGAATTTGAAGAGGTTTACAGTAGTCGATTGCGACAAAAGTCAAAGCTTGCGTAGTATGGGTTCGTAATTCACTTGTATTTTTTAATAAAAAAATATATATGGCAAATTACTTTTAATAATAAGAACTTATTTTATATTGAAGGAAAAGGCTTACTTCTAGTTATTCATTTGTATTATCGTATTATCTTAATTTTATGATCGGAATTGTCGTAATGGACTACGTTTTATCAAATGCGAATTCAAATGGGGCGATTTTCCATTTGTTCGAATTTTTTCAACTATAACGAAAAATAGAAAGGTTCTTAATTCAAATGTTTGTACTAAATTTGTCCAAAATTGAAAAAGTTCGCAATTCAAATTATTTGATTAAAATGTATTGACGTCTGGTTTTACAATTACATTACGTTACACAAAAAAAATGAAACTAAATATTCGTAGGAGCCAGTCATTATGATACAAGTTTAATCAATTCTAAAAAATGCGAATTATATATTTCTGAAAAAGTTGATGACACTTAGGCTTCTGAAAATCATCAAAATTTTAACTTGGTCGCTCCTAATATAAAAACCTTGTCTAAAAACAGTCTGTATCTCCTCGGGTCACCGAATTTTGATGATGCAAGTGATTCATTTTCTAAATTTAACAACTATTCGGATCGCCTTCTAAAATTAGTAGTCACTCCGAATTGTTCCTCCTGAAGTATTGCTTATTTGCCTAAATTTACCTACCTACTCCGTTGCTGCTAGTAAAGTTTGCTGCTGGTAAAGTTTTAAAAACTCCTGCAGATTTAAGCCCCGGATCATGCGCGACGACGGCAAGCGGCCCGACGGGATGTCTCTTGTACCCTGGAGGATATGGCGCGCTCTTGTATGTGACGCCACCTGTGCTGATACTCTAGCGGCGTCCTACCAGTAAACGAGCCGGCGCGGCGGCCGATAAGCGGGAACAAATAAAGGCAAGCAAATATAGTAGTAGACTCAATATGAGTTCGTCGCATTTGGTGTCGAGACACTAGGCCCATGGGGCCACGGTACGCATCCGCTCTTCACGGAACTCAGCAAGCGTCTGAGGGAAGAGACTGGGGATACCCGCGCAGGCAGCTTTCTCGCGCAAAGACTCTCATTGGCAATTCAGCGCGGGAATGCTGCCTGTGTTATGGGCACTCTGCCTAAGTCTCCCTGCTTTACATATTAATTTAGTTTTAGATAGTATAGTTTGTAGTTTGTTTAGGTTTTTATTTTGGGCTAAAGGTAATCTCCAGGAGACGAAAAAGCGGGCCAAGACGGCGGCCCACGAGGAGCTCCTGGAGACCCTGCAACAGAACCCATGAGGGCGCCCGTACCTACAGGTCAGGGAGAAACTCCGACCAATGGCGCCCCCACTGACCCAGAGTCTCCGGCCGCAGCAGCTGGAGCGGGTCATGGGCTCCCTGTTTCCGACGAGTGCGGAGGAGCACGTCCCTCCGCGAATGGCTCCGTCTCTGCCCGACGTGGATAGTACCAGCGAAGACGACGTACCCGAGGTCAGGGTGGGGGAGCTAGGTGCGGCAGTACTCCGACTTAAACGCCGCAAAATCACTGCCCCCGGAGCCGATGGCATTCCTGGCCGTGCGTGGGTCCTGGACCTCGAAGAACTCGGGCCTCGACTGATGGGGCTCTTTAGCGCATGCCTCGAAAGGGGCCAGTTTCCCAAGGTCCTCCACGGACGGGGAAACTGGTCCTGATCCCTAAGGTGGGGCGGCCGGTGGACTCACCGTCCGGATACCGGCCGATCGTGTTGCTCGACGAGGTGTGTAAGCCCTTTGAGCGAATTATTGCGGAACGCCGCGTCGAGCATCTCACGACAGTGGGGCCAGACCTGGCTGACAACCAGTACGGTTTCCGTCGGGGACGCTCCACCGTGAGAGCGATCAGGCGCGTGAAGAGCCTGACGGAGGAAGCAGTATCGCAGGGCAAGGTGGTGGTGGCGGTGTCTCTTGACATCGCTAATGCTTTTAACACCTTGCCATGGAGCTGCGTTAGAGAGACGCTCGTGAATCATGAAACGCCTCTCTACCTCCGTCGTATTGTCAGGGCCTATCTCTCGGAGAGGGCCATAGCCACAGATTAATAAATAGTTACTACGTAACAGATACATCACTCCCATACAAAAGCGAAAATACCTACTCTATATTAACCTACAAAATTTTAATAATAATACCTGCTGCACAGAACGAGGAGAATTGTACCTTAAACACGCGTACATAGAGTCGAAACTGTGCTGCCCGCCGTGCGAGTGACGCCATCGTAAGAATGCGCTAGGGTTGTACCTATGATGATTATTGTAATAAAACGAATGTTACGAATCAACCATTTTTTTTATTAGTCAATCCAATATGTTTTAGTTTTATATAATGATTTATATTTTTTTATTGATCTATAAATAAAAACGGCAAAAAAAAACACGTTTTTTGTACCCTAAAATATTAATTTTATTCTGGTTTTTAGTATTTGTTGTTATAGCGGCAACATAAATACATTATTTACTATGTCACGGTTCAAGGTATACTAATTATCACGGTTCATGAAATACAGCCTGGTGACAGACAGACGGACGGACAGACAGACAGACAGACAGACGGACAGTGAAGTCTTAGTAATAGGGTTCTGTATTTCCCCTTTGGGTACGGAGCCCTAAAAAGAAAATAAATAATATCTATGGATAGGTCATCAAAAATGATATTGAGCTTTCTAATATCATTTTTTTTTCTAAACTAAATAGTTTGCGCGAGAGACCCTTCCAAAGTGGTAAAATATGTCCCCCCTCTATCTTCTCCTCTAACTTCTAAAATAAGAGAATGATAAAACACAAAATATATATGTTGTACATTACCATGCAAACTTCTACCGAAAATTGGTTTGAACGAGATCTAGTAAGTAGTTTTTTTTTTAATACGCCATAAATCGTAAAAATTAAAATATTATGTTACTTGCTGCTACGGAACCCTTCACGACTCGCACTTGGCCGCTTTTTTTGTTAGCCAAACATAACGTAATCCCGATGCACGAAAAACAAAAGGAAATGTAAGTAAATGAAACCTAATTTAAAAATGCATTTTGTTATTATGAAAATAGTGCATACCTACTATAATCCGCACAATAATTACGTGGTTTCTGCATTTCGAAGCGTAAGCGCGGGAAACGTGCAGTGCGGTGCGATGCGAGCACTCAGGCGGGCGTTCGGCAGCCCTCTGCCAGTTTGTACTCTCGAAAGTACGCCGAGCGGTAGGTATATAGCGCGCGGCCTTGAGCGAGTGACGGACGCCTGCCATAGATTTTCCCAGCTGGCTCGGGCCAGCTCGGCGAGATGTGTCGTGCGGAGTTCCACAGGGGTCGGTCTTGGGGTCGCTTCTGTGGAACATCGGCTACGACTGGGTGCTGCGGGGTGCGTTGCCTGAGGGCGTCGGTGTAACGTGCTACGCCGACGATAACCTCGTCACGGGCGCAGGGTGCAACGTACCAGGAGGCAGCATTCAAGGTCACGACGGGTGTTGCTCAAGTCGTGGGTCGGATACGGCTGCAGGGACTGGAGGTGGCCTTGCACAAGTCCGAGGTTCTGTGTTTTCACAGACCTCGAAACGGTCCACCTGAAGGTTCCAGCATAAATGTAGGAGGCGTTAGCATCGGCATCAAACCCTCGATGAAGTATCTAGGGATCGTACTTGATAGCCGATGGAACTTCGGCCCACACATTTCCGAAGTTTGGTCCCCAAGGTGACACAGGCATCGGTCATGCTTTTGCGACTGATGCCCAACCTAAAGGGACCCAACGCTTCCTGCAGGAGCCTGTACCTGGGGATCCTGCGGAGTATGGCCCTATACGGGGCTCCCGAATGGGCGGTGAGGTTGACGGCCAACTACTCAACGCTCCTTAATAGACCGTTGAGGACCTTGGCCGTCAAAACAATAAGTGCGTACCGCACGATCTCCGGAGAGGCTGCATGTCTCCTAGCCGGGACCCCTCAATGGGACCTGGAAGCGAGAGCCCTTGCGTCATTATTCCAATGGCGCTGGAGCGGGACCACACGCCTGCGTCTCGAGAAATCGAGGACCAGCGGTCCCAACTCCGCCAGGATCTCATGGAGTCATGGAGCCACCATCATCGCGGCGCGGCGGTGAGACAGATCATGGACGATTGGCTGCAGAGGCAGCATGGTGACCTCACGTATCGTGCGACACAGATCTATACCGGGCATGGATGCTTCGGTAGCTATCTGTTTCGCAGCCATTGTGAGGTCACACCCCGGTGTCAACACTGCGAGGTTTCCGACGACGACACCGCACTCCACACGTTGGTGGAGTGCCAGCGTGGGCGAGTCAGCGCCGGGACCTCGTAGTGGGTCTGGGCGTGGATACCCTCTCGCTGGAGACCATGCTTCAAGCCAAGGTCTCCAACGGGAGTAGGTGGAACGCCGAGTTCCGTAGTCAGCGGCGGGGGCGCCGCAGACTCATCTACGCCCAAGACCATCGACCTCCATGATCGGGGCCTGAGGACGGCGGGATCGCCACCCGCCGTCCTTACAGAAGCAGGCTAAAAGGGTTGCGTGCTGCGGGGCCTTTGCCCCATACCACGCAACCAGATTCACTCACTGACGCGGGATAAAACCCTACCCCAACGACGCGGGATTATCGTCCCGACCTAACCCCCGCAGAGACCACACAGGTGGTCAAAGTCCGCCGGGCGCCACTGGAAAAACCTTCTGCTTGTAACCAGAGACGCCCGGCAACGAAGTTAGAGCGGCCTTGGGCCGCGGCATAAAAAAAAAAGCTATTATTTTAATTAAATTTTCCTGTTCCTTGTATATTCATGAAATGTCTTATTATAAATAAATAATTGTGAATAGTTAAAAAAAAAGGAAAGTTTAATGACGGTTTTAATTAATTTTTGTTAAAAAAAATTAAAATATTTTTTTTTGTCACTAATTAATTGAAGTTAAACTTCTCTCAGAATATTTATACATATACATAGCAATTTATTTTATGTTGCGATTATTTAATTTGCTATTTAACATGACTTTAATGTATCAAATAGTGTTGTGAAGAGCTCTTCAACCTGATCCCACCCTCTCCCTTCCGATCCCGAACAACGCGTGGCGGGCAGAGATGTCACTCTCATACCGTGGAAACCGTCTTCGCGAGAACCGAGCGTTTTAAACGTTCGTTTCTCTGCCGAACGATGGTGGCTTGGAACGCCCTGCCTGCGCACGTGTTTCCTTCAACATATAGGTAACCCTGGGTTCTTTAAGCGAAGCGTGAAGAGGCACATTACTGGGTCGTCAAGTTGAGGGCCACTCTATAGTATTCCTGTGTACTGTGAGAGTCGCCCTCAATTGCCAGACGTCGCCTCAGCTTACCATCAATTTGTCGAACTAAATATAAAAAAAAAATATAAAAAAAAAATCTCCGTTTACTTGTAATTTTTTTTAATACATTAAATAGCTTCAATAATGTTATAGTGTCCGAATTGTCTGTGAAGAATATGCTAAAATTAAAATCTTTTGTCCGAAAAGTCGCCTTTAGCACACTTATGAAATAGAGTACGTAGTAGGTAAATATAACACAAAGAGTGTATAATGTTTTAAGGGGCGATATTATTTTTATGTAAGGATTAGAAATCAAACAACACAAGTTAGTTTGCCTCGATTAATTTATTAACACATCCTGTGTAAAACAAGGGAAGTTTCGTACAGTTATTTTAATTGTTTACATTATAATCACGCGTATATCCGCGAGGACGAAGGCGAAGAGGTGTATGGAACACCTACATTTTGCCAGAAGTTTTGTTGGTCCCACGTTATAGGGGGCAATCGTATTGCCGTAACCGGGCACTATTACAATACATACTACTCCATTCTGTTGTAATACAAACCTAAATTCGAACAGCCAGGATCGATGTTACATACCTATAATGTCATCAGTATGACGATACGAGCATGTTCATTGTTTAATTTATTGCATGGGGCCCCACCACAATCTAACAGACCAGTGATACATCTGCCACCCAACGCACGACTGGCAAACATAAAAGCTCCCTGTTACCGGCAATCTCTCCAGGGTCTCCTTGTTAAAATCCATCAAAGTTATTGAGGAAAATTAGGGCGTATGATATGCGCCTGCCTACCTCTTTGGGCAACAGGCGTGATTATAGCGTAATGTATCTATAAACTATAATTTTGCAGTGCGGGCGGGTGATAAAATGAATTTTGAAATAGGTTATTATTGTAATGAATGTTTATAGTGTACAATAACTTCTATTGTATTGTATAAATGATGAAACGTTGCCGTTTATGACGAATCTCGAAATCCATCTGATATAAGACGAAAGCGTGATTGTATGTGTGTTAACGCAAAACCGAAACGTGATGTCGAATACATACGTGAGTTGATATATCGAATCATAATTATAATACATAGGTACAATAATATACTATCACGCCTATATCCCCGAAAGGGTAGGCGTACACCCACATTCTGCGAATCATTTTGTTGGTCCCAAGTAATAGGGGGCAAACCTACCACCCTAATTCCCTTACTATTATGTTATCCAAACTTAAATTCCAACAGCCAGATTCGATGGGAACTTTTCCAGCAGTCCGGGCATCATTGTATATTAAAATAATCGTCGCAATCAATAAACAATTAAGAAAACATGTTAAAGTCATATTAATACGTATTTAATTGTTTAAAACATAATTTTAAGTCATGCAAATTACTATAAAAAAGAGTAATTTCTAGGTCAGTTAGAAACTTGCCGTACCACTTGCGGAGTTATGCTAAGATTTTCGCAACGTGCTAAGTGATACGTATTTTTTACGTTAATGTTTTTTATGCATTTTTTATATAATATAGTAAGGTAACGTAGAGTAATTCTGCTGTAACACACCTTTCATATTAAGTGCTCATCGAACGAAGGACCAGCTCTCCACGCCACTGTAACGTAGAGGGGATCCTACCCAGTATAATATCGGAATTACCTCGGGATAACACCAAATGATAACACTCAAGATGATTTCATACATGAAATGTATCAAATAATGAAAGTACAAGAAGCAAGGCCACAACTTAGGGTCGTGGGTTCTAAGTGATTCTAGACAATTCTAATAGTTTAATTTACTACAGGTTACAGGTCTCAGGTCTAAGGCAGGTGCTGTAAATAGACAGCCACATCACCTGAAGTGTCCACGTAGTTGCGAGAGGGGACCAGGAATTTTCGACATTTCGGCATTTTCGGAATTACGTAATGACGAAAATGGAACAAAAAATAAGTAATTTCACATTAAGGAAAACCCTTAATTTGCAATAATCTTTTTGTGTACTTAATTAAAGTGTTGTCGTTATTACAGGGCAAAAATTTCGACGCCACAGGGCAATTTCTTAGAGTGCGTAACCGAGGCATCCGGCAGTGGAGGATGGGGTGGTCGCGTAGTTTAAAAAAGGGGGAGGTTTTATAGTCATTGGCGTAAGATTTAATCCAGAGCCAGAGTTGAATTACATCGATGGATTAAGAACAAATATAGTCTATTTATTCATTACCTGCGCTACAGAGTCAATTAAGTGTAAACATGTCATTTTGAATAAAACTTACGTTATAAGCATCTTGATGGCCTTTAGTCAGCTTCCTTGTATCATGTACTCAATTCACAGCACAGAACACAGTAACAAACACAAAATCAACAATAATTTAAAATTAAAAATTGTAAAATAAACACTCACACATACATACACGTAGCGCGATATTTGCGTAAAGGTTTACGAAACTTTCTAAATCGTGGCGCGTATTTTCGGCGCGGACGCAAACGTGTGTTGCGCGGCGCGGTCGATCGCTTACTGCGTTCCGTTTCCACAAGAAGCCGCGCACCGCGTTCTTTTTTGAAACCGGCTCCTCAGACAACAGTGTCTTTGGTGGCCAGTTCACCAAGCCAGCAAGAAGGTATGACGCAAGTAGTTTCGGCAATACTGGGTTTTTTTCATTGCCCCAATCGGCACACACGCATTCGTAACGGCCAGCTATATTCTGTTGTTTCGTTCATTAGTTTTGTAGGTACATACCTATATATATATTAGATTGGAAGCCTTCGACGTGTGTTACTTAAAGATGCAACTATCACGAATAAATTTGTTTGCATTTTCCTTATCTAAACATGTATAGATCAATGCACTGCTTGGAATTTCGAAGACTGGGATAGAGGTGTAGTAGCTAAGTATATGGCGAAATATTTCAGTAGTGAAAGTCACCTTAACTTAAACTACGTTACTACACTAGGTACACACATTAGGTACACAAGTTGTGGTTTATCAGTTTATCACGATATGTAAAACATATTTTAATTAATTATTATTCCTCTTTTTGTCTATTTTCTGCTGATATATAAAATTATACTCTCACGGAATTTGTAGGTTTCGTGTGTGTTCATTCAAGTGAACTAGAGTTTATTATAATATAGCTGCTTATTTTATTACATTAATTCGGCCATTTTGAACATAACCCACTTTCTAGATGCCCGGTGACGGCAATAGGCTTGCCCCATATTACGTGGGACTGAAAGTCCTACAAATTGTGGGTGTGTAATGCGCCTCTGCCGACTCCTTCGGAGATATAGGCGCAATATATGTGTGTGAGTGTGTGTGTTTATGTGTGTGTGTGTGTGTGTGTGAATTAGAGTTTTATACCTGGATGAAACCAACAAACAGTCACAGATGCTCAAATGTGGCCGTTGACTCCGTCGACTAACACTACGAGGGACGGGTGAGGGTGACGGCGACGCTCAATCCGAAGTCCATGAACACCTATTAGATATTTACACACCTATTAGATATGTAAACTCCTCTGGAATGTGCTCCCCTTGGAGGTCAAAATGTCAACCAGCCGCTTCGTTTTCAAGAAGAAGGTAATATGAACTATATAATAGTGATTCATAGGCAAGATCGACATTGATTTATTTATTTTTTTCAGAGTATAGTCGTAGCTCATAATTATTATTGTGTATCAGGTAACATATAGTATATATAAATATATATGTATATATATTAAGTATGGCATTATATGTAGGTTTATATACGTTTATGTATATTTAAATTATTAATTATTTGAGTAGTTATTAGAATTTTAAGTCTATGACCTTCATATGTACTATTTTTTTTGTATTAGTTTTACTTACACCAATTTAATTTTTTTCTTTTCTTTTTCAACACTACTGCTATGCACCTACTACGAGATCTATCTGCATCACCCTAAGGTTGACTGGAAGATAATGCCTGTGGCATTAAGTCCGCCATTGTACAATAACTGTGCAAAAAGTTTAAATAAATAAATAAATATTTATTTCTAAACCTTTTATTGATTTCTTTTTGCTTGTTTAATGCATATCAGTCACACGGTTTTAAACAAGGTATGTACCTACGTCATAAAAATAAGCGTAAAAAAGTTTGACTGTCTACAAATTTTTGCCGAATTCGAACACAAACATTCGGGAAAACGTTTTTAATAGGATATATTTTTGACACCATCATTGAAAAATACCAACCAAAAAAGTTTAGAGTCACATTGTTTTCGAAATTCATTGACCAAGCGCATTTTGAGATTGGACAATTTTGCTTTCGTCTGTGTGTACGTGTGTGTCCGGGCAGGCCACATTTTTTTTCGATATGCACAAAACTTGGCACAAACTTTACATGCCCTCTTTCTAGTTGTAGCTCTCTACACCATGAAATAAGGCATGTAAAGTCTCGAACTGAAGGTTATTAAGATATTTTTTGAACTTTTACAAACACATGCCGCCGTTAACATCACAATGCTTTGTAGCAACTTATGCGTGATAAGTGCACGAGTTACAGAAGATTATAATTAAATAATAATGTAGATTAAGTTAGACTTGATATTTGCACATAAAATGATGACTCAACTTAACAAACAAGATTCAGGTCAAACCGATACGTAAGTAAATGCTAGGAAATCATTATGAATGGTTGAAAAATACCTTGAAAGATATACTTAATAATTATAATGAACGATTTCCATAATTATATGAATCAACCTTATTATTATTACACACATAATATTTGCTATTTAACTGCCTCGGTAGCGTAGTGGTATCCTCATACTACTTTTTTATTTATTTTATTTATAATATGATATGATAAATATATATACGAGTACCTACAGTTTTTGATGTTTTCTAAGTATGTTTGTATTTATAAATGTACTATCAGTGACGCTGTTATAGACGCAGGGGCCCTATTACAATGGAATAGCCAATAACGCTTTTTGTCTTAAAAAACTTGTTCAAATTAGTGAATATTATCAGGTCGTAAACTTTCTCTGAGTCAACTCAAAGGGTCAAATATTAGTGAGTGCACGTGCGGCTATACTTTTTTTTGTTATTTAGGTTTTTTCGAGTGTGTAAGTTGCTGAGCTTAGCTTTCAAGACCCACTCAATATATAATAAATTAACATCCCCATTTGATCTTTATTGTTGAACTGGTCCACCCAAGGGCTTGCAGTTATCTCTCTCAGCGAATAGAAGGGAAAATGCTGCTAGTCTTTTGGGTACTCAATTCCACGGGGGCATTATTGCGGCTTTAGCTCCAATACGAGCTTGAGCTCCACAGGGCCACCTCCGACCCCACCATCGACGCCAGTAGGCGATTTTAATATAGATTACATATATTGATAAATAAATAAAAACAAATATAAAAAAAATCTTGTGTAATGTGACTCCGAAACAAACATCTTTTGGATCTGGCACTACCGACCACGCCACCGAAGCAGTTAAAATACCTACTATCCTCTGGTACCAATCTAACTACTGGTACTCAGACCAAAAAAACGGGTCGTGGGTCTCTTGACCATTGGTTGATGAATCTCAGCCCACCGCAGGTAGCCGACGCACACTGCATACAATATACAACCGTAAGGTGGTTATGCTCCAACTGTGCTGATAGTACATAGCTATAAGTATGTTTATCAGTCATCTAGATCATTACGATGATTTCTAAAAATATTTAAAATAATTTAGAATTATTCAGTTAGGTACTAAGTAGCACGACTCTATGTAATGATGAAATAGTTATGTACGTGAAACAACATTTATGTATTGTCGAAAAATATATAAACCAGAATCGAGGAGTATGCAGTCGATCGTATTAAACGTTATTTTAAATTCCGAATTTCATTTCGAAACAGTCACGCTTACATCAATGCCGAGTTGTAGTGTGCACTTACATTTCGCAAGATATTATTCTCACGTTGGGCAAAAAATGCCACTTATTAAATAAATAAATATAAATATTTTTGGACATTGTCACACAATGTCCAAATTAAGCTAATATAAGCTTGTGTTGTGGGATCTAGATACATAGAAGACACCCAAACTCCGGAACAAATATATGTGGATCACACAATTATTTGATTCGGAATCGAACATGGGACCTCAGGGACGGCAGTCGCATACTTATACCACTGCGCCACAGTGGCCGTTATTAGGAACATATTAGGAGTTATTATTACGAAGTTATAAGAGTAAGTTATTAGGAACATACTTAATTAGAAACATTTATTTAGTTATATTTTACTTAAGGTATTTGTACCGCAAAGGGATAGTCGGAGACATTTTATTAGCCCACTTATTGCCTATTTATACATATATATATATATTATTTTTAAAGTTATATATCTATAACTATGTATAAATTACATATCAGTTAAACATTAAGTTATATTAGTTGGTGTGGAGAGCGAAGTCCACAAGAACAGGTTGCGGCAAGGACAAGTGTCTGAACACTCCGCGTTGTTGAGTTATTTACGTTATTGATTGATACGATAGCTTACTAGAAGCTCGGAGTGTGGAGATTCTATTTAGTGGTATTATGTAACAACTGTCCTGGCTGTTGGAGTTTTGGTTTAAATAACAGACTTACAGAGTGGTTATGGAGTTTTCTGCAGTGTTTAACTACATATTTTGTATCGCATACTAGTATAGTATTCTTATGTCTGTGACGTGTGAGTTTTATTGCCAGGTTCTTTCTCTCGGTTCTACTTATTGCTTTGCGAATCTGGCAGTACATGTAAATATAGAAGCAATAATATTTTTTATTTTAAGTACTTACTGACGTTTGTAAGAGCCATTTAATGACCTATACATTACACCTATACATATACATTGCAGAAGAGGGCTATCCGGACTATCTATGGAATGGGGTCTCGGGAGTCATTAAGAGATAAGTTTAAGCATATTAACATCCTTACAGTGTATTCACAGTATATTTATGAAATTTTATTGTATACCCACAAGAACAAAAGTAAATTTGTGAAAAATAGTGATAATCATAATCTAAACTTAAGAAATAAGGATAAACTGGCTGTTCCTAAATTTAGGCTTCATAAAGTGAGTAATTCTTTTGCGGGGAACTTTATTCGAATGTACAATACATTGCCAACCGAAATAGCAAATTTATCTGTCAATAAATTTAAAAAACTAATAAAAAGTAAATTGTGCCATAAAGCTTATTATAGTATTAATGATTTCTTAGATGACAAGGCGGCCTGGTTGTAACAACGTAACGAATTGCTCCTTTCTAAATAACTCTGTATTAGATTTAAGATGAAATATTTTGAAAAAAGCCGAGCTGAGTTTCTTGAGGGCTCTTCTCAGTCTCGTTGCATTTTGGAACCCTCGGTAGAGTCACACCAACTTCTGACGAATCTAAATAATTTTCTGAAAATTTCAAAGATAATAAACGTTATTTTATTTTTATTTTTATTTTTATTTTATACAAATAAATAAATCATTTCATTTCATATATAGGATCTATTGTACTTACTGTTTATTATTATTTAAGGCAGTCAAGTACCTATAACTCAAAATTAAAGGTCGCCAGTTAATGATTAACTACCTAATAAGTAGTTGTTTGATGATTAAAGGTCGGCTCGTTCTCGGAAATGTCCAAATCCTTATGTGGATTATCTGTTTATATGTCGAGGCCTGAAAGTCATGGTATACAGTCACGGACATTAACATAAACATTTTCTTATAATTTGCAATCACAAAAAAAGAGAGTGTCTAACAAATATTTATGTAACCGTTGAATTGTGTCAAAATTAACTAGTTACACACATTCGTACACTTGTATCTTAAGTGGTACCTACGGAGTTAAGATGTTTTAGAAAATGTAACAGCAACAACAATTATGCTCATGATTCTGTTTTTATTCAACCGGTCATATATTATATAATACTCGTAAGTCTCCACAATAGTGCAATATCGATACTATTCGATACTTACGTGGAAGTGAAAAGCCGGGGCCAGAAAAGACACGGGCATCTTGTAACTACATAGAAATAGCTAAATGGAGACGTTCATTACCTCATATCATAAATAAATAATAAATAGATAAAAATGTATTTTATTTTATTATTGATTTAATATCTGAAGGTAGTCAGCCGTTTTCATTAGACCCACATTTTGCCAGTCACTGTTTGTCCTACTCCAACTTTTAAATCTACTAAACCGATATTGAAAATCTTTTTACTAATCTATAGCTGTAAAACCTCACGTATCCCTGAGTGCTATAGGTTTTTATCCCGGTAATGTGTTCCCATGGAAATTGGCAAAGCGCAAACAAAATGCGGGCGGACCCGCGGGTATCAGTTAGTGTTTAATATAGATGATCATAGATGACGAATTCTTGATTCTTTAATTAAATAAATAGAGTAACATAATGGAGTTGTGATTCTGCGAATAAATATGCATTATTATTTATTAATTATTTATTGTTTCTAGGGTATTTTAATAAAACAATAACCGTATAGGCACAGAATAGGGAATAGTACTTAAATACAGAACTTGCACTCCGACGTTTATTAAAGCACATTTCATTTGTTTACAGAGAACATCGTTCGAACGTTAGGGTTGTCAGGAAAAAGCCAGTTTAATTGACCAATAATTATGGCGTTAATAAAGTTAATAATAACTTTCCGGAAGTCCATAGTTAAATTAAATAAATCTAACTACTTTGCAATATTGCACCACATGCGAATTACCCAACTCTCGTATTTATTCATTCATTTTGATATTGATATTGATTTTGATATTTTGCATGAATAAATACGAGAGTTGGGTAATTTGCATGTGGCGGAATATTGCAAAGTAGTTAGATTTATTTAATTTATGACGGTAATGCCTCAATATCAACTCTATGGTCAATGCCGTATCACAAGCAAGAGACAACTCTTACTGACTTACAACTTCAAGTTGTCGCGGACGACACGTATTTTTTGCGATTGTTAGGCGAGTGACATAACCCTGGCATAGGTACTATTAAAAAATTCCAATACCATCATTACGCTGCATCCTGTCTTTCGACTCCATAGAGATATCGGGATAACTTGTGTACAAATAAAGACAACTAATGTCTGTTTGTAATTTCAAATTAAAGGCTTTTCACTAAATGCTTATGTAAGTAGGTAGGTATACCCTACTCATTATTACGGTTTTATAAAAAAAATCAATTTTTTATGGGTCTGTATGTTTGTTTCAGCTGATATTAGTTACTATTCCCTATTCTGTGCTATTACTCGTACTATAAAGCTGAAGAGTTTATTCGTTTGAACACGCTAATCTCCGGAACGACTTATTGCGTCCTCACTAAATATTAGTAAATATATTGACAACAAAAAATGTGCTCCTTCGAACCTAACACAGTGTCTTATATGAAATTTCAAGGGAGTAATGTCAAAACGGAATTCATTGCCTGGTGCTAGTATACGAGTAGGTACAGTACACGCAAAACCCGCGCACTAGACGTGGACTTGCGGAGATCAGCCCATGACTACAAGTACAAGGTACAGTACACAATACGACCATGATCTGTACGACTTCCGACCCGTATAAAAACACGTAATTACATGCATAGGCTGGAAACAGTCACGTCGCAGAATGTTCAGCATTGTCCGAATGGTACGCCACGGCATTCATCCTTATTTTTTCTATTAAATTTTAAACTTTCGCGTTTCATAATCTATATTTTACTTTTTACACGGGAATTAACACGAAAAAACGACATAGAAATGCATACATACCTTTTTATTGCCTGACGTTTCGACCAAGTTACACCGGCCGTGGTCAGGCTGACTAGCCCAGCGATGGCTGCCCTCCGTATTCGAGACCGTGAAGTGGAGTTCTACTTTAATTGTACTTAATTTCGCTAACTTATTCCACAGGATGCCACGACACGTTCGTCGTGCGGTCCGCGGTAATTAGGTTTTCTCATTTTAACCACCTCTATTCAACGATTCTGTTCTATCCATTTAATGCCAGAATCACGGAGCTACAGGTTGAGCCTGTGAGAAAAGAACCTAGATTCCTAAGGAAAACGTACAGGTTTTACATCATTCACGAATCAACTTCAAGCAAGCTGTTAATTTATAATTTAAGGGTCAATCACTATGGTTTAGCATTAACTCCTTTAGTTATTCAGTGTAAAATTATAATAATACTAAAAGTGAGAGCGGCCACGGAGCGTAGAAAGAGGAAAATTCTTAAAATTAGATTTTTAGTTAATGATTGCGAGTTCCATGGAATGATAACTTAGACTACATATCATTTTACATAAGTTATTTTACCAACGACTACACAGATTATATTGTACTAATACTGAACTTGGTGTGGAAATCATATTCAACTTTGTGCGAAGTTGACGGTAAGATTACTTTACGTATGTAAGTACTGTATTACTGAGAAAATTGGGTGTATGAGGAATGATGTTTGGAGACATATTCTTAGTTTAAGGTATTTATCTATGGGCCGTAGAATAAGTTTGGTCTGTGGTCTCTGCGGGGGTTGGGTCGGGATGAGAATCCCGCGTCGTTGGGGTAGGGTTTTATCCCGCGTCAGTGAGTGAATCTGGTTGCGTGCTATGGGGCAAAGGCCCGCAACCCTTCTAGCCTGCTTCTGTAAGGACGACGGGTGGCGATCCCGCCGTCCTCAGGCCCCGATCATGGAGGTCGATGGTCTTGGGTGTAGATGAGTCTGCGGCGCCCTCGCCGCTGACTACGGAACTCGGCGGGGTGGGTACGCTCCCTCTCGGCCGCCTCCTTCGCGAGCACGACTTGCTCGCAGAAGGACACGGCTGCGTTCCACCTACTCCCGCTGGAGACCATGGCTTGAAGCATGGTCTCCAGCGAGAGGGTATCCACGCCCAGACCCACTACGAGGTCCCGGTGCTGACTCGCCCACGCTGAGCACTCCACCAACGTGTGGAGTGCGGTGTCGTCCTCGGAAACCTCGCAGTGTTGACACCGGGGTGTGACCTCACGACGGATGCGAAACAGATACCGAAGCATCCATGCCCGGTAACGATCTGCGTCGCACGATACGTGAGGTCACCATGCTGCCTTTGCAGCCAATCGTCCATGATCGGTCTCACCGCCGCGATGATGGTGGTACCCCACTTGGGTTGCTCAAGTCGCACCCTCCATGACTCCATGAGATCCTGGCGGAGTTGAGACCGCTGGTCATCGATTTCTCGAGACGCGGGCCTGTGGTCCCGCTCCAGCGTCATTGTTCCAATGGCGCAAGGGCTCTCGCTTCCAGGTCATAATATATACTATATATTATGACCGATAATATGAGTGCCAAGTTCTATGCAAAATCCAAATATGTATTTATAGGAACAAAATAACATTATGAACAAGTATTAAACTCAATTTCTTTGCTTTATTGGATACCTATAACAATTGCTGTTATTTAAAAAAAAAGGGAGATCTTAAAGTAGGTTATATTTGACTTGTTTAGCGAGTATTACAAGTTTTTTGTATGGGGACACCACTTACTTTTTGACTTAACTTTATTTTTATATTTCAGTTATATAGCAAATATAATAATACATATATGGTATAAAGGTTTAATAAAAAAAAAACTGTATTGGGGACCCCCCCACCCCCTATATATTAACTTTTTTTTTATGTTTAGATTTTCTCTTACGCTTACACACAATTACCGAACTGGATTCCAAATTTCATCCTTCTAGGTCAGATTTAGGTACTATATGTCAGTCAGACAGTCAGTGTTAAAATTTACGACTTTTTGACCTTCATATCTTTAGAACCGTTTGAGCTAGCTTCATGAAATTGGGCTTCTAGATGTCAGATCAGATTAAACACACGTAGTTTTATGTGTTTACGTTAAAGAGGTTTTGAGTTATAGAATGGTCAAGTGGCACCAAGTGGTTCGTGTAATATTACATTCGGCGCTGGCTAGCCAGTTCCATTGCTTGAACTTGGCTTGACACGCTGCCGCGTGTCTAGATAGTACTTACATACAGAACTTGCACTCCGACGTTAATTAAAGCAAATTCTTTTGTGTACAGAGAACATCATTCGAACGTTAGGGTTGTCAGTAAAGTAAAATATATACCAGCATAATTTGACCAATAATTATGACGTTAATGCCTCAATATCAACTCTGTGGTCCATGTCGTGTCACAAACAAGAGACAACCCTTACTGACTTACAACTTCAAGTTGTAGCTGATGTCACGTATTTTTTGCGATTGTTAGGCGAGTGACATAGGCCTGCTAATGCTTCCTCATGAACCACTCTATCGATTAATGAAAGCTGCATGAAAAGTTGTACTTTTTGAGTTTATAGACGCGGCGGAGGCCTTGTTTTATAATAATGTAGTGATAGTTATGAGTGACCAACGTACCAACGACCAACGACCAACGACCAACCTCGTACGTAAAGTATAATGAAAGGCGAACTCGATGGCTCTCGATCTCACGACGCTGATGACGCGCTGTGTTGGCGAAACAACTATGACATTTCAAACATGTTGGATTTAGAACGATACAAAATTTCAAATATGGAATACCTACATTTTGCCTTAAACTTTTTTATTGCCTTTTGTGACCTTTTTATTGTTAACCAGTACCTATGTATGTATTTCAAACTAAAAAAACCAAGATGCGAAAATGACCATAGTGCCAAAAATTTTATAGTTTAATGACCAATACAGGAAGATATCTGTTAGTTGTCTCTAGTTATCCCCAATGTGAGTATTAAACAGCCCTATCAACCTCTCTATAACAAACAAATTCCTCTGTTTAATATTAGTATACCTAGATCAATTACCGACTGTTTACATATATTTATGTTATGTACATAATGGTCGGTCATTATGTTAATAATGGCAATTATAAAAGTCTCCGGTTAGTGGCAATAGGCTCACCTATAGGACCAGCTTTACTGGCGAAAAGTGGGCGAATAATATGTGTAAATAGTATGTAGGTATGTTAGTAAATTATGTTTTATGTATGTAAGTAAAATAATTAACTACATAGCTAACCGTGTTGATAACCAGCTTTTGTAATATCATTTATGTTGTATAAGTTTTTATTGAAAGATAATTTATTTGCGTCGAGACTGATGCCAAAGGTATTCTACAAATACGTCAACATAATTAATAATTTACAAGAAAAAAAAGTATTGTTCAATGTAAGTACGTCAAATACTTAACTACTTCAGTAAGAATTCGGAAGGACAGATTACTTGCAAAAGAGCGGCGAGGGTTTTCATAAAAAAATAAAAATATTTATTTAGTTGGTACATACTTATATTATAACTGTGTACCTAAAATATGTATAAGTTATATATGAATAAGATTCTTGCTACAAAATAACACATAGGTATCTACATGATTACTTAACAAGGCGTAACGATAGCATACTTACTATATTACTTTTGAACACAGCCATCAAAATACAAACACAAGTACAGGGTCTTTACGGATTTTGGTTTCAAAGCATTCTGTATAAACGCGCGCACGAGTTGATGACAAGAAACGTAGGTAAAATCAGAAGGTGCTAATTCGCGCGCATGAACGAGTTCCACGCCTGCGAGTTGACGAACAAGTCGAGATTTGTTGCCAGACAGGCTCTATTGCTGGCGAATCTGACAGTAAATATTTACAAGTAATATCATGATCTATATGGATGAATGTTTTGACGTTGATTATACATAGGTACACTTATTAATCACGACTATATATCCGGAGGGGAAGGTAAAGGCGCATTATACTCCCATCCATACCCATAATCACTCAGTTTTGGTAATTTATTTTAATTTTTAGTTTTATTTTATGTTTAAATTTATTAGTTGGCTGAAATACCACTATGTACCAATACTACTACTATTTACCAATACCAATATGGCCACGCATAAGATAGGGTTCCGTAGTTACACATAAAAGCCTCTATAACTCCTGAACTCACAGAGTACTACTAGATATTGTAATACAATAGCCACTTGCCTGGATAATATATACAGCGATATGTTGCCAGAAAGTAAAAGTATTATAAAAAAGCTAGATTCAGACCATTGTGGGCAAATAGCATCTTTTAAAATCACTAAAGAAAAAGTTATAAAACGTAAAATATTATGTAGACCAATAACTGGTGACCGCTTGGAACGTATGAGGGTTGGACTTTGCAATAAAATTCCATTCTTAGACACTGGCTTAGATCCAAATGTAATGTATAAATTATTTTTTGATTCTTTTTACAACGAGTTCAACTCCATATTCAAGTCTAAGGAGGTCATGATTAGTGATAGTCCTACTTTCAGTGAATGGGCCACTGAGGGTATACACAAAAGTAGACAAAAACTTTATGAACTATACTCAGAAAGACAGCTTAATAGATCAGTTGAATTTCTAGATTATGTTAAAACTTATTCAAAAAAGTTTAAAGCAGATTGTTTAGCAGCTAAATCAAAATATATAAGTGATAAAATTCTCAATAGTGCAGACAAAGTTAAATCTACTTGGAAAATTATAAACGCGGAAAGAGGTCAACAAAAATTAAATGATAATCATTTTAAACTTAATATAAATGGTAAAATAACTACATCAGACTTCGAGGTCGCTAACGAATTTGAAAATTTTTTCTCCCGAATTCCTGTAGATTTGACAAAAACCCTAGGCTCTTCAACCCCCATTGCTGAATCTTTGTTAAAAGCAAACGTTCCTTGTTGTAACGTTATATTTAAATTCAGTAAAGTTAACATAAACACTATCTTAAAAACTTTTAAATCTTTAAATATCAAGAAAACAGCTGACCTCTGGGGCATCTCTGTGTATTTAGTAAATTCTTTTATTGAAATGGTTGCTCCTGAACTAGTATTAATATTTAATAATTGTGTTGATAGTGGTGTGTTCCCTGATTTAATGAAATCTAATAAATTAATTCCCCTGTTTAAATCGGGTAGTACTTCAGATCCGTCCAATTTCCGTCCCATTTCTGTACTACCTACATTTAGTAAAATTTTTGAAAAAATTATGCTTAATCAAATGCAAAATCACTTTAACGTTAATAAACTATTACATACAAAACAATTCGGTTTCACTCGTGGTCGGTCCACCACTGATGCCGGTATTAAATTATTAGAGTGTATATACAGGGCCTGGGATGAGTCATATGATGCTTATGGTGTATTCTGTGACTTATCTAAGGCCTTCGATTGCGTTCAGCACCAGACTTTAATTAAGAAACTTGATCATTACGGAATCCGGGGGACGGCCTTGAATTTCGTCAATTCTTACTTAAGTGATAGGGTCCAGAAAGTAGTGATCAATGGTAAACAGTCACCTGGTTCTCCTGTAGCAATGGGGGTACCGCAGGGTTCAATTTTGGGCCCTTTTCTTTTTCTAGTATATATTAATGATCTCCCTCACCTCATAAGAGACGACCACGAGGTAGTTTTGTTTGCTGATGACACTTCTTTAATATTTAAAGTTAAACGTGGACAGCGCGAACTTGACGATGTAAACATTGCCCTCTCTAGGATAGTCCACTGGTTTTGTGCTAATAATTTATTATTAAATGAAAATAAAACTAAATGTGTAAGATTCACCTTACCTAATGTAAGACTTGTTAAAACCAGTGTTAAGGTTAGGGATGATATAATAGAATTGGTCGATGACACTGTCTTTCTGGGCATAACGTTAGACTCCAAATTGCAATGGGGGCCTCATATCGGGAAAATTTCGGCCAGGCTTAGTTCAGCAGCCTATGCTGTCAAAAAGATCCGACAACTTACAGACATTAAAACGGCGCGTCTTGTCTACTTCAGCTACTTCCACAGTATCATGACATATGGCATACTACTGTGGGGTAACGCTGCCGATATTGAATGCATCTTTGTGTTGCAGAAGAGGGCTATCCGGACTATCTATGGAATGGGGTCTCGGGAGTCATTAAGAGATAAGTTTAAGCATATTAACATCCTTACAGTGTATTCACAGTATATTTATGAAATTTTATTGTATACCCACAAGAACAAAAGTAAATTTGTGAAAAATAGTGATAATCATAATCTAAACTTAAGAAATAAGGATAAACTGGCTGTTCCTAAATTTAGGCTTCATAAAGTGAGTAATTCTTTTGCGGGGAACTTTATTCGAATGTACAATACATTGCCAACCGAAATAGCAAATTTATCTGTCAATAAATTTAAAAAACTAATAAAAAGTAAATTGTGCCATAAAGCTTATTATAGTATTAATGATTTCTTAGATGACAAGGCGGCCTGGTTGTAACAACGTAACGAATTGCTCCTTTCTAAATAACTCTGTATTAGATTTAAGATGAAATATTTTGAAAAAAGCCGAGCTGAGTTTCTTGAGGGCTCTTCTCAGTCTCGTTGCATTTTGGAACCCTCGGTAGAGTCACACCAACTTCTGACGAATCTAAATAATTTTCTGAAAATTTCAAAGATAATAAACGTTATTTTATTTTTTATTTATTTTATTTTATTTTGAGTTATACTATCCGTTATAGTTTTCCTTCAAAGTTCAGTCTATGGACTACCATCATGAATTTTTTCAGGTTCGATTTTAGATACTAGATTTTAGCTCACCTTAGCAAGGTTAGTCATTCTTTCAAGGGGGAAGGTATACGCTTTTATAATAAATTCCCTGAATCGGTCCTTTGTACTTTGCCCGACAATAAATTTAAAACCTTATTAAAGACCACTTTATGTCAAAAAGCATATTATAAGACAGTTGATTACCTTAATGATAAAAGTGTCTGGCTTGAGCATGGTGCAGGCGTCTCCTAAAATACCGTAATTGTAGTATAATTTGTAGTATATTTTGTACTTAGGCGACCATATTTTTTTTTGTTGTATTATACACTCTTTTTGATTTTGACACGAGACCAATGTACATTCATCCACATTTAGTCTTAAGAAAATGTGTAAATGAGTAAATTATTTGAAAAGAGTGACCGAGAGTTTTATTGCCAGGTTTTTTCTCTCGGTTCTACTTATTGCTTTGCGAATCTGGCAGTACATGTAAATATAGAAGCAATGATTTTTTTATTTTAAGTACTTACTGACGTTTGTAAGAGCCATTTAGTGACCTATAAAAATAAATAAATCATTTCATTTCATTTCAGCTGCTTAGATTTTAGAGTGGGGGGGACGCCCTGTTTTCGCAAAAACATGTTCTTCAAAGCTAAATATCTCGCAAACGGATACCCAAATAAAAAAAATATCTTAGCAACCTCGCAATGTTTTAAAAAGCCCTATCTAATGATACCTCACACGATGAAGTAGACGTGAGAAAAAATATCATCCCCACTCAACAAGAACCCTAAAAAAGTTATTTTTCTTATTTTAAAATATTTAGTGTAGATTAATTAACGGTCTTCCCTTCAGTTCTTCGGTTTCATTTTAATAATGAAAGTATAAACATGATACATATAAAAAAATAGTTATTTTGGATTTCAGTCATTTTGTTTTTCAGGCATTTTGGGACTAAGTCAAACTGAGATTCAGACATATGTATGAAAATGACGTAATGGGATTTAGTCTATATGAACCGGAACGATTTTTAACTCGGCCACGCTATTATTATTATAGGTACCTATCCTATCCTATCCTAACGTTAATATTATAAATCCGAAAGAAGCCTATTTGTTTGTTTGTGCCCTCTTCACGGTCAAACGACTGGACGGATTTGGATGAAAATTGGCATAGGGATAGTTTTGGGAACAGAGTTGAACACTTTAAAACTATTCCCTATAAAATTATAAAATATATATATTATATTATAAAATTATAATTATAATATATATATAAAATTATAAATATATAAAATTTAATTTAATAATATAATAATTTAAATTATAAATTATATAATAATAATATAATAATTTAAATTTAAATTATAATTAATTATTAAATCCCTATTCACTATAAAACGTGGGCCACCTCAAAGCAGCGTACAACCGGGCCACAAAATCGAGTAAGAGGGCCTTTAAGAGAGCGGATGCCCAGCGCGTCGCGCGGCTTGGTCAGGAGCTCACTTCCCATCCCACGGGCAGCCGTGGATTCTGGCAACTGGCCAAAGCCGTGCAATCTAACTTTTGTCAGCCCTCGCTGCCACCGCTGCGTTACCCAGATGGAACACTGGCTCACAAAGCCCAAGAGAAAGCGAATATGCTCGCAGACCTCTTTGCGGCTAATTCCCGGGTCGACGACCGTGGCCTGCAGCCCCCCGCCATCGCCAACTGTGGCCACACAATGCCTGATATTGTTATCAGGCAATGTGATGTACGGGCAGTGCTGCGGTCACTCGACACGCGGAAAGCCAGTGGCCCTGACGGCATTCCGGCGGTGGTGCTACGAAAATGTGCAGCTGAGTTGTCTCCAGTATTAACGCGTCTGTACCGCCTGTCATACTCTTCAGGGCTCGTGCCGGAGGTCTGGAAGGAGGCGAACGTACAACCGATCCCCAAGAAAAGGGATCGGTCCGATCCAGGCAACTATCGACCCATAGCTGTCACCTCAGTCATTTGCAAGGTGCTTGAGCTCCTTTTAAATAAGTAGCTCATGCAATTCCTAGAGGATCACTCGCTAATCAATGATCGACAATACGGCTTCAGGCCAAAGCGATCAACGGGTGATTCTGGCATTCGTAACGCATGTCTGGGGTGGGGCTATGGAAAGGCACGGCGAGTCCTTGGCTATTAGCCTGGACATCGCCAAAGCCTTCGATAGGGTCTGGCATGCTTCGCTCCTTTCCAAGCTTCCGGCATATGGTCTACCTCCTCAACTATGCAGCTGGATTGCCAGCTTTTTAAACGAGCGCCGAGTGCGGGTCCTCTGCGATGGCCAGGCTTCTCGCTTCTTGCAAGTGAATGCCGGGGTACCGTAGGGGTCCGTACTATCACCAACTCTCTTTCTTCTGCATATCAATGATATGCTATCCCTCGGGAACATTAATTGCTATGCAGATGACAGCACACTGCACGGGAGTTACTCGGTTCGTCCGACGGCGGGGCGATCTGAGATTGAGGAGGAGAGACGACGACCCGTGGCTGATCTCGACCGTAACCTCGACAGTATCTCTCAATGGGGTACCGAGAACCTGGTCGAGTTCAATGCCCGCAAAACACAGGCGTGTGCATTTACTGCGAAGAAATCCCCTTTCCTTCCCCTACCCTCTCTTCAGAATGCATTATTACCAATGAAGGACAACCTTGATATCCTTGGCATAGACGTTCGTCGAGAGCTCAATAATAAAAACTACATCGAAAGATGTATAGGGCTAGCTTCGCGGAAACTAGGAATACTGAATAAGGTAAAGAGATTCTTTACACCGGACCAGAGGTGTCTGCTGTACAAGACGCAGATTAGACCCTGCGTCGAATACTGCTCTCACCTCTGGGACGGCTCCGGGAAGTATCTGCTGGACGCTCTCGACGCTATGCAGCGACGGGCTATCCGTATTATAGATTGTCCGGAGGTAACGGGAAGCCTTGAGCCGCTAGCTAGCCTCACAATAGCTTCCTTGGCCGCATTCTACCGTATTTACCACGGCGAGTGTTCTGAAGAGCTCTTCAATCTGATCCCACCCTCTTCCTTCTGATCCCGAACGACTCGTGCCGCCAGAGATGCCACCCCCACACAGTGGATAGCATGTTCGCGAGAACCGAACGTTTTAAACGTTCGTTTCTCTGCCGAACGATAGTGGCCTGGAACGCCCTGCCTGTGCACGTGTTTCCTCCCACATATAATCCTGGGTTCTTTAAGCGGAGCGTGAAGAGGCACATCAGTAGGTCGTCAAGTTGAGGGCCACTCTCAATAGTAATGTGTGCTGTGAGAGTGGCCCACAATCGCTAGACGTCGTCACGACTTACCACCAGGCGGGCGGCGTCAATTTGGCAACCAAATATATAAAAAAAAAAAAAATCCACGCATGCGGAACTGCGGGCAATAACTAGTATAGATATAAGGATATGGAAATTTCTGGTATGTTCTATAAATAACAGAGTACCGCAGCCTTCGACTCTGAACTGTTGACCCTAGAGCGACGGCGCAATACATCCTATTCGAATATCCGTTAAACTCTATGTAAGGTAGTGTAAGTAGTAATGATTATAAAGCTAAAGAGTTTGTTTGGTTGAAAGCGCTAAACTCACAAACTACTTGTCCGAATTGAAAAATTCATAAAATGTTGCCAAATCTAGACTTTTAAGAGCTTCCTCTTCTTTTTTTTCAGACAATGTCAAATTGCCAAATTGAAGTCCACCCGCCTGATGGACGTTGCGACGTCTGGCGATTGAAATTTACTATGCCCAATGTTAGACAGGTGGATACTCATATTACTATGAATAATGAATTAGTTCAAATAGTCAATACCACAGTTTTTCTTGGGATAACTCTAGATAGTAAACTACAATGGGGTCTTCATATCACAGCCTTGGCAGGAAGACTTAGCTCAGCTGCCTATGCGGTTAGAAAGATAAGGTCTCTGACTGACGAAAAAACGGCACGATTAGTTTATTTTAGCTACTTTCATAGCGTTATGTCATATGGTCTGCTGCTGTGGGGCTCAGCTGCCGATATTGAGACAATATTCATATTACAGAAACGAGCTATACGAGCAATCTATAGACTCGGACCCCGTGACTCGCTGAAAGAATTATTTAAAGAAATTAATATTTTAACAGTTGCTTCTCAATATGTTTACGACAACATCTTATATGTACGGAAGAACATAGATCTATTCAAAAAAAATTCCGATAACCATAATTTTAATACAAGAAATAAAAATAAATTGGCAATGACAAAAATTAGACTTCATAAAGTTGGTAATTCGTTTGTTGGCAAATGTATAAAAATTTATAATAAAATTCCTCAGGATTTGGTTGACATGCCTCTTAATAAGTTTAAAATAGTAGTTAAAAAATGTTTGATGATGAAAGGCTACTATAATGTAGACGAATATCTTAATGATAAAAATGCATGGTCACCCTAATCTTCTGTTGTTGGCCACTCGTATAATACAATAGAAACTAATTGTAACAATGTAAACAAAACAATATTAAAAAAGAAAATGGATAATCTACCTGAGTTTCTTGCTGGTCTCTTCTCAGGAGAACCAACTTACCGAACCAGCGAAAGAATCATTTTCTAATGGTTATTTATGTACTTACTTAATTTAGTATTTTTATAATATTACTTGATAAAATTGTAAAATTTTGACATTCATATGTGCTCTTTATGTGCCTAAACTGAATAAATGAAATTGATTCTTTGATTCTTGATTCTTTGATTCTTTGTGGGCGATTCTCACAGAGCTCAACTTGGCGACCTAGTGATGTGCCTCGTCAGGCTCCGCTTGAAGAACCCTGGGTTGTAAGTCTTACACTGCAAACGGTTAAGGATAGGTAGGTGTGGTGGAGCGCCTTATATAAAACCCATAGCAATATGTAATATATGTATCATATTAATAGCGATACCTACATTTGCAAGTGACACAGTGACAGCTGATGAACTTCCGACAACTATTGTTACATTGCGCCGGAAGTCATTGATGTTGGCTGCTGTGGTTCTTTCGTGAACTTTTAATGTTCATCCCTCACTTGAACGCTAACATCGCTGAGTAACGCTCGACTCAACCGCTAATACCACTAAGTAACGTTCGCTCGTCAGTTGCACTTGCAATTTGAATTTTTTTGCATAACCGCCGCCGTCGTGATTATTTTCGTGTCGCTTACTTTATCTATTTGTGATTTAATCATATTACTCCTCGTACTCGTCAACGACTCCGTCGTAGCTACTGCCGGCCGGCTTGGAGAAGAAGATCTTCGAGACACGTCCAAGTACCCAGGTGCCGCAGAGGTGATCTAAAGGTCAGTGTAGCATAGTTTGTTTGATGATCTGATGGTGTCACATTTCACTTCGCAAATTAGGTACGCTTATAACCCCTAAAACGCATACATACATCCCCCACTGGGCAGGGACTATTTACAAGTCCACCCAAGGTGCGCAATGAACTCGCTACCAACCATGAAGTTACGAGTATTATGGTTAATTTGAGTTGTGTGCGTGACAAAATTAAATATTTCATCTTTAAAATAAAATGTAAAGTAATGAACTCGCGACCTAGACCTTCAAATTCACCGTCAATAACCACTAGACACTTCCGTCCAACTCATATTATCATATATGTAAGTATATATCTTCAGAGGGTAGACACGTGTTCTTTGTATCTCGTTCAGATAGAGATGGTGCGTTGAGTATTAAATTAAGATTTATGACGGATATTGTTTACTTATGACCGAATACTAAAACGTCATTCAAATGTTAGGAGCTGTTTAAATGCTTAAGCAGCACTTAAACTTCAATTTTTCGTAAAAAAACGTTACTTTTGAGTACCGCTTATTTTAGTGACGTGATCTGTATTATTTGGACAGATTTTAGAAAGCATATAGATTGTATTGAGTTATTTTAAGTAGAGCTGATGTAAACCTTACTACCTATCACACTTCGAAAAATGTGGTGCCACTGATTTTGAAGTATGACGTAGCTTTGAAACTACTAAACGTTTGAAAGTAAACAAATCATCTTACACCGAGCCTTTTCCCAACTCAGTTGGGGTCGGCTTTCCAGTCTAACTGCGATTCGGCTGAACTTCGATATTTTCCGTGAAACGACTGCCATCTGACCTTTACAGCCCATGGGCGATATCGAAGTTCTGTAGTTAGACCGGTCGGATTTTTGATGTAGGGCTCCAACTACCCCTAACGACTGCCATAGATGTTAGTATGACAACCGGGACCGACGGCTTAACGTGCTCTCCGAGGCACGGAGGGGTCTCAATGTCTTAAGAAATGGTCACCCATCCTAAGACCGGCCTGAATCGATGTTGCTTAACCTTTGCAATGTGTTAACATTGTCGGTCACCACTAGACCACGAGCCCCTTGAAAGTAAACAAATATATGTGATAATTTGTATCTATCTATCATTTCTTGTATTCGAGTAATACATTTTTGTGGCAACTGAAAACGGGAAATCTATATAGCGTTTCGTCCCTCTGTTAGATTTAACAAACTTGTTTTTAAAAAAGATTGCCAAGTGCGTGCCAGTCGTTGAGATTTGAGAGGGGGGGTCTCTGTTTTCGTTTCGCAAAAACATCTTCTTTAAAGCTAAATATCTCGTTAACGAATTCTTAACTCAAAAAATCAATCTTGGAAACCTCTCAATCTTTTTAAAAGATCTATCTAATGATACATCACACGATGGAGTAGACGCGAGAGAAAATATAATCCCCCCCCCCCGCCCGGGAAGTACAACCACAGGGTACCGGTGCAGCCTTCGCATAATAAATATTTTACACCATAATATATATGTACTAAGGTAGGTTCATCATGAGTCAGAAAATGATTACCCAAAAAAACCAATCGACATTTTTCATTGGGATGTTGTTGACTAAATCTAGATAGTGGTCGACCTCTTACGGAGGTCGTATGTCACATATAAACTTACTCAGTTCACTACACTACCATGTTTATTATAGTTTTGTAAATTTGTTTGTTTAATCTCTAATGCTGTACACCTTGAGATGACTTTGTATTCACAACTCTTATGGTTTTTTGTTTTCCTGGTAAAAATAAATAATTTAGAGTGATTTTTATGCTTTTTACGTTCGGTTTTCAGAAGTTCTAAGTCTCTGACTATTTCCTATATGTGGTCCCAGGCACAATCTCTGAGGAAGTATCCCTAATGAAAAAAAAAGGATGGAAATCTATAAAGAATTGAAATATTAATCAGATTAGATAGAGAAGCTATGAACAATTAATTATCAAGAAACTCTACCTACATAATACGACCTATACAATCCAACCGAAACGTCGCTCGTGTTGCCATCGAGGCATATAATATCTCGTAGCTTTATGTAATATCATCATTCATCATATCATTATGAAAGCAAAACGTGAATATGTATTTAAATAACATTTCTGTTTTAAAAAGTATCTACGGCCCTCTAGTGTTGCATTATACCACTAAACAGAACTGTTGAACAATTATTAGTTCACGTTAAAACTAACAGATGGCATGATTCTCAATTCATATTAATCACTGGTTTGTTTTACGTATAGATGGCGCTGAGCTTACAACTTGTCCAGGCTGCTTCTCTGGCGGGAGAAAGTTAACCAATTTCTAATAAAGTAAATCGTAATAAGGTGGATTATTGAACGGAGTTTAACAAATATGTGGGTTATTGGGCTTGCTCGTTGACCTTACTACTGTACGCGAAAGTGGCTCTTACATCATTGGACAGGTCAGAATCTCATAACGCTTGCATCATTTGGAGGAAGTCATATGAATCTGTGGATACATGTTTATATTGTCAACAGTTTTACAAGTATAACCAGTTATGATCTAAAACATATGACAAATACGAGTATATACTCATTACTAAACTCTAGCCCACAACTTCATTCGCAACTTACTTTTTGCAACATTTTTCTTTTCTTTCTGCTGTCCCGTTCCTAATAGTTGTAGCGTGATTTTATATAGTCTATAGCCTTCCTTGATTGGACTATTACTCTATATTATTACCTTACTCGTACGATTTTTAATTTCCTGAACTAAACTCTTAGTGCTTGCGTGGTGTACGGCGTGATGTTTCTTAGATCGGACTGTACTAAAAATATAAATTAAAGTAAAAAAAAATACTGAAACTTACCCGGGTCCGGTAGTCCAACTAAACATTTGCTTCAATCTCTCCGACCGTAGGTCTGTGGTATGCGACATCGTTCTGTAACAAACAAAATACAACTTTTAGCGTCAAGGCTTCTCCAACTACTGGTAGACCGATAGAGAGAAGAAGCTCGAATAAACGAATATCCTCACAATATCGGTAATAATGTTATGTCCATAAAAAGGGGCGAGGCTATAACCGCTATTAGGAAAGTTCCTGGCAATAAACTCGCTCCCTATAACGAGACAAACAGTGACTGGCGAAATGTGGAAGTGATGAACGGCTATGTCTATCCCTTCAGGGAAACGTAGGCGTGATTATATGTACGTGTATGTATGTATGTCTCCAACATTATTTATGTCCCCATCTCATCACTTGTCATTCGTCCCAATTCAGTGGCTTTTTAGCGTGAATTATCATCACAAGTTTTATAAAAAGACTATTGTGCTCAATCTTTTGATCTCTCGTAACATCTTACATACAATTATGTACCTACACGTTTTTACTATGTAAGTACGTAATAAACTCAACACAATAACAGATAGGTACGTAACCTATTCATATTGTATTCATTCAACCACAGACATGTATCTACTAACTCTAACGCATTACCGCGATTACGTTTGTGTATAATTCTATCTAGGTAAGTGTTCATACCGTTAGCCTATTGTCTCTGCGCGGACTCGTCGTCCTAAACGAGTCCGCGCAGAGACAATAGGCTAACGAACTCTCATTGGCGGATTTCCGATCCACCAATGAGATTCTCAGGGCTAAACGGACTCTCATTGGCTGATGCTGGACCCAGCCAATGAGAATCTTTCTAAAAAAAATTCTGTCTAGACAACTAAAAAACTAACTTTACATTTCTAAAACATACAGTTCGCGAGGGATACGGAGCGGAGCTATGCATTTCTGTGAGTGACCACGAAAAGTACCTTTTTTTATTAGTTCCGCGGCCCAAGGCCGCTGTCGCTCTAACGTCCGGCGGACTTTGACCACCTGTGTGTTCTCTACGGGGTGGTCGGGATGAGAATGCCGCGTCGTTGGGGTAGGGTTTTATCCCGCGTCAGTGAGTGAATCTGGTTGCGTGCTATGGGGCAAAGGCCCCGCAGCACGCAACCCTTCTAGCCTGCTTCTGTAAGGACGACGGGTGGCGATCCCGCCGTCCTCAGGCCCCGATCATGGAGGTCGATGGTCTTGGGCGTAGTAGTGTCTGCGGCGCCCTCGCCGCTGACACTACTACGCCGGGGAGGGTTCGCGAGCACGACATGCTCGCAGAAGGACACGGCCGCGTTCCACCTACTACCGCTGGAGACCATGGCTTGAAGCATGGTCTCCAGCGAGAGGGTATCCACGCCCAGACCCACTACGAGGTCCCGGCGCTGACACAATTTGCCAGACACAGCTCCACATGAAACTATAGGGAGCGAGCCTGTTGCCGTTTGCAGGCACTTTGTATGATTCGCCAGAACTTTATCTGTCTGACAAAATGTTGAGTCATGAATCAAAGAATCAATTTCGTTTATTCAGTTTAGGCATGATGAATGTCAAAATTTTACAATTTTATGGCAAGCAATATTATAAAAATACTAAAATAAGTATCTACCATTTAAGAATGATTCTTTCGCTGGTTCGGTAAGTTGGTTCTACTGAGAAGATACCAGCAAGAAACTCAGGTAGATTATCCATTTTCTTTTTTAATTAAGACGGAGCGTAGCGGAGTTTTCTCTAAGATGGGCCCGATGGAAAATGTGTGTAAAACGATACCGGTCGCAATTTTAAACCTATCGACTTGAAATTTGGCTGCAGATAGATCACATTAACGTGCTTAGCTGTATAGTTTTTGGTGTATGTGGCTTTTATAGTTTTTGAGTTATTAATTACATTCTCCGTCTTATTTATTACGACGTAACCGCCCGCGTTCCGGCGAATACCTAGTATGTTTAGATTGTGTTACAATTTATATTATGCGAGTGGCCAACAACAGCAGATTAGGGTGACCATGCATTTTTATCATTAAGATATTCGTCTACATTAAAATAGCCTTTCTTCCTCAAACATTTTTTCACTTCTATTTTAAACTTATTAAGCCTTAAACTTATTAAATTATTAATTGAGTGTAATATTTTTTAAACTTTCGCGTTCTGAATTCATTAAACTAAATTAACGATTTCGGGACTTAAACGTGGTCACAGGCTGACTCCACGCCTGTGACCACGGCCCGATGTAACTCGGTCGAAACGTCAGGCCAAACAAGGTAAATTACGCGTTTAAAAATCGTTAATTTAGTATTAATTGAGTGTATCCATAAATGCTCCTTTGCATACCCGCGCAGGGTTATAGGCGTCATGTCTTGAGCAGGGGCTCTAGCGTGATGTTATGAAGCTTTTACAGGCTTTGTCAAACATGTTCTAACTAGAATTATTCAAATGGAACGAGTAGCTCTTGAGACCTATGTGTTCAAACAAACAAAGAACTTAAGATTTGTAAAATAAATATATCGTAAGACCTTCACGTGACCAGTAAACATATAATCTAATTATAAATAAGTTGGGGAAAATCAACTATACTTTGTACAAAATAGAACTTAATTTCGACTCGACATAAGTACAAAAATTTGTACTTGTTTTTCCGTTTCCCAAAAATTTTTTTTCATATATTTTGGCATACAAAACAAACAGACATTAAAAACCGACAACAAATAACAAAAAGCAAAATAAGGATGTAATAATAAGTGATTATAATTCAATGGGTACACACACAGACATGGTACACACATAAGTGATTAATTAAACATTTGTTAAAAAAAATGTATCTACTTACCTAAAATACATCAACCAATAATCATTAGATGTCGGTGTATGTTGAGGGTGTTACCACAGTATAGGTAGAGTCTACAGGTACTGTGGTGTTACCACACCAATGCCTTCGATCGACGATGCACCTTGCCTCTGTCTGTCCCTTCGAAAAAACGTCGTGATCATACGGTATAGGTTGACTGATATGAATGCCTCGGTGGCGCAGTGGTTTGAGAATGCGACAGCCGCCCCTGAGGTCCCAGGTTCAATTCCGGGTCGAATCAAATATTTGTGTGATCCACAAATATTTGTTTCGGAGTTTAGGTGTTTTCTATGTATATAATATATAATATGTATTTAGAAATATATAAGTATGTTTAGATTCGTTTACTATGGTTAGAGTTGTCTAGATCCCATAGCACAAGCTTATATTAGCTTATTTTGGGCTAGATGACGTTGTGAAAGAATGTTCGAAAATATTTATATAAAAAATATATTTATTGGAATGTATAATTATAACATTTCTAACAACAGCCAGCTGTTGGACTTTTGATTTGAATTACAGAGTAGTTATGGATTTTATTATAGTACCCGCAATAGGCTGGACTAATGAAATGACTGGCAAATTGTGAGCGTGTAGAGCTCTGCCTATCTCTTAGGGGATATAGGCGTGATGGCGTAAGTATGTTTATCTTTAAAAGTTACGGTGCATGAGAGCTTAAGAGCCCCTTCTCGGTTTAATCGATAAGTCTCTCAATATCCGTTGTAGTCTCACCGGCCACTGACTGTTGGCAAACCGGTTCGATACCTGAGGAATGTCAAATATAACCATTATATTGTCTATCTCTTTCTAACATTATATTCATCCAATGATTATCTTGTGGTTCTTTTATTGTAAACAACATTGGAGTTGGTTTACCTCTCGGTAAAGCTGAAGCCTGCGGCTGCGGCTGCGGCTGCGGCCCAACTCTCGTGGTAAAGGTTTCTTGTTTCAAATTGAACCACAGATATAAGAATACCATACTATGACACTATATACATATAAGACGATTCTCTCAGTCTCCGTATGTATGCTTCGATCTTTAAAACTACGCCACGGATTTTGATGCGGTTTTCACTAATGGATAGAGTGGTTCTCGAGGAAGGTTTTTAGTATATAATTTGTCAAGCGGGCGAAGCCGTGGGCGTCCGTTAGTAAAATATAAATAGGTTAAAACGCAAAGGTTAAGAAGGCGGGAGTTTTTCGGAAACATTAAAAATATTACAGTAAATTATGATGTCAGCCAATTAATTTCCCCAATGTATGTACAAAGACGCTGTGTTAAACTACTGTTAATCTACACTCTATTGGGAATTCTACGTAAATAACAGTTCCTGAAGCCCTGTAGAAATAGTCATAACGGCCCCTTTTATTAGTATAATTGGATGAGGTATCTGTACCACCTATAGTACGCATTATTTTATCTGTGGTACTATCTACCAGTAACAAGCTAGGTCCCTGGGAAATCCCGGTCCCAGGAAGGACACGGCACGCAGCCGCTCGTCAAACAGCCTTGAGGTCATTGACACAGCCGACATTGGTCATCAACGAACCTCCCACCAGCCACAAGCTGTTTACCTTGTCTCTGAAAAGTATACCGTCTTCGATACCCGTTTAGTAGAATATTTTAATCGGTAGGTAATTTAGTAGAACATTATCATGTCTTGTCTGATCTAGCCCGGTCTTCAACATGGTCAGCGTGAATGAATATATTTAAAAAAATACTTTATTTTAGAAGATTTATTTACTTAATTTTTAATGTTACATATACTTTTTATTTACAATAAGAATTTACAATATACATAATCATATACTTACCAAAAATATTTACATTACAAAATATCGTTTAAAAAATCCTCCGCGTCATTGCCGACTGGGAAGGTTCCCAGAATGCTGGCTGTGTTGCCACGTTGGATGGCGATACTTATTCTTTGGGCCAGAAAATAGCCAGCCTTCTGGTCCTGAGAAGCATCGATTAAGCGTTGAGCAATGTCTCTATAAAGGCGGCGAGCACTCGGACCCCATGACCCCAGTGTCTCAACCCCAAACGGCTCAAATATGTAATCACCTGCTAGGTTAGCATATTTACGCCGTTTGAGGCATTCAGCCGATGCAGCAGCAGCGCCGGCACATCCGGATGCGCTTGGAAGGTGTGAAGGTGCTAAGGTGTCAATGCATGTAGCGTCCCACACCAAAGGCCTTTCCATCTCCCACGGTAGCAACGACATACCGTCCGGTCTCTTTCCATCGCTTCGTGCTAAACCATTTGGTTCACGTACGGCCGGAAGACCTGCGGTGGAAAGAGCCCTACGAATTATGTCGTTTAGAATAGCGTGCCAAGGTATACGACCTGCGCTTCTGCTACAAGAAAGGCCATGGTGTCCCTGATTATCGACGGCTACTCCACAGGTGCAATGATGCGGAGATACACAAGGTGTACCCAGCTGAAGGCAAGTGTCAATTCGGAAGGTTGTGTCGTCCAACATTGTACCGATGTTGGGCGATGGGAGCGCCTGGATCCATAACCCTGACTCCCATTCTCCAACAGCTAGTAGGCGTGCATGCTCAGAAATATTGACAGAAGTGTCAATTAGCGTATTAATTCTCAATTTACAGAGCAGCGAATCCCACAGCCGCTGTGAGCCTAGGCGTGAGGGCAGGTCAGTGTCGGAACAAGACATCCTCAAAGCATTTATGGCATCGGTTTTGCATCACACCTTGGAATCAATCAGTGTATTGTACAAAATTTTTCTGACTAATTTGGTGCTATGGACTCTACAAATACCTAGCCCGCCCAAGCGAAGATAAAGCAAAATGCAAAATTCAAAACATCTATATATAGAAATGGGGAATGTCCCCCTTAGCTCTCGAGAACTGCTTATGCTCCAATGATGGTTGACCCCTCTATGGATAGCCCTCGATCTGGAGGCAAGCCAAAAAATCAAAAATTGGACCTAGCCCTAAGGGGTCCAAAGTTATAGGCCAAAACCTATGGCGTGGTGCAAGACACCGTACTAGTTTCACAGAATTTTACAATATGACTCGCGAGTCTTGAGCTGGGTGGGGTCGTACCAGCGACTGTTCCCTTTCCAAGAAGAACGGTCTGCTAACTGACCAAGATGCCATTAGCCCAAGATCTCGAAGCTTGCGTTCATTATATGTGTGACTTACGGCGTCGATACAGAACCAGTTAAGGACAGTTGAGCAACCACTCATAACTATTATGATACGTATTGTGTGTAATGTTCGCAATTTTGATGTCTTTAGCAGTTTTTTTGGTGCGTAAACTTTATAGATTTGACCCCACCGTGAGTTCTGCACACTGTGTCGTACCGACAAAACAACATGATGTATCCTTGTCAGCTTCCGAAAATTCTCTTCAATGAGGTCCCCAGAAGTTCAAAGACAAGAATGATTTCACACATAGCTAATTATTTTTATTACTTCATACACTTCACTAAATGGCAGTGGGCCGGCCACATAGCACGAAGATCGGACGGTCGACGAGGCAAAACGATTCTCAAGTGGAAACCTTGTACTGTTAAGCTCAATGTGGGTCTTTACACTTACGAGATGGACCGACGACCTATACTCACTGACACTTAAAACTGAGAGGAGATGCCTATGTCCAGCAGGCCTATGACAGTGATGATGATGATACACTGGCCTGGCACAATATATTAATCAAACACAGTTGCCATTTGATTAAGAGTTGCGCCAATTCTCACATCCTTTGTCCATTACACACATAATAGGTAGGTCTATACGCATCCCACTACACTTATGTCGTTACACAAGGCTCCCATTAGACATGCCTGTTAAACATGACCATGTTCAGTTACTGCATTGAGCGTAGGCTTGGGAAAAAGTATTAATCTAATCGGCTTTGTCACCCATAACACAGATTAGGGATACTATAAAAACTCACAGCTACTGTTTTCCATTCGCCAGTAATTTTCATTTATTGTGTCAGTCTTGCGAGATTGCTGGTAATATGACGATATTTAATACAATTTAACGGTGTCATTGTCAGTTTTTAAAGGTAGCTTATGAGAGAATAACCTGGCAATAAAAACTCTGGGTCGCTCTTTTCCAATTGCCAGTCATTCAGTGTGATTACAATCTTAAGTTTTTTACAATCCTACGGTGACATTATACTTACACTTCGCTATAAATAGGTATTTGATCTTCTATTTCACAGCCTACTTAATTAAATAGGACACTCGCGGACGTCCGCGGCCTCCCTGCTTGACAAATTATAAACAAAAACCTTCCTTGAGAACCACTCTATCCATTGGTGAAAACCGCATCGAAATCCGTTGCGTAGCTTTAAAGATCTAAGCATACATACGGACGGAAGCAACTTTGTTTTGTAATATGTAGTGATGTTATGACTATGATGTAGCTCCGAGTGCTCCGAGTAAGGAGTTGTTTACGACTGAAGGCGTAATAAATCATCAAAAGACATTATTGTAAATATATTTTTATTAAACGAAACCTACAGAATTCCAAAGCTGTATTTAATTGTGTTTGGCATACGAACTTTAAAGATCGCGCCAACATTAATTTACAAGGCAGGCAAGAAAAGTGAAAAAAAAATTGCCTTTCCATAAAGGTATATATAATAATGGCACGTAATTACAATTAGTTTGTTTTGACGTGACAAGGTCTTATAATTCGATGGAGCCGGGTGCACGCACGAAAAAATGAGGCGTTTCATTTAAGGCTTGAAGTGCAAGCGAGAGCGCGGAACGAGCGACAAAGAGGCACAATCGGCCTCCGCGTTCGGCAGCGTTCGACATCTGGTTGTCACGTTCAACTATCGTCAGTAAACCGACTTTAAGCCCCCCATATACGGGACGATTGATCGTTGCGATCTATCGTAGCGATGGATCGAAACGATTGATCTGTAGTGTTGCCGCTCATACACGAAACGATTGGTCGTTACGATCGATCATTTATACATTTGAAATGGAACGATAAAGACGTGTTCAAAAATTCAATACGTGTCCTGTAAAATGGAAAACGAACTTCTTTTCTCGTCTGTGGCGGTATCTTTGATTATGTTACAGAAGAAAATAACTACTCTACCTCGGTGGCACAATGGTACTATGTACGGACTGCCACGCTCGAGGTCTCGGGTTCGATTCCCGGGTCTGGTGGATAATGTATAATTCTCTTTAGAATTTTAGCCAGATAATTATCCCAGAATCTGGAACTTGTGCCCGGTAAATGGCAATAGGCTCGCCCCCTATTACATGGGACCTAACATAGCTGGCGAGATGTGGGTGTGTTTGCACACCTCTGCCTACCCCTTCGGGGAAAAAGGCGTGATGCTATGTATGTATGTAGAAAATAAGAAAACCTAGAAAAGTGTGGGTTAAGAAATGGTTATTAAAGCGATATCAGTATTCGCATGTAAATATTTTAAATGAATTAAGGAACAAAAATCGAATCGTTGATCGCAAGAGCCAATACACTGTCGATTCATCGTTACGATATTCATGATTGCATGGGTTTTTGTTGCGATCTCCGATGTCGTCTGCGATGAAGTAAATCGTTAACGATCGTAACATACATTACAGATCCGTCGTTTCGATCGGTCTAAAGCGATGGATCGTAACGATGAATCGTCCCGTATATGGGGGGCTTTACAGACAACCGATTTTTTTTTTTAAATTGGGCCGCGGAATTAAAAAAAAAAAAAAGGGTCATATTCCATATTCTTACTTATTAAAATAATGTGGAATCATAAGTATTATATTTTTGTACCCTCTATAACTCAAGCTAAAATTCCAGGAACCGGACAATATGCGAGTCTTGTGAGATCGTTAAACGTGTTTAAACGCTTTATGTAATATTGACAGCCACGTTACGAGAAAATATTTTCTTTGTCGAATAGGATCTAATTATCTAATGTAATTAACAATTTAACGCCGTGTGAAGAGTTCTATGTTAGGTACCTATGTCAAACCCACAAATTAGCTCGTTTCGCGGGAACAGATTTTGAGTGTCAGTGCATAAATAACAGAATTCTAAAGAAATATCATTCATTGCCAATAAGTAAATTGTTAGATAAAAATTCGGTAAGTAACGTGTGACCACTGCTTGAATAAGTAGGTACCTATTTCTGTGGTTCATTAACATTTTAATTTTGACTCTTCATTGTGGTTAGCCTCCAAAACCTTGTCGACGATCGAACATTGTACTTTACATTATGTAAATAACATTCCGTATTTATTAATAGCGGTAATATATTATATTAAAAATCTGTCTTTAATAAAGAATAAAAAAAACCGCCTACAAAAATAGGTACTAAAATTGCAATGAAATTTGACATTCGGTTCTAAAATGTCAAATTTCCGCGCGTTTTTTCTTATCCAAGCGACACGGACCCCGGAGGTTCTAACCAAGGAGTCAAGGAATTAGGTACTTATTCGTTTTTTAAAACCTCACAAATGATGTAAACACAGACAACGAATGTTCCACAGATGAAAAGGATCTGAGATAAGTGAAAGGAGTCCGTATGCTTGCGACGTAGCTGTTATTATAAGTTACATAACATTTGACCGGCATCTAAACCAGTCCGTAACTGGGACGCGTGGAAATAGTAGGTATAGCTTGCGGAAAAATGACACTTTAAATAACGAACAGCGATATTGAACAACAAAACTAACAAGATATGCCTGACAAGATATTAGATAATAATATAGGCTTAAAGTGCATAATAGACTTCAGTCGACAGTAACTGTACTGAAATTTTCTCTGATATCTATCATTGGTTGAATAACATACTGGGGAAAAGCGACTGTCAAATCAAATCACTTTCTTATTAAATGTCAAAAAGACAATATTCGTAGAATTGTGTATGAAATACCTACAGACTATGACGTCACTTTTAAGTACGGTAGGTCAAATCAATAAATGGGTTTAGGGATTAAATTACAGGTGGTTCCACTAGCATGTATTTAGTGATTATTTTTTTGATTTACTATCAGATTTATTATATTACATGTACATATTGATAAGAATTACAATATACATAATTATGTACTAAAATATTTACATTACAAAATATCGCATAAAAATCCACCGCGTCATTGCCAACTGGGAAGGTTCCCTGAATGCTGGCTGTGTTGCCTCGTTGGATGGCGATACTTATTGTTTGGGCCAGAAAATAGCCAGCCTTCTGGTCCTGAGAAGCATCGATTAAGCGTTTAGCAATGTCTCTATAAAGGCGGCGAGCGCTCAGACCCCAGTGCATCAACCCCAAACGGCTCAAATCAAATATGTGATCACCTGCTAGGTTAGCATATTTACGCAGCCGATGCAGCAGCCGCGTCGGCACATCCGAATGTGCTTGGAAGTTGGAAGGTGCTAATGTGTCAACGCATGTGGCGTCCCAAAGGCCTTCCCATCTTCCATGGTAGCAAGGACATATCATCCGGTCTCTTTCCATCGCTTCGTGCTAACCCATTTGGCTCACGTACGGCTGGAAGACCGGCGGTGAAAAGAACTCAACGAACTGTGTCGTTCAATTGATGATTGATTAAAATTAAATATCATACCTATAAGTATAAGTGCGGAGTGGGCTCTGAAGATGTTTATGGGGCTCTATAGCACCCGTATAGAGATTGCCAACTACATTATAGACAAACGCGTAAAATATTTATTAATAATCACCGTTAATGTATGTATGAATACTTGGTTCAAGTTCCGGGAGGAAATACCTAGTCGCCGTTTTTTTTTGTCCAGTTACGTATTCTAGAAAAACCGCTAATGAACACTGGCCATAACTAAAGTTTTTTTCTAATACTATTTTCGTTATTTTTAGTAACAAATAGCAGTGAACGGAAAAAACCTAGGTCGGTATTTGAAACAAAATAATTAGTATAATTTAAGTCTGGTAGTTACCCACGTCCAAGTGAACCTCACCTGTTCTGTAGATAGTGCTGACAAACAGATGAGGTATTTATTTATATGGTTAATTAGCAATTTCATGATTTCTTGAATTAGTATTTATTACTAGCTGTTGCCCGCAGACCGCCTGCGTGTTACTTTAGATCTAGATAACTTTTTTATTTATGAACCGATTGAAAACCAAACCTTAAATGTTATGTTGAATAAACCACAACGCATTACTGAAAACCACAAATTCAAATCGGTTAAGCCGTTTCTGAGATTAGCGTGTTCAAACATTTAGACAAACTGACAAAAGTTCTAAAAACCATTGTTTTGGGTTTTATTGCGTTCATAAAATATGAAATATTATTTATTATCTTCGTCGTGTGTCCATTGAATTGTATGGCGAGCGATATTGTATCTTAAGATAAAATATTATATTATCTTAGCCGTGTGCAGCGCCCCTTAGTGAACTCCACTGCGTGCGGGTGACGTAACCTACGACAAAGTTATTATTTGCGGTTGGTACAGTAATCGGGTCTAGGGATGGAACCGCAAAATTAAATTTGTTTTTTATTGTATATACTTTCCGAGATAAAAAGTAAGCCAGTAGGTGCCCAGGATATTAAAGAATAATTATACCAAGTTTCATCGTAATCGAACCGGTAGTTACTGCGTGATGCCTGAACAAACAGACAGACAGTCAGACAAAAATTTTTTTAATCACATTTTTGGGTTCGGTGTCGGTCTAGTAACACCCCCTGCCATTAATTTTTTTTATATTTTCAATGTACAGAATTTTCACTTCTACAGATTTATTATAAGTATAGACGATTATTCACATTCAACCTTGGTCTATCTTCTATTGATCAGACAACCTATTGATTTGATATTATAAACACAAACCTACCATAAACATTTTTTATGCTTATTCCACAATGAATGACCTCACTTCTATTCTTCCTAGATAGATAGCTCGGCCATTTTGTCAATTACCATTAGTTAGTCGACTAATCGGTGTTAGATCTTTATAAATGCGTTTTCAAAGCCACATCTTTATCCTCGAAGATATCCTCCTTTAAGATTAGTATTTTATCCACTTCTGGTTTTTTTATTAGCCTCATTTTACTACCAGTAATTCACACCGTGTAGGCACAGTGCAGCCGAAGTTGACTTGCCTTGTTTTTTTTTTTTTTTAACATCACCGACCGATGCATTTACGCACTTCACCGTCTTGCTGCGGGGGGGAGCGAGACGGCTTCGTGTAGGACTCCCGGCCCTAGGATGGTAGACGGGCCGGACTACCCACTAAAAACCTATCCACGGTGTTTCTCCTTCGCCTTTGCCGGGCCGCCGGATAGGCAGGAACTGTTAAGCAACGGCGGCCCGGCAAAGGGGCGCTCTTTCGAGCTCATCTCGGCGGGGCTGAACCCCCCTAATCGACACAGAGACTTGCCTTATGTTGCCCCAGATATGGCCAGAATGCTACAGATATTTATTATAAAAATATATATCCTACCTATCAAGTATTTAATCTGACGTATTTATAAGTCAGTAATCCTAGTATGGTTAGAAATGGTATGCAATCAGCCGGTTACAACCAGTTCGCCACATCCACTACCGCATGTTACGCAGTACTTAACGATATTTCAGTTCAATCTACTTCTAGCTACTATCTACAGAGATTCCTGGCTAATGGAATTTTGGTTTGAGTTACAGAGTGGTAATGGATTGTCTATAGCTTCCGGTAACCGGTAGCCTAATAAGGCTTGTGGGACTAACAAAATTACTGACAAATTGTAGATGTGCAATGCACCTCTGCCTACCACTTTGAGGATAGAGACGTGATGTATGTCTGTCTGTGTAGTAGAATGCAAACGGTCGGCCGTTGCGACCATAAGTCCCAACTGCCACCAAAGGCCGCCACTGGATATACCTTTTGGTACATACCAGAGACGCCCGGCAATGGACGTAAGAGAGGCCGCGTTTGCACGGACTTAAATAAAAAAAGGATCTCTGAAGGTCGATTCCTTCATGTGAATCAGGAGCTTCGCTTTAGAGTAGGAATAGTAGGAAAAGACGAAGAACGAGAACTATACTTATATACATAGATACCCTATGGTATATAAACTTTCCACGCAGACGGAGCTTCGTAATGTACCTCTGGGAATTCACTCAGTGCTTATCGGAGGCGCTAGGCAATAAGGCCGCGGATTAAAATAAAAGAAAAAAAAACGCAGGCGAAGCTGCGAGTATCAGCTAGTAGGTACCTATAGAAGAACCCGTTAACAGCCGGCAGATATTTGGTAGATAAGTATCTAATTAAGCATTAAGGATCATAAAACATAAAACCCATGGACAAATCAAATTAAAAAGACTAACTTCGGCCTCCCAGATGTTAACATCAACTTAAAATATTGGCTTAAGTAGGTACCTGATTATTATACGCTATGATAATAGGGTAGGTGACTGTCAAATCAAATAACCTTCTTTTTATTAAATGTCAAAACTAATGCCTCATAGAAATTTGTTTTTTTTGTATGAAAAACTGAACAATGACGTCACTATTAGGTATCATCAAATCCGTAACTATTAGCGATTCAATTGATGATAAAACAAAAAGTAAAGAGAATAAGATTGAATACAATATACGTAGGTACCTACATACTTTGGGATTCTTTATGTAGTAAATACATTTAAATTATTTATTTTAGTTGTAAGCATCTACCCTCTTGACCGAGCTAGCGAAGCATCCACATTTCGAGACACTTCACTACCATGCCAATTTTGCTTTTTGAAATTCTGTCTGTCTGTATTACTACAGAGTAAAATGTGGCCGCTATCCCGGAACACACATACCAGATGTGGCCACATCTTTTACCAGATCTTCACGAAACTTTGCACAAGGGTTCCTTAAAATTTCACCACTGGAAATTCTGTGTGCTCACCAGAGCAGAGCAGGGCTATGTCACTCGCCTAACAATCGCAAAAAATACGTGACGTCAGCTACAACTTAGTCAGTAAGGGTTGCCTCTTGTTTGTGACACGGCATTGACCATAGAGTTGATATTGAGTCATTAACGTCATAATTATTGATCAAATTATGCTGGTATATTTTACTTTACTGGTCAACCCTAACGTTCGAATGATGTTCTCTGTAAACAAAATAATGTGCTTTAATTAACGTCGGAGTGCAAGTTCTGTATGTAAGTACTATCCCCTATTCTGTGACCAGAGGGACTTAGCAATGGACGTAAGTGTAAAACGTAGACCGCAGATTTTTTTAAACTAGGGTCGTTAACTTAAAACTATTTTTGAAACTATTTTTTTTTACTATTTTTTTTTGGTTGGGGGATGTTTTTCCTTTTATGGAGGTATTTTAAAGCCTTTGAAATATAGATTTAACAACTATCGCACTTGCAATGTTAATGCTCGTGATTTTTAAATGAATGTGTGATTGTGACGAGTGTGTGTGAATTGTGGAATCACGATATTTTTTTTTTAATTATTGTTCATAGATTTCCTGTAGGCGCCAGATTTTTTTAGATTTAATTTTGTCCGATATATGAGTATCTTGAGTAAGTACATATGTACTTACCTTTTTTTTGGGAGTGTTTTCAACCCTCTGGGAAAATTATAAATATTGGTCCCACAGTTCCGGGATGCGTCTTTTCTTATCTTAGAATAAAAACAGTTAGTTCCTATAGCTAGCAATTTAGGAAACAATTCACTGCAAGTTTAGCACAGACTGCGCAACATGAATGTGTTAATTAAGACACAGGACGGAAATTTTCTCAGTATCATTGGTTCAATAAGTCGAACGACGAAAATCTTTTGGGTGCAAAGGGGCTCTACCAACATCTTTAGGGCCCCAGCGACCTCACCTACTAGTGGTGCACCTGCTGATCAACGGACGAGGCTCGTTAATTTATGGTACCTATGGAGTGGCTTCGGCCCCTACGTGGGTATCAGGTGGTACAACAGTGTTAGTCCGGGGGGGTACCACCGTGCAGCTGTGCTAAAGTCCCCCAAGTAACCCAGCCCAGGCTGGGTTGCGTTAGGGGTTCAGCAGCTGCACCGCCGGGCCCGGGGCGATGTATGGTGCAGCAGGCATGGGACCAGTGGGGGCGAAACGGAGTCTAGTGTGGGTGGTGTGGGTCGATTCGCCGGCCAGGGAGACCCTTACCAACGGCGTTGCCGCGGCCGCCCGCAACCCAGTCATGGGGCCCGCCTGAGACCCACCCACCCCAGGAGGCTGCCCCACATGTTGCGCATAATGCTGATGTGAGATCGCCGCTCCGGGTGGTAACCGGTGTGGGGTAGCGGCGGCCTTGCATCAGGGGGGTTTGGGAGCCCTTCCGTCCGGCGAGTCGGCTCCGACCTAACCACACAGTTCTAGACAAAGCTAGCCCCTGCGCTTTTTCACTTACTGCTGCACCAGATGTCGCCCTGTCTTCACGCTTCTTCTTCTTCAAAATCTACAATGGCAGTGACACAAATACGCCGCCCTGACGACACGTCTTACCTGTGTTACCCCGGCTATGTCATCGAGGAACAATTTCGGGACAAAGCCGAGGTGTGCGTCTTCGTTAGGGCGGATGTTTGCTGCCGCCGGTTGCGCTGCCTAGAGAACCCCTCCAATTCCGTCCTTTGGCTGCACGTAGACCATGGCTCTATGAGCCAGATCTACGTGTGCGTCTACCGTTTCCACACAGGGGATTCTGAGACAACAAAGCTCTTCCAGTACCTCAGCGAGACGGCTGATGAAGCGCAGGTGCGGTTCCCGAACGCTGACCTAGTATTTCTGGGGGACTTCAATGGCCATCACATTGAATGACTGGGGTCCCTCAAGACTGATCATGCGGGTAGGGCCGATGGTATGCGGGATCACCCGGATACCAGACAGGTCAGATCACGCGCCCGCTCTGCTGGATTTACTGCTGACGAGTCGCCCAGCCCAGTACAGTGTTTCGGTAGGAGCCCCATTGGGTAGTTCCGACCACTGTGTTGTTCACGCTGGCATGAAGGTGTCACCTCCTGCACGTGCTGTACAAATGTCACGACGACTATGACACTACTCGTCAGCGGATTGGGACGGTCTACGCGATTATTATGCGTCCGTCCCCTGGAGCCAGCGCTGCTTTGTAGGAAAGGCTCCCTCGGATAGCGCTTCTGCGATTGCTGGCGAGATCAGTTTAGGGATGGAATATTACATCCCTTTCACTGATGTCGCCAGTATCCGCAGAGCCCGTCCCTGGTTCGGGCGAGATTGTGCCAAAGCTGTTCGACAAAAACAGTCGGCATATCGCGCCTGGATCAGGGCCCGGGCTGTGCGCGACCCAAACGTGGGTCACCTCAAAGCAGCGTACAACCGGGCCACAAAATCGAGCAAGAGGGCCTTTAAGAGAGCGGATGCCCAGCGCATCGCGCGGCTTGGCCAGGAGCTCACTTCCCATCCCACGGGCAGCCGTGGATACTGGCAACTGGCCAAAGCCGTGCAATCTAACTTCTGTCAGCCCTCGCTGCCACCGCTGCATTACCCAGATGGAACACTGGCTCACAAAGCCCAAGAGAAAGCGGATATGCTCGCAGACCTCTTTGCGGCTAATTCCCGGGTCGACGACCGTGGCCTGCAGCCCCCCGCTATCGCCAACTGTGGCCACACTATGCCTGACATTGTACTCAGGCAATGCGATGTACGGGCAGTGCTGCGATCACTCGACACGCGGAAAGCCAGTGGTCCTGACGGCATTCCGGCGGTGGTACTACGGAAATGCGCAGCTGAATTGTCTCCTGTACTAACTCGTCTGTACCGCCTGTCTTACTCCACAGGAAACGTGCCGGAGGTCTGGAAAGAGGCGAACTTACAACCGATCCCCGAGAAAGGGGATCGGTCTAATCCGGGCAACTATCACCATAGCTGTCACCTCAGTCATCTGCGGCTTTGAGCTCCTCATCAACAAGCAGCTCATGCGATACCTGCAGCTCATGCGAAGATCACTCGCTACTAAATGATCGGCAATACGGCTTCAGGCCAAAACGATCAACGGGTGATCTTCTGGCAGTAACGCATGTCTGGGGTGAGCCTATGGAAAGGCACGGCGAGTCCTTGGCGATTAGCCTGGACATCGCCAAAGCCTTCGATAGAGTCTGGCATGCTTCGCTCCTTTCCAAGCTTCCGGCATATTGTCTACCTCCTCAACTGTGCAGCTGGATGGCCAGCTTTCTGAACGAACACCGAATGCGGGTCCTCTGCGATGGCCAGGCTTCTCGCTTTTTGCAAGTGAATGCCGGGGTACCACAGGGGTCCGTGCTGTCACCAACTCTCTTCCTTCTGCATATCAATGATATGCTATCCCTCAGGAGCATTCATTGCTATGCAGATGACAGCACATTGCACGGGAGCTACTGGGCTCGTCCGGCGGCAGGGCGGTTGGAGATTGAGGAGGATAGACTATATCTCGTGGCTGATCTCGACAGGAACCTCGACTTTATCTCTCAATGGGGTACCGAGAACCTGGTCGAGTTCAATGCCCGCAAAACACAGGCGTGTGCATTTACAGCGAAGAAATCCCCTTTCCTTCCCCTACCCTCTCTTCAGAATGCATTATTACCAATGAAGGACAACCTTGACATCCTTGGCATAGACGTTCGTCGAGAGCTCAATATTAAAAACTACATCGAAAGATGTATACGGCTAGCTTCGCGGAAACTAGGAATACTAAATAATGTAAAGAGATTCTTTACACCATACCAGAGGTGTCTGCTGTACAAGACGCAGATTAGACCTTGCGTCGAATACTGCTCTCACCTCTGGGACGGCTCCGCGAAGTATCTGCTGGACGCTCTCGACGCTATGCAGCGACGGGCTATCCGTATTATAGATTGTCCGGAGGTAACGGGAAGCCTTGAGCCGCTAGCTAGCCTAACAATAGCTTCCTTGGCCGCATTCTACCGTATTTACCACGGCGAGTGTTCTGAAGAGCTCTTCAATCTGATCCCACCCTCTTCCTTCCGATCCCGAACAACGCGTGCCGGGCAGAGATGCCACTCCCACACAGTGGATAGCATGTTCGCGAGAACCGAGCGTTTAAACGTTCGTTTTTCTGCCGAACGATAGTGGCCTGGAACGCCCTGCCTGTGCACGTGTTTCCTCCCACATATAATCCTGGGTTCTTTAAGCGGAGCGTGAAGAGGCACATCAGTAGGTCGTCAAGTTGAGGGCCACTCTCTATAGTAATGTGTGCTGTGAGAGTGGCCCACAATCGCTAGACGTCGTCACGACTTACCACCAGGCGGGCGGCGTCAATTTGGCGAACCCAATATAAAAAAAAAAATCGACATTACTACTTTTTTTTGTTAATATTTTGGACATTCTCACACAACGTCGTCTAGCCCACACTTAACTATAAGCTTGTGCTATGAGATCTAGACAACTGATAAACATTAATTATATTTCTAAATACATGCACAATATACAAAGTTAACACCCAAACTCCGAAACAAACATCTGTGGATAACACAAATATTTAGTTCGACCCGGAAATAGAACCCGAGACTCCGGAGTCGAAAGCCGATGCACTACCGACCACACCACTGAAGAAGTAAAATTGTTAATTTGACTCTGCGAAGGCAAACTTCATACCGCCAGGCGGCGCCACTCCAGAACCCATTGGAATATACACACAAATAGGTCCAGCTGTTTAGAAGGTATCAGGTAACAATACAAAAATATTATTACAATTCCAACCATTAGTTTCCGAGATTAGCGCGTTCAACAAACCCTTCCAACTTTATATTGAGTAAGTATTTTAAAAAGGTTAGTAGATACTTAAGGGGCTTGTGCCTCTATCTGATTGTAAAAAATGTAGTTACCTATGAATATTATTACTAAGATATGTGCCATAGAGCCTATTAAATTAATAATCAATGCGAATGTAGGCCTAATAAATCATAACGTTTTATGTATTCTTGTATCGCCGCACCTCATAGGAGCCTGGTATTTAAATATTTTATACTAATAAGTGGTAATAAGTTCGTATAATCTCGTATTAACCAAATTCGTGAGTGCTTATGTCACACTATATTATTAGGTAATCAAATACGGTCACCGAAAGAGTTCGTATAACTCTGACTATTAAATTGGCCGGTTTCTGAATTGAGAATTTGAAGTTGAGCATCCACTGAGTACGCCAAATGTCAAAATTCAGGAACAAATCTGTATTTAACTAAAGAATTACAGAAACAGTTCACCATTTCTAAATTTCTTTTCGTTTTCTTCTATAGAATACTAATAGCGACCCAGAATTCGTTCCGAAACCGTTATATTTTAAATCAAGACGATAATGTCTAACTACTTATCTGTTACCTAATTGTAATGTAATGAAATTGAAAGCATGTTCTTTGTTAAAAATAAAAATCGGATGTTTTAATTGGTTAATAAAGAATAGGTGTGCCAATATCCGGAACAGACGTGTAAGAGACAACAAGTCCAGTCTCAGAAATGTTCACAGCTGGCGAGCTGGGCCACTTTCTCTCGCAACCTTGATTCCTTAGTCTGAGTACGTTAACACTAACAAAACGTAAAGCGATGACTTTTGTCAATGTACTGTTTAAACTTTTACTTTTGCAATTTTTAAAAAGAAAGTGTTAACTTCTGTAAGATTTTCTTACACTTCATAACTCTTGTAATGCATTGCTAGTTGCTAGATACACATTATGTAAATATACAATACCACTTGCGGAAGTTTGCATCATTTAATGTCCACTTGACGTGTTTTAATATTATACAGCTCAAAGAATAATTAGAGTAATTATTTATTTATAAATCTGCGCACTTACCTTACAATTCCGAACGAAATTAAAAAGTTAAACACACAGATAACACAAATTAAAAGGTCACTGTCACTGAATTTTGGCGGGAAACCACACGTACACCAAACACTTTCTTTCCAATTAGATATTACTGAACTAAACAAAAAATAAACAAAATTGTGACGACACGAGCAAGCAGTCTGCCACGTACGACACGGCCAGTGGCTTCACCGGTTGTGTGGTTAACGCTAACGCAAGACGATTTCTTGTTTATACATCAAACTGAGAAACTTGTAGGTATTAACCGACCGTAAGAAAATTATATTGATGGAAATACATTTCCGCGTTAAAAAACTGAGTTTCCATAATGGCCGCGTAATAGTATCTTAGCAAACAACATTGGAGTGAAGCAATACTTGTCTACTCTAATATGTACATTTTCGCAATAATAACTATACCTACTTGCTCGTCTAGAAGCCCTATGTATATACCTGTACCTCGGTATATGTACATATATACTTACTTACAAAAGCTATCCTCGCCTTCACGCGGTGTACCTGCTAACACATGGACAAGGCTCAAGCAAATAAGTAGGTATAGGCACAGAATAGGGAATAATACTTACATACAGAACTTGCACTCCGACGTTAAAAGCACATTATTTTGTTTACAGAGAACATAATTCGAACGTTAGGCTTGTTAGGAAAGTACCAGCATAATTTGATCAATAATTATGACGTTAATGCCTCAATATCAACTCTATGGTCAATGCCGTATCACAAACAAGAGACAACCCTTACTGACTTACAACTTCAAGTTGTCGCTGACGTCACGTATTTTTTGCGGTTGTTAGGAGAGTGACATAGGCCTGGGTATAGGTACTCGTACTTCCCGGAAACGGCAATACGCTCGTCAACTTTTACGTGTAGGTAAGTTGGCGAAATGTGAGGGTTTTTTTTTTTATATATATTTCGGTCGACAAATTGACGCCACCCGCCTGGTGGTAAGCTGTGGCGACGTCTGGCGATTGTGGGTGACTCTCACAGTACACAGGAATACTATGGAGAGTGGCCCTCAACTTGACGACCCAGTGATGTGCCTCTTCACGCTTCGCTTAAAGAACCCAGGGAGGAAACACGTGCGCAGGCAGTGCGTTCCAAGCCACTATCGTTCGGCAGAGAAACGAACGTTTAAAACGTTCGGTTCTCGCGAAGACGGTTTCCACGGTATGAGAGTGACATCTCTGCCCGGCACGCGTTGTTCGGGATCGGAAGGGAGAGGGTGGGAAATAGCGCCCCTGTCAAGCCCTTCAGGGATAAAGATGTGATTTGTGTACGTCTGTCTGTTTTTTTTTAATAATTATTATTCTTACAATTTTACTTAATCTAGTTTATTGTCCTACAAAACTGTTTGCACAGTTTGTCTGCTATCTTCTATGTAGCTAAGTTATCCATGGCTTCTTTCAGTAACATGGGCTACTTTTTATCCCGATAATGTGTTCCCACGGGAATCGGGAACGAGAAACCTATTACCACGCGGGCGGAGCCGCTGTGATCAGCCCGTTATTTATAAAATGTAGGTATTACGTTATTTACTATGTACAAAATATACATAATTATATACTAAAAATAATTACATTACAAAATATCGTTTAAAAAATTCTCCGCGTCATTGCCGACTGGGAAGGTTTCCAGAATGCTGGCTGTGTTGCCACGTTGGATGGCGATACTTATTCTTTGGGCCAGAAAATAGCCAGCCTTCTGGTCCTGAGAAGCATCGATTAGGCGTTTAGCAATGTCTCTATAAAGGCGGTGAGCACTCGGACCCCATGACCCCAGTGCCTCAACCCCAAACGGCTCAAATATGTAATCACCTGCTAGGTTAGCATATTTACGCCGTTTGAGGTCTTCAGCCGATGCAGCAGCAGCGCCAGCACATCCGGATGTGCTTGGAAGGTGTGAAGGTGCTAAGGTGTCAACGCATGTAGCGTCCCACACCAAAGGCCTTCCCATCTTCCACGGTAGCAACGACATACCGTCCGGTCACTTTCCATCGCTTCGTGATAAACCATTTGGCTCATGTAGAACCATGGCTCTATGAGCCAGATCTACGTGTGCGTCTACCGTTCCCACACGGGATTCTGTGACAACAAAGCTCTTCCAGTACCTCAGCGAGACGGCTGATGAAGCGCAGGTGCGGTTCCCGAACGCTGACCTAGTATTTCTGGGGGACTTCAATGGCCATCACATTGAATGGCTGGGGTCCCTCAAGACTGATCATGCGGGTAGGACCGCCCATGCGTTCGCTCTCTCCCACGGTCTGACCCAGATGGTATGCGGGATCACCCGGATAACAGACAGGTCAGATCACGCGCCCGCTCTGCTGGATTTACTGCTGCCCAGTACAGTGTTTCGGTAGGAGCCCCATTGGGTAGTTCCAACCACTGTGTTGTTCACGCTGGCATGAAGGTGTCACCTCCTGCACGTGCTGTACAAATGTCACGACGACTATGGCACTACTCGTCAGCGGATTGGGACGGTCTACGCGATTATTATGCGTCCGTCCCCTGGAGCCAGCGCTGCTTTGTAGGAAAGGCTCCCTCGGATAGCGCTTCTGCGATTGCTGGTGAGATCAGTTTAGGGATGGAATATTACATCCCTTTCACTGATGTCGCCAGTATCCGCAGAGCCCGTCCCTGGTTCGGGCGAGATTGTGCCAAAGCTGTTCGACAAAAACAGTCGGCATATCGCGCCTGGATCAGGGCCCGGGCTGTGCGCGACCCAAACGTGGGCCACCTCAAAGCGCGTACAAACGGGCCACAAAATCCAGCAAGAGGGCCTTTAAGAGAGCGGATGCCCAGCGCATCGCGCGGCTTGGTCAGGAGCTCACTTCCCATCCCACGGGCAGCCGTGGATACTGGCAATTGGCCAAAGCCGTGCAATCTAACTTCTGTCAGCCCTCGCTGCCACCGCTGCGTTACCCAGATGGAACACTGGCTCACAAAGCCCAAGAGAAAGCGGATATGCTCGTAGACCTCTTTGTGGCTAATTCCCGGGTCGACCACCGTGGCCTGCAGCCCCCCGCCATCGCACTATGCCTGACATTGTACTCAGGCAATGCGATATACGGGCAGTGCTGCGATCACTCGACACGCGGAAAGCCAGTGGCCCTGACGGCATTCCGGCGGTGGTACTACGGAAATGCGCAGCTGAGTTATCTCCTGTACTAACTCGTCTGTACCGCCTGTCTTACTCCACAGGAATCGTGCCGGAGGTCTGAAATGAAATGAAATGATTTATGAAATGATATGATTTATTTGTACAGGTCACTAAATGGCTCTTACAAACCTCTTACAAACGTCAGTAAGTACTTAAAATAAAAAATGTCAATGCTTCTATATTTACATGTACTGCCAGATTTGCAAAGCAATAAGTAGAACCGAGAGAAAGAACCTGGCAATAAAACTCTCGGTCACTCTTTTCAAATAATTGACTCATTTACACATTTTCTTAAGACTAAATGTGGACGAATGTACATTGGTCTCGTGTCAGAATCAAAAAGAGTGTATAATACAACAAAAAAAAATTATTATAGTCGCCTAAGTACAAAATATGCTACAATATGCAGCATTTTAGGAGGCGCCTGCACCATGCTCAAGCCAGACACTTTTATCATTAAGATTAACTGTCTTATAATATGCTTTTTGACATAAAGTTGTCTTTATAAAGTTTTTAAATATATTGTCGGGCATACAAAGGACCGATTCAGGCAATTTATTATAAAAGCGTATACCTTCCCCCTTGAAAGAATGACTAACCTTGCTAAGCCGATAACACGGAGGGAGTACTTTATTTTTATTACGTAGATTTCTGTCTGTAACGTCACTTACTTTAGTATAGCTAGATATATTTTTCCTGACATACAGTATATTATCAAATATGTATTGGGAAGCTACAGTTAAAAATATCTTTAAATCGCTCCCTAAGAGAATCTCTTTTACCTAAACAATAAATGGCATGGACTGCCCTCTTTTGTAATATAAAATTGTTTCTATATCTGCTGCATTTCCCAAAGTAGTATTCCATAGGACATCAAGCTATGGAAGTAACCAAAGTAAACTAGCATAGCAGTAGCTACATCTGTCAACTGCCTAATCCGTCTCACAGCATACGCAGCAGAGCTAAGCTTATTAGCTAAAATGGTGATATGGTCACCCCCATGTAATTTAGAATCTATTGTTATTCCTAAAAAGGTAGTGTTATTTACAAATTCTAACCTTTGGCTACCCAGCACGACATGGACGTTTGCTTGTCTGACATTGGACAATTTAACGCATTTAGTCTTTTCTGCATTCAACAATAGGTTGTTTGTAGAAAACCAATTTGAAATATCATTTAAAATATTCTAATATTATTCGCATCTGTACTATGCCGATTTACTTTGAATATAAGTGATATATCATCCGCGAACATTACTATGCCAGCTTGTGCCTCGATCATGCAAGGCAAGTCATTAACATAAACCAAGAAGAGAAAAGGCCCTAGAAGTGATCACTGAGGTACGCCAATTTTGACGTTAGTTCC